>CM064971.1:3129713-3729713 GCA_032847665.1 Solanum chilense | reverse complement strand
TTGCTGCATACCTGTTGCATAAATCAATAAATATCTAGAAAATGAAAGAGATACATAACTATGTTTCTCAATGAGCCATTCGCATTTTTGCTACATTTAATGAACTTCTCAGCATTCAGACCGTAATGATAAGAGTTAAGGTCACAGTGAAACAAATGGTATGCATTAAAAGTGCCTGACGGAGTGCAGGAATGGAGAGAGACGAAAGAACACTCCGTTCATATAATCAAAATCAGCTGTTGTCTGGATATAAATACAAGTAAATAACTGGACCCCTGCACTGATGATTTACTTCCTCATTATACGTACTACATTAGGGCAGATATCAAACTACCAATTAAAATATGATACGAGTAACTCAACCATTACATCTCAGAATGC
Organism: Solanum chilense; assembly: GCA_032847665.1. Lineage (NCBI taxonomy): Eukaryota > Viridiplantae > Streptophyta > Magnoliopsida > Solanales > Solanaceae > Solanum > Solanum chilense. The sequence goes on along the minus strand of CM064971.1, from coordinate 3,729,332 downwards.
CCAAATTTTATCAGCTTCCAGTGATAACATGCTCATACTTGTTAAAAAAGAAAAACTGGAAAATAAAGATAGCTTTTAGTGACAAGGATCTTACATGAAATTAAGGTCCATTTTTGCCCGAAGGAGTTTTTCAGCATGAGCAAAGTCATCCAAAGATGATTTACTACTATCAAAAAAAGTGAACTCCGGAGAGACAACCTAGGAGAGGCAATATAACAATCAATCCATTATGCCTCAAACTAGAAAAAAGTAAGAGCCAGAATGAAATTTAAGAGTGTATTACACTGCAAACAAAATCAATGGAATACCAAGATAACAAGTTGATGAAGAAAAATAAGTCCTACAGATAAAATATCAAACATGAATAGTATTTGTAGGGAATAAATTGATAACGGATTACAAGGATCCAAATATACATCCCCAATTATGTTGAGGATAAAAAGATGGAAAAACTTTATGCCCGAAGGTGAGGATAAAAAGATGGAAAAACTTTTTATGTTGCTAAATTCCAGTAACTCAAACTCAAGTTGCTTTCCCATCTGCAGTTTGAGGGGGCATGTTAGTTATTTCGTCCCTCTTCTGAACATTTTTTTTTTTGAGATCGGTAACCGTTTCTATTTATTTAAATCAGTACATGGGTTGTACTGAAAACCATATTTACATAATCAACCCTAAAGGCACTGTCCTATCCCTATAATGAGTCTAAAACATCAATGATAGAGACAGTATCATTAGAGTAGATCTTATTACACCAAAAACACGAAGTTAGAACACAATTCAATTTTACTTGCTGCATATTACTCTCCCTATTGCCAAAAACTCCAAGATTTCTCTCTTTCCAGACAGTCCACCAAATAGTAGCAGGAATAATTCTCCAGTTGCTTCTGTTCTTTGCTTGCAATCCTGCTTCTTCCCAACTGTATAAGGCCTCTGCAGTTTTACAGGCATGGACCAATGAGATGTTTTTGAGCCTTAAAATAGATTCCACAATTGGCCAGTGACCTTGCACTGGATGAACAAGTGATTGACTGTTTCTGCAGTTTCCACACACACAAAAAAAACATCTTGAACACACTGTAATCCCCCTCTTCATCAAATTCTCCTGTGTCAACACAACTTCCTTAGCCAGTAACCACACAACTTCCCTCTTCTGAACATTACACAGTCGCTGATCCAGAAAGTCTTGTTCTTGATGCTATTTGACCATTGAATTTCCTGTCACTGTCCAACATGAATAGTGTTTGTAGGGAATAAATTGAAATCAGATTACAAGGATCCAAATATCCATCCCCAACAATGTACTGTTTATGCCCGAAGTGAGGATAAAAAGATGGAAAACCTTTTTATGTTACTAAATTCTAGTAACTCAAACTCAAGTTGCTTTACCATCTGGAGCTTGAGGGGGCATGTTAGATATTTAGTCCCTCTTCTGAACATTACTCAGTAACTAATCCAAAATGTCTTCTTGGTGTTATTTGACCATTGAATTTCCTGTCACTGTTCCTAAGGAACAATAATTCTCCTCATGAACTCACCATAGCGTCATAACCATTATTTTGCATGGATCTACTATGGCCCACACACACAAGTTTGAATTGAACTTGTAAGATAAAGCAGATGGGCTCACACTTATGTTCAAACTGGAGTCCAAACCTAGAATCTCCAGGATGTTATTCCTATGCTTCAATCACTCAACCATCCCATCGGCGACGAGAATTAATAATATTGTGTGTCTAGATCCATTGAACTTAAATAGTTGAATATTGGAGAACACTACACAATATTTTCTTGAATACTGCAGATATAATGCATTTCTAGTAGAAAGCTTGCTAGAATTAGAGAATAAATACTTTCTATATTGTGCTAAGTCAGACTAAGGAAAACTTCCTGTACATTGCTATTCAAAAAAGTCATTAAGAAGTCTCTTTTCTTTTCTCTCCTTTCACAGTTCTGTATAAACAAAAAAGATTATAGGTCCTCTCACCCCATATGATCAAAATAACCCACAAAAGAATGTGTGAGTTTACGACCCTCAGTCTTTTCTTTACAGCAGCTAGAGCACTAGCTGTGTGAGTCAACCTTGTATACTTGATGGGTAAAGAAATAGGTAGCATTAACAGCAAAGACTGACAGCCCTCTAACAAAATTAGCTAACAGATGGTTTAACCTATGAAATCTATTGACGATGCATTTTATCATTTTCATAAATCAATATCACTAGTAAGGCACACTGCTTCCCGTCTTCTAAAAAGGTTCTCAAGCATTCTCATGTAAACGAACTACATCACATTTCCAATCATTCATATAAATCTACCCTTAACCGCACAGAAAAAGGAAAATAATAATTTTAAGATCAATGCAATACCTGGTTATTAAAAAGATAAATAGGATATCTTTTCCAGAAATGAGGTTGATTATAACCATGAAACAATACTTGAGAGAGTAGGAGCTCACACATAACAAATTCAATTTAAGATACTAACAAGAAAAGAAAAACAAACTCAGTTGTCATGTGGTAGGTCTTAAAGTTAGACAATGTTTGCTTTGTGTATTTATTTTTTGACTATTTTGTTGTTGGGCACCCAATTGTATTCAGTATGTGCAAATGCTGCTAATCATGAGAATTATATCACAAGAACAACTAGTCTGGAAATATATATAAAAAACAAAGACTAACACCATAATGTCATTCCCACAATTTACATATGAAGAAAACAAACACAGAGAGAATTTTAAATTAATTGATATTTACCTGGGCCTCAAAACTGTAACTTTGTACTTTATATGATCCATTCGGGTCAAAGTCGGAAGCATCTGAGTTGTACAATAATGCTTCCATGGACTTCATACTTTCATCATCGTCAGAATTACTGTCAGAAATCCTTACATCAACACCATCTTCTTGGCTGACCGAGTAGCTGCTTTCGTTGCTTAGGTAAGTATATCTCCTTAAAAGCAAGCCATTCTGCAAAAGAAACATTTTAAAGGTACGAGGTCATTTTCACTGGACTAAGAGCTTTTCCATGACTAGGAAGATGATCATGCACCTTCCGTATTCACAAAGTCAACAAGTCAACACAAAAAAAAATATTTAACTACTGCATAATGGGTGCTCTTCAAATTTACATTATCCAAGCCAGTACTGAAGTAGAGTTGTTGGTACCTCAATTTTCACATTCACAAATCTCAGTCTCTTCCCACGACCAATAATGATAATATGTTGAATTCCCGATGAGTGAAGCCCCTTTACTTCCACCTTATCAGTCAGATGTATTGTTTTACCACAACCATCATAGGTGTATTCATCGATCCCTACAGCATCCGCAACTAGTTGTCTATTGGGAGATAATAATACTAAATCCTCTTTCTGCTCATAAAGAGGTGTGGAGAGGATTATGCTGTTACTTTTACTAATTGGATCATTCTTGGGATCCATGATTTCCTCTCTACCAGTCATTGCTCCCAAAGATGGCACGAAAAACTCACAAACAGATAGTAAGAAATCTGGTACAACAAGAATACGAGGCTGCTGTATCCGTAGAACAAATGATTGGGATGCCAATCTCCATCTGCAGTCCATCACAACCATTGTCGAAGTTGGAAAGTCAACACCAATTTCAGGAGAGTTCTGTCGATGAGCATCAATGCATGACCCAAGCATCAGCCTCATTTCAGCCTTTGTATCTGGGCGAATATCTAAAATAGAGAATTTTGGGATAGTAATGTAGAGATCAGCCTCCGATAATGATGTCATTCGGTACGACACCCAAAGATCTTCAAGCTGCAAAAGACAATGACTACAGTAAGGTAAAATGTGACATAGATACAAATTACAATTAACAATGATACAATGACCAAACAACAACTTGCTACTGAAAAAAAACAGAAGAGAACCGGAGAGAAGACAGTAGCTATTTGTTAGACAAAGCTTAAATCGAACTCTTCATGTTGGGACCATACATATCATAATTTAGTGTCTCATACAAAATGACTCACCGCAACATGAGCCAAGCATGACCCCTCATGAGCGTCATTCCATAACTCCAACAAGGCATGTCCCACTTCCACAGCCATTATAGTAACCGTTCGTGATAGGAGTATTTGACTGTTTACATTCACTTTATCAGCCAGCATTTTTATTGTATCTTTTGAAGCAGAAGTGCTGCTGCGGAAACTAGGTGGAAGTGTCGGACTCTCTGAGAAATTCATGTAGAAACAATCAAGAATGACATTATATTCTTTATCTGTCATCATTCCATGTAATAATCCAACCTGTTTAAAAGGTTCAAAATAAACATTAAGACTTGTAACATAAGGAATCAAACATCAGATACAAAACCCTACTTTTGGGCTCTTATGAAAATGAGAAACTAGCAAATGGAGAATCAAGAAACCTCTGCCCAGAAACAGCCAGATAAAGGTTAACTGACTTGTATATATAATAACAAGCAAATATGAGCCACACATAAATATGTCTTCTACGAAAAAACAATACCAGTACACAATCTTAAGAATTAATACTTCACAGAAGGTACTATGAAACCACTTATAAAAAGGTTACTGACAGAACACAACCTTTACTTCCAGAACAAACGTTGGGACCTTCCTGAACACATCTCTCAAACTGCGCCGAACATAAACATGAATATCTCTGCCTTCCCGAATCATTGGTTTGCCAATACGTCCATTAATTCCCACTGCCATGTTAATCCCCAGAATCTGAATGTTACAGAAGATATTAGAAAGCGCTAAACTTTAATTCCAGGATAGTTGACAAATAAAAGCAGAAATCAATTACCTCGGCGTCAAGAATATCAAGATGGACAGCTGAAGGATCTTTTTCAGGAAACCCAAACCAACAAAATTCATTTTGGACACGCAGATGGCCAAGATCAAGTTGCATGAAACTGCACACAAAGGAAAAATATTTGTCATTGCAAATTAACCGGGAGAAAATCAAGAGAACAAGTAAACAAAAGCCACAAGTGCTAAATCCAATTGCAGTGAAAACCTTTGTACTTCATTCAAGCATAAAAAGAATTTGCTAAAATTCTTGCAAATTCTTTGCCTAACAAAGAGCAGAATATATGTTCAACAAAAGATGTCAGGATAAAAGATGAAGAAAAGAGCAAGCACCAATTTGTAGAATATAGTGACAATGGTCAGCAGAGAATTCTTCAATTCCTCTATCATCAAAATGTGTATGAAAATATTTTACATGAACCTTATTCTTGCTTTAGTTAAAAAAATATGCACACAATTAGCCAGTCGATATGATAGAGAGAGCAACAACTCATGTTAATCAGGACTCATGGAAGTACAAGCCTACAAGGTGGGAAGAGCTTGTTCAGTGAAGTTATTTTATAAAACCGAAATTCGGGGTTTTGGTACAGTAGTAAGAGTGCAATGATGATATGTGAGTTAGACGCACATCATGAGCTCGCGGGCTAAAATCCTGGAATGTAAGTGGGAAAGGGTAGAGGAACAAGCCCATTTCAAGCAATTGTCGAGTCATGCACCACCCGACACTCGGGGATTTCTTGATCATTGACAAAACAGAAACAAAGAGTCCAAATTATCTAAAGTTATTGCACCTAGTGTTATCAAAGGCGCGCTTAAGCCCTGAAGTGAGGCTCAAAACGTGTTGAGCGTTTCGCCTCGCTTTATGTGCGCTTCAATGTCACCATTAAGGTTCTAAGATAAAATTTTCCTTGCCAATGAGCCTCTTATGAAGAATTGACACTAAACAATTGATATTTCACTTTATAATAAAAAAATACTCAATTTCATTGATCATATATTTGTCATTCATGTTTATAATTATTAGTCTTGGACTAATCATATATATTTGTATTTTTTTCTCCCTTTGTGCCTTTTTTCATTAAAGCCCATGTTTTATTTGCTCTTTGCGCATAAAGCCCCCACGGACCTTAAAGTTTTTTTGCGCTTTTCACCTTTGATAACATTGATTGCACCAAATCACTTCCTATTTTAATGTGAGGCATCTCAGTTTCTAGTTTAATGTGAGGCATCTCAGTTTCAAGGGGAAAAAACTCTTAATTGAGAAATGCAAAATGCAGACAAACCAGAGTTTGAATAACTTAATAGTTGGAAGATGACATTCAATGTTAGGCATCCTAGTCTCCAGGACAGACAAACTCCAAATTGGAAAATGCATACGATAGACAAGTTAAAGTTTTGAATAATTAAAGAGAGCTGGTTAATGACTGACTCTTCACTTCTGGAATTCCTTGGGACAATTATTAGGGGGGTGTCGAGTGAAAGGTCCAGCTTTATTGCAGAGGCGCCATCAACCTCATATTTTTGAATCAACCATTCAATTCCCCCGACCTTATCAACAAGTTTAATGGCTTCCTCAGTATGGGGAGTGGCAAGCTCCATGAAATATGCAGTGATCTGCAGGTTAAGAAAAAGCACGAATCTGTCAATTCCTTTAAGAAACCGAAATTTTCATTCAGACATACACACCACAAACTGCCAAAAGTACTCCCCCCCCCCCCCCATTGATTAAGTCAATCCTAGCAGATACACACAGGAAATACCTAACAACTCTTTATCTTCTAACAGACATCCACCTGGGAAATTCTACAAGCATGATTTCTAATCCTGCTTACATTCATAATTTCTGCTTGAAAAAACTGAAGGAAAGAAAAATTGATCTAGCTCTTTTCAGTTCCTTGTGCAGTGCATGTTCACCTCTCAAATGAAGAACAGTGATTTTTATTTTTTTTGCATCTGTATTGAAAGAAGGCATTCTATATAGTTTACGGGTACACAATAGCAGAATACAAGTTCAATGAAATTGACAGCGAGAATACCCACAAGTTTTAACTAGATCAAAGACATCATCAAGAAATGGTAGGTCACAAAGAAGCAAAAGGAAAGAACAAGTTAAATATGTTAATAAAACAAAACACTTACCTCTTGAACAAATCTATATAGGAAAACTATACGAACTGCTGAAAGCCGACCACGCAAGCTGTAGTCATATCCTTCATAATCATCATCTTCTGTACTATGAGACTTAAATACAAACTGAACCAGGGGAGGAACCATCTTAGTACAAAATAATAAATATAAATATATATAAAAGAGATATAACAAAAGGGTAGCTAGGATGGAGCCCAAATTCAGTATAAATAAATGTACATGTATAAATAAATGTATATATATAATTTTATCAACTAAATATATCATCAGTAATGCAATGGTAAATTTGTCATGTAAAGAATTGGATAATAGGTCTAACTCAACCCCAAAAGCTAGCTCAAAAGGTGAGGGTTGCCCAAGCCATATAAAAGGTCCACTCATCCCATAACTGACTGATGCCGAACTTCTTCGACGACCCTCCTCATGTCCAGGCTTAGACATCTAGAGTGTGGTTGATTTTAATATGGACGCCCAACACCGAGAACGGGAATTGGGATGGGTCCTGCAAAATGAATCTTGGACCTAACTCAACACCAAAAGCTAGATCATGAGGTTAAGATTGCCCAGGCCACATATAAAGAGACCACCCATCCCATAATTGACTGAGGGGACTTCTTCAACAGGCCACATACAAGAGGTATACCCAAATGGAAAGAAAATCTGAAAAAAATATGATTCTCTACAAATCATACCCAATCTTTTATACAACAAGGAACCACATGGGAGCACCAAAAGAATAGGGATCAGAGCCCCTCAACTGAGTAAGACTCATATCTACCCCTTAAAAGCGCACACACGCATATACGCACATATATATCAATCAGGGGTGGCTCGACAGTGTTAAAAAAAGACTTGTGCCTTAGGCCCCTAAATTTAAGGGGCCTCATTTTTAAAAATAATAGGTTATAAGTTATTATTTTTTAACAAATATTGAATACTATTAGTAGAAAAAACAAATTTTTCATGAAAATGAAGGAATTATTAGAAAAAATTGACATATTTGGAGTACTAGATGTCATGAAAGATAATTTTTAAAATAAGAATGGTTATATTATCAACTGAAAACTAGAAGAAATCAATTGTATAAAAGTTATTAACAATTCAAGTTTAAGGCCCCGTTTGATTTTTGCTTTAGGCCACTAATATGCTAAAGCCGCTCCTGATATCAATCGGTGAATTGTGAGAAATTACGTGAGAAATTGGACAACTGGCTTTCATCGATAAAAAGTGGTAGTCTGAAAATTCTGTTCAGAAAATAACTGAATACCTGAATGAGTGATTCAGCCCCTTGATTGCGAATATCGCATAGCCAACCCCATCGCTGGTCTGAGCCAAGCGTTAGATCACATAGCCTGAAGTTCCCAAGGGTTCCTTCTATGGAGGTAGAACTTGGATGAACCTTGTTAGATATAAAAGTAAAATATCAAGACAATAAAAAGGCACAAATTCTAAAGCTGGGATCACATGGGTCTGAATCCAACAGAAATGTCTGTGAATGACCAATAAAAATTCAATAGAGATAAAAAGCAATATGAATTTAATATCATGCAAGCGGCCCACCTTAATATCCAGAAGAAAACTTTCTTGCACAAACATAGCAAGCTGAGAACCATCCTCCTTATTGAGGAACACCGTAACACTGTTAACATTCATGTTAAGGACAAACACAACACGGGTTTTTCCATGACCAAGCAACCCTTTGACATGTGTTTGGCCCAGTTCTTCTGTTTTCTCTTTGATCACTGAAGATTCATTGGGATCTTTCGGGAGATCTTTACTAGGTACCGTGTTATTTCCTGAACTCAGATCAAAGCCAAAATCGATCAAAGCAACAAGAGTAGGTCTGTTGCAAAAGAATTCCAGCTTGGACATACTAATACTCATCTGAAATTTATGAAGGGTAAAGCAACAGTTAAGTGAAGTTCGGCATAAGGAATCTCTCCAGCTTATACTCTTTTTCAAGAAAGCAATGTTTAAGACAATAATGCTACCTGCGTATCTATGCCATCATAGTCAGGAGAATCAGGATGCCGTGTTGTAAATGTTAGAGAGACAAAATCAGAGTCATCAGACCCCAATGCCTCATAGAAAATATCGCTAGCAAGACTTCTTCCCCTTGATAGCTCCTTCTCAGGGGTGGTAGCTTCAATGGAATCTGTTAAGGACAAGAAATCTGGCAATGCATCTTTGAAAATATCATCCTCATCAATAACCGTCAAAGGTGGCTCTTTCCCATCAGGTTCTAAGGGGTCAGTGCAGCTGGAAGCACCATGATCCATTAAAACAGAGCAAGCCAGATATTGCGGACCCGGACATAAAGAACCTTGAAGTTCATCCTTAATTTTCAAAGAGTGTAGTTTCATCTTAACGGCCATGTCGCCTTCAGAATGCAATACACGCACCTGGTAAAGAATATAACTTCATTTAATGATCATTTTCTAATACAAAGATGCAAAGTAGCAAATGATTTTCAGTTTAACTGGTCAAAGCTAAATTGTGAAGGGAGTTTCACGAGACAACATGAGAAATTGTCAACGGGGTTGTTGATTCCACATACAAGTTATATTACTTGCAAAATAAGTATCTGTACATAGAAAAGGGTTATTGTCCAACATGAACATGAGTAAAGTCCACTACACTGGAGTCTCTACTGAATACAGAACATGCAGAGTAGTGGTCTCTCAGACATGCACTGGACAAAGAATAGTGCAGTCAATACAAAAAAGTTACGAATCTTAATCACATTATCCCGTTCCTATATTTCACAAACCCCTTATGTTCCAGCTGGGAATTTTGACTTTTATCCGGAAGAAGAATGGCATTTCCTTCTCCTAGTCTTCTTTTCTCCCCCGTCATAATTCACCATGCATATCAGCTTTTTAGCCTCAAAGAGGAGAGAAAGTGTTTTCAAAGACATTGACTTAGAGAAAGACAAAGTTCTTCATGAATTAAAGTAAAATGGAGTGAACTTAGTCATACTCCCCGACTGGATTACTTTACTAAGACACTTCACACAGAAGCAGCAGCTCTTGATTCATTTCATCAATCATGTTCGTGCCTTACATCAATGAAAAACTGTTTGAGATCTCTCCCCAAACCACCACCACACCCACGAAAAACACTGACAAATAGTTTACCAGAGCAAACCTAAATAAAACAGAATTACTATTTACACAATAAATATAAATAGAACCAGAGATTGTACTAATATATAGGAGGTCAGAAAAACCTTTCCACCAGCAGCAAGAACATCAAGAAGTAGTGTCTCATCCAGTCTCTCTGCCATGTCATCTACAGCCTGCAAATTTGATGGGAAATGAAATAGAAGAAGAATAAGTCTGTAGATACAACTACTTGAATCATCATGAGGGAAGAGAAGGAACCAAGTAAAAGTAAAATATTTTTTTGAAAATATGGACAGAAAGAAAGATTAGCAGGGATGATATCCTGACAACCAACCTTTACATATAATGATAACTTCATCTCAATCAGTGTTCCATTAACAACAAGCTCTGCTGTCCTAGCATTTATAGCTCGAGATTCTGCACCTTCCATCACGCCATCACCTAGTTCTTCAAGTATATCCATGGGAGGAGGAGCCTAAACCAAAGAAATACAAAGAAAGTATAGAGTTTTTTGGTGGTTATAGGAAGCAAGGCAGAAGAATGACAAAAGCAATTGACATTAGTTGCATAATCATACGGAAGCTCGATAAGTGGCTTTTGTAAGTTCTCTCAGCCAAGTAGCTTTCATCTCCTCATCACGGAACTCTACTATCATGGTGTTAGTGGACTCCAGAACCTAATCAAGAAAAGTAAAACACAAAAAGGAAGAAGAGTTGCACATAGACTCAGAACCTAATGAAGAAAGTAAAATACAAAAGCAGAAAGAACAATAGAAACACATTGGTGGTGGTATCACAATATTTACAATGAATTAAAACAAATGAAGAGCATTATTCATCCTGTACATGCAGGAACAATAAGGGTTTAAGGATTAATTTAGCCACATCTAGTATGTAAGCATATAGCTAGAGCACAAAGGTTTGGTTACAATCAAGGAAAGATTTCATCGGAAAGAACCTATTACAGAAATGGACCTTGGGCGTAACCCAACCCCTAAAATGCTAGTTCAAGAGGTAAGGTATTTTTCTTTGATGGGTGATTCCAGTTCCAAATTGCATTATAGGATTTTCTTCAAATATGGTTTTCATCACACAAGATCTCTTTTCAAAATTACTTGACTGTTTAATATTAAGATGTTCCTTCTCTGAAAAATCCCATGGAGCAATAGCTTACGTGTTGTCTTTCTCTATCTGCTTTTATCAACTAATTGCTACACACTTTTTGCCTCCACATTTTCTCTTGATTCTCGATATCTCTCGCTTTCCATGACCTATCTTCCTCCTATACTGCATTTTTGCAAGTCTGTGCATCATGCTCATCTATGTGTTGGGGAAGCTTTTCAGTGAGGAGACTAGCATACCTTCTGCAGATCCATGCCTCTGGAACTGATGCTGATACAGGAAAAGGTACCTCCGATGTTTGCAGGAGGAATTTCATGTACTTGCTTACCAGCCATACTATAGGATTCAAAATGACAAAATAAGTTGGACAACTTCCATATAAAGAGGTGAGAGAAACAAGGAGGAGGATAAAAATACGGAAGATGAATATCTAAAATATAAAATATGCACCTTGAGCATTTAAGATAACTGTGGGAGAGCTCAGAGTCCAGGGCATAAAGATATAAACCAGATAACACAAGATAACATGGTTGCCATGAAGCAACTGAGTAGCCAATCCCCTAAATCAAGAAAACAAAGTAAAGTTAATGATATTAACCCATTGATTGATATAGTAACTGCAAGTCATACAACACCTACATACCTTCCACACAAGGATCCGAGCCTCAGTTGCAAGATCAGGGGGATACCATGGGGCATATTCTGGTGGGAGATTTTCAATAGCAGGCTGCTCGGTTTCTGCCATTGTCCGATATAGTATGTCTAACAACTCCATCAGCCTGCGATATCTTGCTGGTGAAAAGTGAAGGCCAAAATTAGGAACTTGAACAGAAACACGCATTGATGGATGGCCGGGATGAGGCACCTTAATCTTCACAAAAAGATAAACAGCAACAAAATTAAGCAAACACAAGAAGAGAACATCAGAATCCAACTGAAAATTGAACTCCGTTGATTGTGAAGTCAAAACAGAATAAACTTAAGTATTTTGTACCTGATCAACAATAACAGCCATTCCACACCTATCCACAAGAGAGCATAAGTTCTTGGCATCTTCCAGGTTATGACATACCGAAGGCTCACATGACAAACTGCACTCCCAACTATCAGATCCACAGTCTGTGAAAGAAGCTGCTATGTCCCTTCCGGAGATATAAAAACGAGAATACAAACTTTGATTCTGATCACCCAGTAGGCCATCACCCTATATCAAAGACACATATGCTAATTGGTTGTGTATAGTCTAAAAACAACTTAGCTTCTGGAACATGACATACCTTGGTATTTAAAGTAAAATGACCCAAATCCAAAAGCAGATGGCTATCACATCGGAAAGAGCCATGTGGTCTAATAGGAACTCTGACTTTTGGAGCATCAAGATCAATATCAAGTGCGAATCTGAGAAACAAAGTTATCAGAACCAAAGAATAATCCATCCCAAGAAGCAAGAACCAAATCATAAGAATCGAATTATCATATGCATTGTTAGTAAAAGTCATCGCTTCATCACTTAAAGCAATAAAATGTAAGGTCATTTAATGCGCAAAGCCATTAGCTTTAGAAAGTGTGCGCTTCAAACAGTAACACACACATTGATCTCAATGAAACTAATCTGGAAAATTAAAATCCCCTTGAAGGTGTTCTGATGCAACCCAAGGTGCCTCAAGGCCTTTCACAAGGAGCCAAGCATGTGACCTCCAAGTGTTACGAGGCTTATAAATGAAGAGAGGTGCACTTGAGTGCATTCTGGAGCCATCCCGAGGATTCTATGTATTTATTATAGCTTGGGATGATGAAAGAAAGGAGAAAGAACAAGTTGGCCATGCTACTTTATAAATTTTCACGAATTCATCCCAAAGGAAGACAACCAAACGAGGCCCTTATTTCATTAAGGGTAAAATTGTAATAGTTAGTGTCTTCCTTTTCCTATCTAGTATAAGTAGTAGTTCATATTATTTTGGAAGGTAAATTATTATCAAACCTAAAAATTATTACTCCTTGTGAGATTTGAGTGTTTGCTTGAAGCTTTTGGTTTTGTTGAAGATTAGAAATAAGGGTTGCTTGGGAATTCTAATTCCCTTGAAATCTTTCTAATAGATTAGGTGTTTGAATGGCTATTCAAAAAAGGTCATTTCTATATCAAATTGGTTGTTCTTTGATTCCTTGTGTCTACCCTCCTATCTGTTTTCTCTTCTTTTAATTTATTCTTTTTTATTCTTAGTATTGTCCTTAAAATTGTATCAATTGGTATCAAGAGCTTGGATTAGATTTCTTATTTAATTTCTTGTTTGTGACACTAGGTTCTCGTTCCATAGTGTCTTTGAGTCTATATTTCAAGTTTCATGTCATTTTGAATGGTAGAGAATACTCTACCATTAAAGAAGGTTGAATCCTTGAATCCATGAAAAATAATTCAAATGGGACTAGTTGATTTCGGTTTGAATTGAGCTTGAAGAGGTTTGAAGTTTGTTCTCTAGGTCGAGGGGGGAACTACTTCTCAAATTTGGGATGATTTGCTGAATATTTGAATCAGGGTTTGTTCTTGATGTTCTTGAAGACATTCATGTATTCTTGAAGCAGTGGAGGACAACAATGGTATATTTGATTTAAGTTCCGAATTTACTTTTGCCAAAAACTGTTTGTTGGATCCACAAGTGGAAATTAGTTGGAAAAAAAAATTTTGGTCCCGCGCGCCCTATGTTGGTTAACTTCAGAGACCAAAAGAACAGCAGGTTTTAGAACTCGTCAAAAAAACTATGGGAAATTCTTGGACCCAAAATTTTTCCAATTGTCAAGGCTTTCTAGTTCTACACTCATTTCTCTTCCAATTTTTCCACTACTTAACATCTAATTGTTGATATTATTTACTTGTTAACTAGTTCTTCATCTATATCTCATTTCTTTGATTTCTACAACTAAATAACAAATAATTTCTTCTGCTTATTGTTACTTGGTTCCTGAGCAAACTTCTTTCATCCAAATATTTTTTTCCTTCAAATTTTTTGCCTATTTTTTGTTGAAAGTTCTTAGCTCCCACCCCTTAGCTCTTGCGCATTCTTTCTTTAGTCAACAAGAATCCATTCTTGACCTCAAGTAGAGATTGGACCCTTGCAACTCATCGGAACTAAACAAGATACAACCACTGGCCGAGGCAATTTGTGAGGCAAACAAAGGTGAGATTTCTTGAGTGTTGTGAGCTTTTGTTCTAACTAACTTCACGTGTTTGCTTGCTGTGATTTTATGTCTTCCATAGGTACCATGGAGAACCATGAAGAGGCTAATCATGTTACCATCGGGGAATCCACTATACTCAAAATGAAGACCATGATCACCGCCTTATCAACTCGAATGGATGAAAAGATGGATCGATTGGATACTTGAATGGAGAGCCTTGAAGAGAGAAGTCGGGAAACTTTTTCCACTCCTCGCACTCACTGTTATGGCCACACAAGTGGAGTTCGTCAAGACTCTTCCACCCCTATATAACCCACCATTTTTAACCACATATGCAATCATATTCCCATCAACCAACTACCACATATTATCTACCAACCACCACATGGAAGCATGTTTTGGAAACCACATGAAACCTCTTCAATTGTACATTTTTCCCTGTCAATGCAGTGTCTCACAAAAAATGGGGGAAAAGTTCGAAAAAAATGTTGATCCAAGGTGGCCATTTGTTGATTGATCACTTCTTATAAATTACACCACAGCTAATAACCAAATTATATCTGGCTGTGATAATTGTTTCGTGGATCAGTCCCATGTTAGGTTAATCCAAATAACCAAATTATCAGCCACTACTTGATTGGTTGACATAGATCCTTAACTGCATCACAAACCTCTTATGATTTTAGTAGTTTTGTACGAAGGGAAATCTCTCGAAAGTTGAGTACCTAGGTGTAAGACTATACTAGGTATGTCGACGTTGTTGTTGTATTTCACTTAATACTAGCATGACATTCCTTGTGTCAATATTCAGCAATAACAATTATGTCAGGATCCAATTGGTCATGAACATCGTAAGGTGCTGCTTTTCGCAAATCCCAGCATACCCCAGAACCTCTTAACATTACACCACTGAATCCCCAATCCTTTGCTTGTTGTGCAGTGACAGTACCAATATCCACTAATCGTTGTTTCCAGATACGGTTGCCGGTTGACATCTCTTCTAATTCGTCGATACGAAAAGCAAATAGTTGTGTGAATGAATCAATATCTATACATAAGCCAAGAGGCAGATCTTGTGCCACTCCACCTGGTCGTATGAAACTGGCATGCATCCTAGCTCCCGAGACCCTTTCATAGAATTCCAACAATTTCTCCCGCTCCTCAAAAGCCCACAGGAACGGAGTTGATGCTCCTACATCCATAGCATGAGTAGTTAAAGCAAGTGAATGATTTGAAATTTGAGTTATTTCACGGAATAACACTCGTATATATTGAGCTCGTAATGGTACCTCGCAATTCAAAAGTCTCTCTACGGCTGAAGAATGGGCGTGTTCTTGGGCCATCATAGAAACATAGATAGGGTCGACGAAGGAACGAAGAACGAAACTTTACAACAGCTTTTTCGTAGACGTTCACTTGCATCACATATGCAAGTGCTCTCTGAACCGTGCAATAAGGTCACCCATAACACGGCTCTCCCACTTGAGTTATCTTAGCCCCTGGCCATGCTATTCAATAATATTGGAAAAATGGCAGCGTAAGGTAACAACTAGTATGGAAAGCTGGTCGCCTTTGGAAGCCTTCGCCGCGTATCGTTCCCGCAACCACTTTGGTACTTTGTTTATAGCTTTTTTAAGTTATGCAATAGAAAGGGGGACTTGCGCTTGAATTGAAATAGCGCCTTTGGAAATGAGTAGGGCTCCTAAGTGGCGCGTTCGTGGAGGCAAATCGAAGGAAGAGCAAAAGGAAGGTTGGATGCTTGTGGGGCGCGGCCATCCGGCCTCGAATAGGAGAGGGCAACGCTCTGGATCCTCCCTGCTTGCAGAAATGAATGGATCAGAAAGGGGCTTGGTTCTCTATTTCCGGGCGGGGGGTGAAGGCCATAAGAGAAGATTGCCCTACCGGTAAGGAAGAGGGGAAAAAGGTGCTCTATTCACCTCATAACAATCCCACATCATTATTCACCCAATATCAAAGTATGCAGTCACTGGATAAAATCTTCACTACTAGTATGTCAACCTAATGATCCCAAAATAATTTGCCTTTTGGAACAAATTTAGACATACTCCAAAAAAGGAATTCTCAAAATTCAAGTTATCCTTGTGCGGATATAAAACTCTTGAAACTAAAACTGTTCCTAATAACCCAACGGCCTAATGGAAGAGTGGCAACAATAGCAACAACTCCGAGTTGATATTAGAATACTTTGCTTTTCCATTCTGTCCATTATTGACTAAGTTTCACATTGATACAAAAAATTTAAGTGGTCAAAGACATATTTTCACCATATGATTTTAGGTCTTCTCATCAATTATCACCACCTTCAATCACCATTCTGTCACACCTATCGACCAAAGCACATGAAGGTCTAGTAAGACATGTTTAAACAATCTGAGGCATTTCTTTATGTGTGCTATGCTGTGAACATTAGATGTGTCCAATGTTGTATAACAGCAGAACAATTAACATTCATGGTTTCCTCTACTGGATGTATTGAAGCCTTAAGAACGAACAGTCACAACCATAAAATATTTTTAGCTGTTCTAAGCTTTCCCATTACTTAAAAGAAAAAAAGAAAAAATAAAGAGCAACACATAAAGTAACTCAAAACTTCTCGAATTCATACACAAGGCTTGTTCCAAGACACACATAATTATTCAGACCACAGACATCATAAGAAGGCTTATGCCGCCAACTACTTTTGCCAGGAAACATATATGTTCCAGGATATGCTTCCCCATCACATTAGTATGTTAAATGCAAAAAAGAATAATATATAGACCTTGTGCATTGGGCACTACACCACCTACGTTAGAACAAGGAAAATATGGAAAAATCATAGAGAAAATTAAGCAACCTGCTTTGCTTCTTGAGTACCATCTGGAATTGCTCCTGAGCTCTGCGAGTCATCTTTTCAATATTTTTCTGCATTAGCATTAATTAGAAAACATCAGCTTCGTTCACAAAATGCTCAATTTACATGGAAGTAAAATAATATACTGGATATTCATAAAAGATCACCTGTAACGCAGTTGCAGTTTCTAATGCTACAGTAGGGCTAACAGCATTGCTCCTTTTCATAAATTCTAAAAACCGGTCATATGTTTCCCTGAAAACCTGTCAAGTAAATTCGAAAGATAAGTGATGTAGATTCGTTTGATATTCACATGCAATGACCGGAAGACAACCGGTTCACAAAGCATCCCGCGTTAGCAGGGTCCCGGGAAGGACCGCATCCCAAGGGGTAAGTAATGATGTAAACAGCCAACTCTAATGCAAGCATTAGTGGTTGCTTCCTAAGTTGATCCGACTCGGGTGCGGGTGTCCAATATGCGGGCGTATCTAAAGGTCAGATCCATCCTGATCTAATTTTTAAGATTCTAGAATATGGATACGGGTGCCGAGATTCGCCTGAACATAACTAAAACATCTAAAAATAGAGTTATATAACCTATATTATGAATATTATGTGGAGAACTTGAGGAGAATCGTGGAAGGGGATTAAAGAAAAAGGAGTGACATAGAAAATTCCTATATAAATGGTATTCCATTTTCTTCACTTGCACCTTAGCTTTTGTATTAATTAAAGAAGTCATTGAAACTTATACAGGTTTTCCGCGTCGATTTTGGTCGAAGACCCAAAATTGGTTGACCAAATCTCAGACCCACACCCACACCCATGTAGTGTCGACACGGGTGCAGCACTAAAAGTGAAGAATCTCAGCAAATTAGGTTGCTTCCACATCTCGAACATGTGAGACAACTTGCTCCAAGATTCCCTTTCCAATGCAATGCCCAAAAACACAAAATAAAATAAACAACAACCTTGACATGAGAACCAATACAATGCATATGCAAAATTGTATGTTCGACTTGGAACCCAACAATAATTGTTATTTTTATGCATGTTATTTTTCTTGGGACATGAATGTCACAATCTGACACGGAAGACAGGGAAGAAAATCAGCTTAACAAAGGGGGCAAAGAGATACATCATATACAGTTTGTTCACACGATCCGCTCTACTGTCCATACAAATACTAATGCAAAACTAAAATTCCTTTCTTTCCCTTACCAATCAATTCTTAATGATAAAATGAAGTAAATTCAAAAGAAAAGGCACTCATGGGGATAATAGTCACATATAAAAAATAGACAAGCTGCCAGTTAATTTACGAGAGATATTATATCATAAACATAGCACTTCCACTATATGTTTTACTAAAGTTAAGATTTCATCATCATTTTAAGACCCATGCTTAACTAGTTAACTGTCCAGACTATTAGTATAAATTCTTTTACCTCTCAGTTTGGATTCCAAAAATACCAAGCACATCAGCTTCTTTGCATTAGCATGCTAAGCTATCGTAAGGCAGAAACTTGAGAAAAAGAACTACATATATACACTAGCTGGGATTTCTTAGTATGGGGTTAGCAGTCTATCGGAAACAGCCTCTAGCCTCTTTACCTCCTAAGGTTGGGGTAAGGTCTGTGTACAGCCCACCCTCCCTACCCTACACAGACACCACTTGTGGGACTACACTGGGTATGTCGTTCTTAGGGCGGGCAAAGGTTGGTAATCATCTATTACAATTCCTCTTTACCTCCTAAGCTGTGATACATCCCGTATACAGGAATTCTAATATTATATTGATAAAACTAAGTCTATCAAATCAATAACATGGAGTGAAGTGCACTGAGGGGGGCTGATACCGTCAACAGTGGACCATGACCAACAAAACATAAAGCAATATAGTGGCTAAGAAAGTTCTCAACTGCGGTGTCAAACAATCATAAGTCCCTGCTGCCTCAAATACCAAGACAAAAAAATAAGAACACACTAATAAAAGCGATGAAGGGCTGACATCAACATCTATATCCTTATTTATTCTTATTTTTCTAGACACAAGGAATTCATTAAGAGGAAAACGTTCAAGCATCAGAAAAATATAGTATTTTATAGTAAAACAACCCAAACTGGATCCTACAAGATTCATGCTCTTTTAACCCACATCCAATCAAATGAAATCTTGATCACATGTCAGTTATCGCCAAAAAAGAAAATTCCATTTAAAATCACGTAACCTTTCAAAACCATAACTTAAGTCAGCTAAATGCCAACATTTCAAGATCTTCTAACTTGCAAAGTTTATTTACAAAGCCAATACAAAATCAACAGAAACTTTCATATGCATCTGAACAAACAGGCAAGAAACGAAAGCATAACCCAATACCGTAACATCGCAAGTAGAGATTCTTGCAGATAGACTCCAGTCAACATTTTCCCCTGAAGGTGCTTGTATGAAACTAGCTTCTAAAGCATTCACCTTCTGCTCACTAACGACACTCTGCAAACAAATACTTCCGGTAATCACAACGCTCATATGTATAGCAAAAAACAAATATATGAACTATGCATCAATTCCAAATTAGTTGGGGTCAGCTATATAATCATCAATATCCATTCCACCCTACTATTCAGGTTAGCTCGTGCTCAAATGGGGAAATCACAATTGATTTAGTACTCACAGAATTTATCATTATTGACTTATTTTAGCAGAAAAAGAGCAATTACATTGAAACATTTACTTCCAGTGCATTCCTGTGATGCCACGTGCTAAATTATGAGGATTTGTTTGCTTCATTTTTTTGTGTTTTTTTTGTTGTTCATCAGAATTAGATCATATAATTTCAGATCATTTCAGTAAGAGAATCAACATAAGGTTACTTCAATGGAGTTGCCTCTGTTTGGGAGCAAATTACTGACAGCACTCAGTCTGCAGTACAATCACTAAAGATAACTGAGTTTACAGAGCAAAAACATACTCCCGCTGTTTCAAAAAGAATGGCCTAGTTTGACTTGGAATGGAGTTTAAGAAAATAAAAAAGACTTTTTAATCTTGTGATTCTAAATTAAAGTTATGTCAAATGTACCAAAATGTCCTTTAATCTTGTGGTCTTAAACATGTCACGTGGAGTTAAAGTGCTGCCAAAAAAGGAAAGGAGTCATTCTTTTCTAAATAGACTAAAAAGGAATAAGGGTCATTCTTTTTTAAACGGGGGGAGTATTAAAGGAACTTTTCTCAGGTTCACGGAATAAGGAAGTGATGAATTTCATTTCAATCGAAGTGTATCTATTTCTCCTTTTCCAATACGCCTAGCTGAATCCCAAAAACAAGAAAAAGTATAACCAAGAACAAGAATATATTTCCATGATAACCTTACTACATTAAAGAACTAATCCTACATATTTTTAATCAAACGTGGAAGCTCCAAAACATACACACCATAAGAAAATGTGCAAGTGCAATTTTATGCTCAAGTTAAGCCATGATTCTAGCACAGAGCATAATTCGAATCTCAACAGTGATAAAAAAAGTAATAGTTAATTTTTTCCATCTCTGCATCAAGCCTTGGTGGAGTTTGCCCAAGTGTATGTCTTGATCAAGGATAGCAGATAAATGGTGGATTAATTAAGGAGCATGCAAGCTAGCCATACACCACAGTTGGAAAAAAATATCAAGGATTATATATGCAAAAAAATTAACTTCTTTTTGCAAAATTTTATAACACCAATTATAGAATCTCTGACATTAATAAACATAATAAAGAGAAAAAAATCACAATAGAGGATTGGCAAAGGAACCTAAATAACGAGTGAACGACGGATAGAGAATTGAAAATGGAACTTAAGTACCAGATATCACCAGTTTTAATCACAGATAGCACCAGCAGTGGGATCTAATGAATTGTTCTAATTGCGTCATGACTCGAACAGGAGACCTAACTAAAAGGCTATACAGACACATAATGCTGTACTTTTAGATTCACATGTTCAGTTAATTACAGCCATGCAGAAAGAGGACATTTTAAAAGGCAGACCTGGGCAAGAGAACCCTCAGGAGCGTACAATCCGTAAAATTTCAGTGTCAGATCGCAATGGGAGTTTCGATTCTTTAGCTTCGTTGACACACAAAGATTTTCAAATCTACCGCCAACGATCTCTATCTGATCTATATCAATTATCCTTGCAGCTGCCCTACTGATAGAAACATTTAACAAGTAGTGGATCACATTTTCCTTCCCATGCTGCAGTGCCAATTCCTCATCTGGCTGGTAACTAAGTAATTTATTGATTGCTTGCCACTCCTCCCGAGTCAATTGGTCCTCCATTGTATTAGCTTCTTTAGAAGTGTCCCCCGCAGACACATCTGCAGTATCTGTACTCCTAAAGTCACGAGCAAAAAAATCTAAATGTGTGAAAGATAAGTGAAGATAAACATCAGGAAAAGATCAGTCACAAAGAGCAAGAAATAAGGAATTTCAGAACAGTTTACAATAAAATACAAAATTGTTTATGAACAGATCAAAGGACGTAGTTTAAGACCAACCATGTAAAAGAAAACCAGCTTCTCTTTCTAAGCATTCTTTGTTCAGCTGCCTCCTTTGATTTCAAAGATTCAACCTTTGCATGAGCAAGAAACCTAGAAGACAATCCACCAAATTAGAAAACCTTATCACTAATTGAAGTGAATACAATCTAGAAATTACATGAAGTTTCGGTGCATTCAAGGATATAACAGTATGGCAAATACACGAGGGCTGAAAGAAGATAAGAATTCAGGAGGCTGAGAACTGATTCTAGGGTTATACATCAAAGGCAATGATTTACAAATGAAGGGAGATCACCATTGACACAAAAGTTCCATTTTATGATATCCTCTAGTATCAATAGGCAAGCTTCTTTTATATTGGGTTGCAATTTTACAACATATCTTAATAAAAATCATGTTTGAGATCCCGATACACAACTCTAGCATAAGAAAGGACACCTGTTTGTTTCTTTTCATAACTGCTTCCAACCATTATACTCCAAATGTTCAGAACGAAACTCCAATATATAGATCCAACTATCTATTAAAAAAAAGTAGAAGACTTTTTTCATACGGAACACAAGGATATTTTTTGCGCCAGCTTTTCAACTCCTTCAACCACTCTTCTATTCCTATCTCCAAATCATCCAATACATGCACAAATGTGCTAGTCACCAACTTTTTTTTCTCGCCCCCTTTTTGTCCAACCTCCAAGCTGCTACAGTCTCTGCCACTATTCCAGGAATTCCTCAAGAAATGTTAAACAATGGGTATAGCATTTCTTGATTCCAACATGAACACACAGTGAAGGAACAAATGGCATGTGTCCTTACCACCTTCTTTTGCATGCAACACCACATATCGTTTTTCAATCAGGCAACATTTTTGTATTCATATGGTACTTATTTAGTACTGAAAAATCATATTTACAAGAGTGAGATAAGATACAAAGTATGTCAAAAGTAAATAAAGCCTAATGGTACCTAGCACATCTAGGATTGAGTCTGTATCGCCAGAGTAAAATTTAGTACACCAAAAGCAAAATAACAAAATACAATTTCGCTTGGTCTCTTTTTCTGAATTGCACCACATATCCCCTCCTTAAATTATGCATTACGAGAATAGCATCACATGCAACACACCTAGCAAATAAAGCTACTTTTGGAGAGCACCCATCTCCCAAGATCTCTCTATCTGAGTTGGACATCTTACTCATTAATCAAGCAAATATATAGAATTTCACAAAGAAAGATTTTGTCACTGGCCCTCTCCATTACAAGGGGCATACTGCTTTAACATTTTAATGTAGTTTGATGCTTGAAGAGATTGGATGCTCACGGCTAAGTTAATGTTCTTATGTAGGTTCATGTATATCAATGCTTTCAATCAAATTGTGCCAAATTGGCTTGGTTAAGCTACATAAATATTTGATTCCATCTGCTAAGCTTATTGTCTACATGCACCCTGAATTCCCTCTGCATAGCTTATTTTCCTAATGCAACATTGCAATAGCAAGCAGCTGATTTGAGTCCACCAAAGAAAACAAATAGGCAGAAAAACCGCAGATCAACTCAACACTAACATATTTTATGAAGAAGATACTTCACTTTTCACGTTTTCGAACTGGCCTATGCCTCCTAAATAATATATCCCAATATGTTTCATAAATATCCTTAACATGTAAATCCACTATTTCCGTCTTAACATTTACTACTGAAGCAGGAACAAACTCCCTGCACCACATTAAGCCGAACGTTTGCGATTTCCATTTCCAATCATGAGCCGATATTGTTGAAAAGCCATTTACTCCCATCATAGTTCGTCTCCATAGAGGAACCTTTGTGAGGAAGGTTTCTATATTTAGCTGTAACTTTGGGAAAGTGTCTTTGGCAAAGTGATAGCTCTTTCGTGCAAAGTTGAGGACTTTATGTTTTCCATACATTTTTGGAGCTTGTATGAGGTCCAAGAAATGTAACGACTAATTGTTTTTTTTCAGAGATTTATATTTTTGTTTGAAGTTCTGTTATGACTGTGTATACATATGTACGTGGATTTCCATTCTTACCCCCAAAATACGGAAAAAGAGAAAACAAAGAAAAGAATAATTGTGGTATACTACAAGCTAAGAGACCCCTATCAGCTTAGTGACAATTTTACAGAAAGAGAAAGGATAGTACTAATACAAGTCAAAAAGAAGGAAGTTCATCACCAGCCATTCCAATATCAAGAAACACAAATGTTTAAAATGGTGCCGGTAATAGGAAGAAAAATTATACAACCTACCTCCACAGTAAAATAACCTTAGGATCGAGATCTTTCTCAATGTTTCTGATCTCTGATCTATTAACGTTCGGCAGCTGTTGCAATGAATCAGAATATAGCTGTACATAACGCCGACGAAGACGACATAGGGCTTGAATTTGGTCCCAAGAGAACCTATAGCTGCAAAAGTGCATAACCAAACAAATACTTTGATCAAAGAAACACGGAAAATATATACAACAGATTGACATAATTCATTTAACACAGGACCTAAGCAAAGATAAGGTGCCTTCAAAATGTTTAAGAAGCTTTCACCAAATATGGATTGAGGAATCACGAATTTACCTCAATAATCATTAGATAAAATCAATGTGGTGTCAAACGTATATATGGAACTTGGCTTCCTATCATACATACCCTTTTTATCATTTATATTGGGAAAAAAAAATTCTCATTAAGCCAAAAGTATACAACAATAAATATGCCTCACTCCCAAACAAGTTGGGGTCGGGTATATGAATCTTCATTTCATATCCTATCATCATCATACTAAATAAATTGAAAGTGAAAAATCTTTCTTTTTAAAAAAAAATAATATATATATATATATATATATATAATAAAAGTTACATAACAAGTCTAAAATCTCTAACCACAATTAGTAGCTATTACCTATATGGATCTTTTTCTTCCATTGTGCCAAAAGTATTAGTTCAAACAAAACTACAAAAGAGATCTCTTCATATTCCACTGTCCCCATACCCCGTCCCCTATTTTCAAAATCTTTTTTTTCCTACTCCAAACTATCCAAAGAAAAAGTAGAGTAGTATTGTGTTCCTATCTGCTCTCGTTTTCCTTCCACTATCCTGATCCTCCAATTAACATCTATCTATGCAGTAAATCTAATAGCAGACGACTGGTCTAACTATCACCAGAAAGGCTACTGAAATCTGTATACAAGTTATTTATTTATCTCAGAATGCCTTCTCTTCTCTCACAAAATGTCAACAATTCAAGTGACAGTTTGTGTATCACCTCCGATGGAACTCAATTCGTCTAATCAATTACACGGTTCGTATTTCTTCCCATATTAGTAAAGGAGGAGTTTTCAACTATTGTAAAACTAATGTTGAAATTCCAATAAGCACTAACCCATCCTCATGAATGAGTAGTCTACCCTCTGATTTCACCTCCTGGTCCATGTCATTTCCTTTAGTCCATTACTCTGTTATCATTCTCAAAAATTCGCTGACATAAGTCGCCACCCTGATTGTCTCTTCAACCTAACTACCATGATTTTCATTAAAGGGATTTTTTGATAAAAGAAAAACATTCAGGTTCCTTCCTAAAACGAAAAATTGACTTTCCTTCAGCAGGTATCATCAGGAGCATCACATGATATATGTGAAAGCTATGTTGCTCATACTCTTTCAAAAGGTCGACAGGTGCATGGTGGATCCTCCAAAAATAGTGTATTTTTGAAGGATCCGACATGGGTGCGGAATCTTTTTTGGAGAGTCCGAGCAACTTAGTACAAAAGAACTGTTTGATTATAGTATCCAAGTAAAGAATCAAAATACAAGCAGCTACAGAAAGCATTCGAATAAAGGTTGCTCAAGCAGGCATTGGGGCATAAATAGTATGAGGGTAGGCAACCAGGACATGGTAACAATCTGTAGAGCTGTTGATTTTATTTTTTTGATACTATGTTAGGACACAGAAATATAAGAGGTCTACTAGTCGAGGCCTGAGGGTCAACATATATAACCATCTCATCTCGATTGTTTGCTTTACAAGATGAAGGGATGTTTGGATTGATATTTTTTAAGTAGCTTAAAAGTGAAAAGCTAAAAGCCATAAGTTAGTCAATCCAACTTTTGGCTTTTAGCTTATTTTTGTACTTTTTTGCCTTAAAGTAGATGCTTATAAGCATTTTTTGTCTTCCCCAAACCCATCCAAAATAAAAAAGAGAAGCTACTTAAATTAAGCCAATCCAAACACCCTCAAAATCCCACCCACACCCCTTCATAAACCCAAAAATCCACAGTACCAACTAACTTGCCAAACATCAAAGAAAAGATTCTTAAATCATTTATGAACACCAGCTACACAACTCTGGATCCTTTTCTGTCAACTCTTATCACAAGTTTTAGTTGCTGACACACCGAATTCTAACTCATGGTCTTGGGAGAACATACGGAGATCACAATCACCAACCAATTAAGACATATTTTCTGTGGCTAGTTACAAGAAAAACATACTTGACACAAGACCTCCCGAAAAGAGATTTTCAACCCTGTAAGCCATCTTTGTGGAACAAATCCAGAAACCATTAATCACTTGTTCTTGGACTTGAATATTATTTCACAATTATGAAAATCATTTCTCAGTATGCTGGAAATAAGTGTACAATTCCTGAAGATACAGCTGATATGAGAAAAAACTGGCATACAAGGAAGCCAAAAGAACAATAGATTTGGTGGAGAAATAAACCGGCCATTATGTAGTGGACTATTTGGAAAGAGAGAAAAGCAAGATGCCCTGAAGGTGCACAGCCAGCTCTATGCAGATGATAAAAACAACTACATCTTTTGATTTCTTTATGGTGTAAAGAGGAAATGATTAGTGATATAGAATCTTTAGACGACACACTAGCCGATGCTGATCTGCTGTGAAGCTGGACCATTCTGTAATTATTTCAAGCACAACTTATGCAACAATTTTGATGCTAATCATTTTCTCATAAAAGATCATTTATGAACATCAAACGCTTACCACATTTGCCCTTGTTGCAATTCTGCACGAGCAGCATACCGCCACCAAGAACTGGCATCCTCAGAAACAGGCACCACTGGTCTCAAATGAGAAACTTCAATGTATGTCTTATATCTTGTAATGACCTCCACAAGTCTTATCCAGTCATGATATTGAACCTGTAATGGTTGACATAATTTGCACAGACAACAATAAATGTTTCTTTCTATTATTTTACCTTCCATTTGATGTTGGGAAGATAGTGGAGATTCCCACCAAACAAAGTGTACAAAAAGAAAAGAAAGAATTCTAAAGTGAGAACACAAATAAGAAATTTCATGAGTGCAAGGCAAAAGTAAAGGGAAGAATTTGATGGGATCAAGTCACACACTTTGCGGGTAGAAATTTCAGATTGGCCGGAGGTACAAAACCCCAGACCTTTCTTCATAGAAACAGCCAGTCTTATAAACAAGAGTGTGAAAGAAAAGGAGAAAAAAATTAAGGGTGATTCCCCAAGCCAATTTGAACATTCCATTAGAGTAGGCTCTAGTTTCCTTGGATACCTTGTTTATTCTCCTCTCAGGGGAAATAAGCAACTACTCAGGATTCAGAGAAAGAATTTTATGTCAGCTATAGGATAAAGGTTCAGGGAATTGATATAAAGAAGACAAGGATTGAAGAGGACAGAGAATAAGAACGTGAACAAAAAATACTGAAGAGCACTGTGGTTTATGGTACAAACAAAATAAATAGGGTGCCTCGAAACACAGTAAAGGTGCTAGGGCAGTGCATGATATAAACGTGTCCAAATGCATTATATTTTTGACGGATTGCATTTCAATAATCATTTCTTAGAATGGAAAAACTACGGGAAAATAATTTAGGAAGATTTTGCAACAAAACAAGGTGAAGGACTAGTACCTCATTAACTGTCAAAGATACGTCACTGACGATCAGAGAAGCCATCTCAAAGGGAACATTAGGATCATTTCTTTCTTGATTTCCCAGACGATGATACTTGAGGACTCCATTAATTGGTGACACCAAGTAGTTGCGATCTTCAGCCCATCCAGATAAGTTTCTACTGCTATTTGATGGTTCATTAATACCATCCTCAAATATCTGAGCAGCAAGAAAAGGATTAGAAAGGAATAAACAGAGAATACATTGGAAGTGGACATGAAACCTGTCAATGGATGAACATGTAAGTCACAGGTGTTGCTGCAAACCTCCTCACCACGTCACAGGACAACACAAAGTAAAAGGCAAAATAAGAACGTACCTCAATCCATTCTTTCGGAGTAAGATCCTCCCATTTCTTGTCCAACTTCCATGGCTTGCTGTTTGAATCATGGTACATTGCAAGCCTTTCAAGTTGCACCAACTGTAAGAGGAAATAATGCACTTAGTTCAGCAATCATGACCGTCATTTTTATATTCATTTTTATTATGGTAACTATTTCATATATCACAAAAACCCATCATCAAAGAATGAGGACGAGGAGATTCACAGTCCAAAACGGACATTGTGGTGAGCAAAAATTGAAAACAAAACTTTACACTTCTCCTAAGAAATCTACTAAATCTTCTATATTTCCCATTCCTTCCCGTTTACACCAAAAGTAAAGAAGAGTAAGGCAATTCATCTTGATCTTCTGAATGTGATTGCTTGTCTTCAAAAATGCCTTAAGAGTCTTTCTTTCACACAGTCCGCCATATGCTTGTTGGAATGTATTGCCACCAATCCTCCTATGCCCCTCTTCTGCCCACTCCTTTCCATGCACCACAGATTTGCAGTTAGCTTGCATTGTAAAAAGTAAAAACAGGTGTTCATTAGTCTCTGCTTCTAGAGTCAAGACCACAAAGCAGACACCCCAAAAAAATCTGTAAGACCCCTTCTTTATAGAGCTTCATGAGTTGGGCAAGCTCTCTAATTACCAGTCATGTAAAGCATGAAACTTTGAGAAGGATTTTGATCTTCCATATAAGTTTCTAAGGCCACGAAACTGTCAATTTGATGGTTGAGTGTTCAGGTTTGAATATACTGATTAACTGTGAAATTGTCTTTGTTGCACAAATTCCATAATGAACTGTCTTTGTCAGATGAGGGACGTGCCAGTGAAAGAGAGCAGACTTAGCAATAAGTTCGAGACTTTGTCAATCTCCCAATCATTTAAAGCCCTCCTGAAACCCAGATTCCAACCTTGAGCAGTCCAAATCTTGGAGATTGTGACATCTCTTTGGAGGCATAAGGTTAGAGGTCAGAGAAATGGTTTTTTAGGTTAGGCTACCCTATCCAGAGATCAATCTATAATCATGTCTTCATTGCATCCCTACTTTAATGGAGATGTTTTAGATATATAGAATCATTGCAATATAAGTATTCAGTATCCCAAAAAATTACTTTTTCATTGTCGGATAGAGTCTCGCTTGTGGTGGAAATTGTGTTTGGTATGGTTTACAATGGATGATGCAAGGCATGGTCAGAGAAGTTTTGTATAGCTGCGTTTTTACTAGACTGAAGAGAAGACGCAGGGTGTGGGGTTGCTCCTAAAGCCCATATGTGGGACACATGGAGAAAGAGATACAACAAAGCTTTTGATGAATAGAGAAGTATTTAGGTCATTTGAGGAATAGCCTCTTATCCTTACTTCTCTTTGGTGTAACCATGACGTTTTGGTAGGTATAAAAGATTGTGTGTTGTTCGCAGATAACAATATCATTTTGCAAGTCTTCTTTTTTTTTTGTTATACTCTCGTAAGTGGGTGCTTTTTGTGCCCCTTGTTTAAAAAATTTCTTCACTTTATCAGAAGAAAAAAAAAGGTACACCAAAGATGACAAACTTTGACACCTTAGGTTCATATGTCACACTCCCAAAGTTTGCAGAACAGTCCGCAATTCAATTACTAAATCGACTCACCAGATAAGTCTCTCCAGAACCCAATCTTAGATTCACATCATTCCTAAGCACTTAAAAATGTATGTATCTCCTACATATTGATGTGCCACTTCTTGAAAGTCCTCTTCTTCAACGAAAAAATGCAAAGATAATTGAAATAAATCTAATCCTGTATTTGAAAAAATAACTGCTTCAACACTTCTGGAGGGGAACTACACTTTTGAGGTAGTATACCTGTGGATATATATAGACTACTGTTACTTTTCTCAAAACAAAGAATAAAAAATAACTGCTTCAATCCATGAAAAAACCTCGCTACAATCCTTATGGAAGTATGAAATTTACCTCTCCGTGAAAAAGAAGAAAGTAATAACTATATCACAAACCAGACACAAAATTGGGATGTTCACGGATAACAAACGCATTAAAATATACAAATATTTTATTCCCTTCCGACCTTCAAGACAGGTTATCACCAGTTGATTGACCTGAAAGTCAATTTTATTGAACAACCTTTAGCCAAAAAAAAGAGAGAAAACTCACCTTACGCAATTTATCCAAAGCACCACTAGTATCGAAGGTTTCATTCCCTTGTTCATCCATCGTAACTGCTGCAAGCTTTGCAAGAGTAACCCCACAAGAAAATGGATGCCCAGGATTGCTAAATTTGTGGCCACCCATTACATGAAAAAGAAGAAAAGCAGACCAAGCTAAGAGTGGAAGCTAAGAAGTCAAAGTATCACAGTTTAAAAAGCTAAATGATGGAGAAAATGACATCAAAGAAATAGTGAAACTAAAATCAGATAGTCAGATTAGAAAGATATCAATAACTGATAGAAACAAACCTGACAGAATCCTCATATCTGACATGGACATTGCTAATTGAAATCTTGAGATTTCCAATTATAGTACCAATTAATGACCCAAGCCAAGAATTTCCAGTAGGGGGCTGTTAATGGAAAGAGTATTATTAAATTCCCAGGAAAATCAACAGCTGGTGAATATCAAACGAAGGTAAAAAGTTCGTCAATGTAAGTAAATATTGCAAAGAAATTGATCAGATACTGCAACTGGATACACATTCAAAGAATCAATCCGAAAGAGTATAATAATGCTAGTTTACTATAGATGTTCTTTATTCCTATCAAAATCATTTGAAGCTGCTTACTATCGGTGAATAGGCAACCAGGTTGTAACGTCTCTGTTATGAAAGAAGGCGGCAGACTGACTAATTTGGCTGGTAGTCCCTAATCAGTATCTTTAGGGGATAAAGGTCCCCCTTATATTCTACACCCAGCTGCGAAGGGTTTCTGTATCTTTCTCCGCAGATATCTCCAGATTATAAGACATTATCACCTTCGTGGCACTGAACTATATTTCCGTAAGTGCACAGACAGCCGTCATTTCCCCCTTTCACAATGTTCTCGTGCTCAAAGAATCATTATAAAACACAACAAGGTAAAAGGCAAAAGCCCTTTGATTTCCTCGCTCCAGCCTCCACTTTCCAACCTTTCAACATAACTGCTTGAGGATATCATATTGTTTGCTAATCATTCTCCTTCAATTCAAATTCCAACACTACAAATTTTGTATAATAGTCAAGGAACATTAAGTAGGAAATACCAAACCTACTGAGCATTAAATTCCAGAGATTATTGACAACTTTGCAAGGCATAATCAGATGATTTGCATCCTCATGATGGTGAGTTCATTGGGATCTGAGTCCTGAGCTCAGGAGGAAGGAATTTACAGGATTGGGAGTTGGAAGGCAATCGAAAGGGCAGCTTTAAGGTGGGTTGTGCATACAACTGGTTGAACTACACCAATCAGCCTCAAAGTCACTTGCCATGGAGAAGAATCTGGAAGTCAAAAATTCCACTCAACGTGGCATGTTTTGTTTGGTTGTTAACCAAGGAGGTTGTACTGACTCAAGACAACTTAAAGAAAAGGGGAATACCATTATGTTCTAGATGTTTCTTTTGTGGGGAAACTACTGAAACAGTCAATCATCTCTTTCTACACTACAAGATCACAAGTCAACTATGGACGTTATTTCTGAGTCATAAGGGTATGTCATGGACCATGCCTGCCAAGATCACAACAGCAACTTCTATTTCAAAAAAAGATCACAGAAGCAATTCAGAGTTGGGAGGAAGCATGAAAGCAATCCAAGAATAAAGACAGGTGGAGAATTGTCCCAGCTAGCATATGGTGGGCAATATGGAAGGAAAGTTACTCTAGAGCTTTCAATAGTGTTGAGAATAGTATGCAAAAAGTCAAACTAAATTGTCTTATGCTACTATATTTTTGGTGTAATCAATTATACTCAAATGATGTTATCTCCTTAATTGATGTACTAGACTCAATTTAATATAAGATAGTAGAATTTAAGGTACATGTTGTAAATACTGATCAGTGTACTGACTTTTGAGGAATAGACAAAGTTACCATTTTTTAAAAAAAAAAACATTCTCCTGAAAGTGTGATTCCATCCTTGATAGTCCCTCAGATCCTCTCTAATTGATTCCCGCTACTGATAAATGTTGTATTATTTCTGGAAAGAGTGTTCCCGAAAATCCATTTTCTAGCCAGTTATCCTCTCAGAATGATATCCTCCTACGTTGCTATCCCATAGTTGGTTTTTGCAGTGTATTTCATCCATAGGTTTCTTATGGACTTCCATAAACTAACCCCACAAGTGCTCCTTCCTGTATTGGAACAACCTCTTCCTGTTATGTTTGTTCATCAGAAGTAAACCACATAAACCATTTCATCATTACACTTTGATTATGTATTTCCAGGTTCTTGAATGCAGCAAGAGGTGTGATATTGACAGCGGAAACCAGGGAAAGAAGAAGATCAATTATGTTAGCTGGTGTTTCTTGTGCAAAAGTTTGGGTGAAGATGTAGATCATCTCATATTGCATTGTCGAGGGACCAACCAGCTGTTGGAGGGTGATTCTTCAATAGTTTGGGGTGCAATGGGTGTTGCCGAGCACAGTGGGTGCTTCTTTTTCTTTGGAATGAGTACAATAAAAGTAGCATGGGAACTCTTCTAGAAGACTTCTTGATCATAGAAGTTTTGAAAGGTATCCATGATGTCTTTCTTCACTACATCCCAACACTTGATGAATAAACCCATTGTGTACCCAACTGGACCAGGAGCCTTATCAGTACACATAACTTAAGGCAATTTAGAACTTCATCTCCTCAAATTTGCCTTGCATGGACATTTTCTCTTCTCCACTCTACATTGGACATTCAGCATTATTAAAAGGTCTCCATTGATGTGTTTCTCTATATAGGTTCTTCTAAAATGTTATAACCTCGCCTTCAATTTTGCTTTTCTCTTGGGTAACCTCTCCTAGTATCATGAGTTGATCTATATTTTTGTATCTCCTGTGAACATTTGCCATTTTGTGAAAGAATTTGGTGTTCTTTTCTCCCTCTTTCAACCATAGTACTCTTGATTTATGTCTCCATAAAACTTCCTCTTTCTTGACTACCTCCTCTTACTCGAGTAAGGCTGTAGCCTTTTTGTCATTTCCTCCATGGTGAGAGTTTTTTTTCTCTTTCTGTATCTAATTCCGCTAGCTGCATTAACAATCTCCTTCTTTGAATGCCCGGATTTTCACCCTCCTCGTGTTTCCATTCCTTTAGTTTAAGTCTCAGTGCTTTAAGTTTGCCAAATTTAATTAGGTCTTCCTGTGAAGCAGAAGGAGCTCCACTACTCTCTAACTCTATCCACAAATCCTTTTGACTGCAGCCACAAATTTTCAAACTTGCAAATAGCTTTTATTCCTCTCCCAACAACCAGTAATCAAAGTTACTGGTATATGATCTCAACTCAACCTTCAAAGAGAAATTTATTTTAACTGTTGAAGGTATCATCCCATTTTTTAGAAATCATGATTCTATCTATTCTAGAGGTTGCTTCCTGTTGATCTCCCTTAAACCATGTGTATGCAGCATCCTCTAGTTCCATGTCAACTAGTTCATTGTCCTCTATGTAATTAGAAAACTCCCTCATTCCCCCTTAGTTCTTTTGTTCGGTTAATCTTATCAAATATGTACCTACATACATTGAAGTTGCCAAGGTCCCTCCATCAGCCCCCTTACTGAGCTAAATTCCTCCCATACAAGTCTCCTTTCCTTGTAACAGTTTGGAGCATACATTAAAATTTTGGGTTTGTGATTCAAATTTAAAAAGTAACGGTGTAAGAACCAATTTCCAAAACCTCCCCCATCCATGCCCTCACATCCCACATTATACCTCCTCTTGTTCACTCTCTTCAAGACAAGTATATCTATTCAACCTACCTCCCCAAATCTGTATTACCATCTTTGTGATGTCCCCTTCAAGTTAAGTTTCTTGGAGAAAAACTATATCTGCTCTCCATCCAGACAACAAACTATGTATAACCCTTCTCTTCTCTCTATCGTTGAATCCCCTAACATCCATGATATTAGCTTAAGCTTAATCATATATTTGAAGGTTGTGCTCCTCTCCTTATTCCTACTCCCCGAACTTCTAAATTTTACATCAAAGGCTACAAGATTTTAAGCTTTTTGCACCCTTGATCTTGAGTTTCTTGACTTATGTGTCCTGCTCCATTCTCCTCACATGCCTGCAACTGTCTATTTGTAGCACTAACTTTGTTGCCCCCTCTTCATGCCCTTGGAAATCGATCCCAAAGATCTTCTCAATTTATCAAGTCCTGTTGTACCCATATTGAGTTTACTTTTTCTACATCTTGAGCCCTTTGTTGTTGTTGCACCATAATTGGTATAGGTTCCTCCACATCTCAATAGACTATTTCTATGTTTGAGCTCTGTATTGCTAGCCTAGTCTCGCCTAACTTGGTAATTTTTCCGTCATATGCTCTGTCATGATTTTTGTGTTCATGTTCTGCTTTGCTTCACCTGAATTGGATACATGCAAGGCTGTTATGCCGCCAACCAATATATGGTCCTTCTGATTTTTGTGCAGTAGAGCTTTGCCCGGAGTAAATCATTAAAAATGACTTGTGCTGCAAAATCTGGTCCATTGGGCCATTTAGAATTGTTATTCTTCTTGGGATTTTGTGATGGACCCAGTTCGGCCTTCTCATTTAAACAACTCACATGCCTCTCACGTGCTCCATTTCCAATTGTCTTTCCAGTTGTCGAAGTATATGCCACGTGCTTCAATGTAAATCCCTAGAAGGATGGGATTTTGGTACTTTGTTGTAGATGTTTACGCCATCAGACCTCTGGATGTTTCTATTCCTTCGGCAAAGGACCTCATCTTCTCCAGCAACTACGCCACCACTTTCCAACCTTATTTCAAATTTGGGTTTGCTTCCCACCCAAATTGTAAAAAAATATGTCATTCCATCAAAATCGACGGAGACCTCTCCCGGTAGGTTTCTCCTGTTATTTTTTTCACCAGAATCCTTGCCTTGCCCACTCAGGTGGTTTTTTAGCTCAATTTCTTCTTTTGTCTCGATCCAATCTCCACACAAATCCCCAATTTCTTGGAAGACCTTCCTAGACCACAGATGCAATGGTATCCCCACTACTCTAATCCAAGTTTCATGCACAGGACTAAGAGTGCACCGTGTTGTTGGGCTCCACCAATCTAGATGAAACATGCTACTCTTCCACCTCCATTGGCCTTGGATGATCAATTCCGCCATGTATCTATTGGGGAATTCAAAAAAGAACCTTTTGTTGTTCCATTCATCTATGTTGACTCCAAAGACCTTTTCCAGTTTGTTGAGGACCACTTCCTGATATCCGCTAGAGTTGGTTTCTCATTCTTGCTTGCAGTGAATATCTATGAGGCATCTCTTGAGGAGATCTTCCTCTTGAATATTCACCGGCTTAGTTATCAGAATGCTTCCTTTCTTGGTGTTTATCTCGGCTCATCTTAAATTACTGCTCCCCCATTTACTCAGTTGGACAGCCTCAGCATAAGGGTATTCATCCTCCGTCACCCTTGAGAAAGAATGTTCCTTCAGCCTTTGCTGACCTTTAATGTATCTCACGATCTTTAATGCAATATCCAGACACCCAGAATTTAATGCAAGTTCTGGAATGACTATGCCCGATCTTCCACCACTATTTAAGGTTGTTAAGCTCAAAAATTTCCCATATTCATTTTGCTTCATAATGCAAAAGAGTTTTGTCTCTCTTTCTGCTAGTATCCATCTTCTTCTCTCCTTCTTCTGTTCCTTTGAAGTCTAGGCAGAAACATATCCATTACATAGCTTTCTTGCTCGTAACTGACCTCCTCATCTTCTTTCTACTTCTTTCGACTCATTCATACAATTCGGACTTGCTCGAGTTCCATCTAGTTATGTCGAAAGACTTGACCCAGCATTGAAATAAATAAATCTATTCTCTCCATCCTAGACTAAGGTGCGTAGGAATTATCACAGGGGTTATAATTGTTGGCTTGGAAAGAAAAGGCTAGATTCCATTCAGGTGGTTGCTGCCGGAAAAATTGTTTTCTATTCCCCTAGTTAGTAGGATAGAGGAAGTGCATTGGTATTCGTGCCTGGGAGAAAAATAGTTTTTTAACTGTTAAGTTTCAAGAAATTACTATAAAACATGTAAAAACTTAAGAAACATCAGACGACGCAGAACGAGCACAAGTGTATGATGGTCATCTGACATCCATTTATGAAACAAAAAGCATATGCTTAGACACATTTAACGTCTTAACAGATTTTATCTAGAAAGATGATATTACAATGGTTTTTGATGAAGAAAAATAATGAAATTTTGAATTTAAAAAAAAAAAGTGAAATTAGAGGATTCAGTGAAACAAGAGTGCCAACCATCAAAAATTCATCTCAACTTGTAAACAATAGGCTGAGTTAAAGAACATACACTTCCCAACTTTGATCTTGATAATGCCTCAAGGGTGGCTGATTCTGCTTCCTGCATGATGTGCATTCAGCATCAATGTAAAATGAGACTACTCAGGAATTATAGTTCTAAAAAGGTGTCATACAGAAAAGTTCAAGTAGAGCTTAACAACACTGCAGACACTACAACGCAACCTTTCTTTTTATTTGGGGGGCAGGTAAAAAAATATAGGTAGAAAAGGCTAACTAACCTAAGGGAAAACACCTTAAAAAGTATTATCCATCAAAAGTATCCTTATTGCCAAGTCATATTCTTCAATTGAATTGTCCTTAGTGAAGCATATTTAACTAGATAACCTTGACAAGAGAGGATTTCAGCTGGCCAACAGATGCTATCTTAGTTTGAACAATAGCGGAACTGCCAACCACCTGTTTCTGCAGTGACCAGTTGCCACAGACATATGGAGTTTGTTCTACTGTATTTTTGGTTTTAAGTGAATCATGCCACAGAATATGAAAGATGCAAAGTTGAGTTGGACCTTGTGGTGAGTTGATAAAACCATCATAAAAGTCTGGTTGATGATCCATGCAGTTGGCATGTATGGAATGAGAGGAATACGAGATACTTTGATGGAAACTCAACTCTAAATCACTCTCCAAAGCTAAATGTTTACACAATCTTTTTTGCTGGACTAAGTTAGCTACTGTAATTTGTATGGATCAATTTTTAGGACTCCGTTAGTTCCCTTGTCTTAGATTGACAATGTTAAAGGGACTAACAGCTTTTTATTTTGTATTTATATTAATGTAACTATGCATCTTCTTGATGCCCTTTCGTGAATGAAATACCTTACTTAATCGACAAAAAGAAAAACCTTAATGCTAAGAATTCTGTGGAACACAAGAATGTCTAAGGAATGGCACTGAATTATTCTGAGACTTATCAGACAACAGACAAGCATGAAATTTAACATACTATACTCTGTACAATCATTTGCGTTTATTTCAAGAATGCCTAGTCACATAGTTAATCTCACACCCACACTACTCAGCTCTGACTGTTGTTTCTCAGCAAGCTCTTATCATATGTTCTTGTCACAATAAATCTGTGAACTTGCATCAATAAATTTCTCATATATTTTCTTCCGTTCTCATGATATCCCTTAAAATTCACAGAACTTTTACACAGTTTGGGGCTGACTAAATAATGCTAGTTTGCTTTCTAAAGATTTGAATATACAAAGTGGTATGATCCAGCATCCAAATGATTACAGCAACCATTGATTCAAATCAATGTCAGATTCAAAATTCCACATAGTTCTTTCAGTCCCGTTAAATCACAATTCTATGACTATCTAGTGCTTCCATCTAATTTCCATATCATCCAATCAACAGAACAATCAAGCTACATATTACAAAAAAATGTTAGAAAACTGAAAGCTTTTGTACGCATCCACAAGGCACAAGTGTTTGAAGAGTCAAAAACCGTTCACGTGAAACTTAGTAGTCTTTAAAGAAGCTAAGAATGCAAAGACCATCAATCACAATGTTTCTGTGATGACCCAAGCTAGTGGAATCTAAGTGAAGAAATAGTGACAGATCACACATACTTAAAGAGACTTGGTGAGCATTATCTTGATGAGAGAATAACCTCCTCTTTCACTTCAACTATAGGCTACTCTATATTGAGGTTGTCTCACCATGCCTCCCAAATAAATTGATTTTTGGGATGCAGCT
Organism: Solanum chilense; assembly: GCA_032847665.1. NCBI lineage: Eukaryota > Viridiplantae > Streptophyta > Magnoliopsida > Solanales > Solanaceae > Solanum > Solanum chilense. The sequence goes on along the minus strand of CM064971.1, from coordinate 3,691,082 downwards.
CTTTAGAATTCCAAATAAAGCCACTTGGAAGGGTTTCCTATTCTCCAATAGAAGGACCCCCCCCACACACACACACCTTCCCTCCCCGCAGGCTTGTACCTTTTCTTCATTTTTCTATGGGAATAATATACCAAACTTGCAATTCCACTTTGTTTTCCACTTCATCTCTTCTAGTAAGAGACCCTAAGAAGGTAGATGTGAAGTATGGAGGCAGAAAAAGAGATATTGGGATTTGGGTGAATTGTTTGATTATTCCTTCAAGTATCTTGGTGTTTAAATAGTGTTTACAAGTAATCCTAAAAAGGAAATTAAAGTAATTTCTAATCCTAAATACACAATTATCTTTCCCATATATTCACAATGAATGTGATCCCACCATATCAATAATTTTCTAATTGTTGTTTGGATCGAGTAAAAGGTTTCATTAATAATAAAAGGTCAACTTGGCCGTATATAAGAGATATAACAATTTCCTAATTATTAACCGTAGCAAAAAAGACTAAATAGCGAATCACAAATTCTATTCAGAGGGATGGGGATGAAGTTAGAGACTGACATTATTCCCCACACAAACACAGTTGTGCCTTTCTAAGTGTTAAGATATTTTACGGCTAGCATTTCTCATGATAACTTGATGTGGGATTCAAGAATTTGATTTAGGGATTAGATTAGGGATTTATTTTGCAAGTATATACACACTATGTATGTGTACATTGTAAATACTGTATATTCCCAATCAAGCTAGAGAGGATGATTAAGCTTCTCAATTTTCTCATTCACCCTGCTCTTTCCCTTGAAGTAATACGGTATCTAGGACAGGCCCATTGGTCCCATAATTGTGTTTCTCAATGTTGGGCCTCTATATTCTAGTCTTGAGCGTGTGGGGGAGTGTTTGCTCCTTATTGTGTTTCACATTGTTGGCCACTTGTGTTCTAGTTGAACGATCTTGGATGTGTGTGGGAGTGTTAAGTCGCATATTGGTTAAAGGAATGTGTCCTAGTCTCCTTTTTTTAATCAAAGTAAATGTGTTTGCATTAATAACAAGACCAAAAATCATATAGATGGGTATACCCAAAAACAAAGATAGAGCAAAAGATATGATTCAACACAACCTGATCTTCTATACAACGAGGAACTACATGGGTGCACCAAAAGAAAATAAGGGAAAAGAGGCTACTACTCAACCAAGTAAAACTCATGTCTACCCCCTTCAAGAGCTCTCTTATTTCTTTCTCTGGACAAAAGAAAAATTGCATGAGACGAGTGTTCACCTCTATTCGTTGAAGTTTTGCCTCGAAAAGTTTTTCCCGGTCTTCTTCCTGATGAAAACAAAAATGTAAACATAAATTAATTTTCTGGACTAGTTAAAATTTTATGCTTTCTGAACATCAATGATTTCTAATAATGACGGCTGCAAGACATCATTGCAATCAAATCAAACAAATGTTGTATGCTCCTACCTTAAGAGACCTTCCATCAACAACAGGATGAGCTAAAATGAAGACTCTATCAATAAGAACAATGACAGGCTCTTTGCCAAGACCTTTCCAAGGAACCTGTAATCAGAGAGAAGTGATATTAGAAGGAAAAACACATGACATACAACTGTCAGGAAAAAAGTGAGAGTTATAAAAGCAAAATGATCCACATCCCTGATTTCTAGATGCTCTGCTACCAATTTAGTGTATGCAAATGATATACCATTAGCTAATCTAAAAGATAAAACAACATAAGGCAAAAAGTTATACCAACTTTTGATATATCATGTTTAGGGTCCCACATTGGTTGGGAAAGTGGACTGTTACTCTTTTACTTGTATAGTTTTGGGCAATCCTCATCCCATGAGCTAGCTTTGGCTTTGAGTTAGGCCCAACGTTCATTTACTTAACATGATATCTGAGCCAAAACTGTTCAAAATCTTTGGTTAACACTTAACAATGTTGGGAATCCATGTGATGTTGGTCATGCTCTAAATGTCCAACCGTGAGCATGTCGGAGGAGTATTAAGTGTGCAAACTGATTGAGGAAATAGTTGGATACGTCCTTATATGGTCTTTGCCCTCAGTTAATCCTCAACTCATGAATTAGTTTTTTTTGGAGTGGTCACAGTAACATTATTATTATTAAAAAATCTCTCAACACCACATGAGCTAATTTTTTTATGGTTGAATATTGAATTAGACCTAAGGTGCTCAAAGAAAGCACAAAACAAGGAGAGCTCAGTGAGCACCGCATCATTGTAATTTAATTATGAATAATATATATAACCACAATTAAAGTTAAACTGTGACAAGTTTATACGAGTAACTACAACAGGTATAACAAGTAAAGCAGAAACAAACAGAAACCTATAACAAGTATGCATCAGAACTACAACCCATGAAAATCATAAAGGCATACTTATCAAGTAAATAATTTTAAACAAGGATGATTGAAAGTGACAAAAAGAATCTGAAAAGAAATCAGTTATCAATATACCTTAAAAGTTATAGCATGAGTGGCGAAATTTATCAACACTGTGGAAGCTTTTAATGGGTTACAAGCAAGGGAAGATGTTATGTGGTGGAACAGAAATAGCAGAGGGGAATTCAAAGTTAACTCGGCCTACAAGTTGATGGATCAGACAAACCAACAAACATACAGTTGGCCATGTAAAACAAATATGGAGAAGCAGAATACCTCCTAAAATCTGCTTCATATTGTTATTGGCCAAAGAAGCTGCTCTGACTCAAAATAACTTGAAGAAAAGAGGGATTAATATATGAGATTCTCTTTTTCATTTTCTCCAGTAGAGGAAGGTTCTATCTTCTAGTTGTTTTCTTTGTGGGGAGGCATTAGAGACAGTGAATCATCTGTTCCTACACTGCAAATATACCCAACAACTACGGAGGATTTTTATTGAACCTCATAGGATTCTCCTGGACCATGCCCAGGAAGGTCTTTGAGGCTTTGAAGAGTTGGGAGGCAGCAGGGGAGAATGCAAAGGTCAGAAACATATGAAGAATGATCCCTGCTAATATATGGTAGACTATTTGGAAAGAAAGGAATTCTAGGTGTTTTGAGTGCATACAGAATGATGTCCAGAAAGTCAAGTTAAAACTGCATTTTATTGTTATGTTTTTGGTGTTATCAAGTATACTCCAATGACATTGTATCAGTAATTGATGTTTTAGACTCAACATAGACTGAAACGAGTGGAAAAGGAGACATCAGTGTATAATGGTTTCAGTACATGGGTATGTACTGTTTTGTGATATAATACAAAGTAAATTATTTCAAAAAAAATACCTTAAGAGTTATGGTTCCAACAAAACCAGCTTTGACAGTAACTGGCAGTTTCAGCGAATTCAATGCCTCCGCCTTCAGTTTCAAGTCCTTGAGAACCACATCGCCTATAAAAGAATGAAAGATTTTAAAAGGGGATACCAAAACAAATTTAGGACGCGAACTCCCTATTGTTTTGACAGCTAAAGGTGAATTTATTAATCATTTAGCCGGAACCACGAATTTAGGAAAAGCACATTAAGGATCCTAAAATTACATAATATAAAATATACATTTCATGGAAGGCTCAACAAGTTTTTCAGAACTTGCCATCTCCACTGCAAATTTGTGCATCAAGAAGAAGGGAACGGGAGAAAGACTAGATACCCCTTAAGTAGACAAAATACAACAATAAACACTAAATATCAGTCAAACGGATATTCTCAGAGAGCCTATAAGCATTATAGCAAAGAGGACAGAATCTCACTCTATCCCATATACGATATTCTTTAAAAAACCCTTTCTTTCAGGATAAAGTTAATAATCTGTTGATATTTTATCGATGAGATGAAATGTATATAAAAATTACATAATCTTACATAGTGACGAATTACCTACTAAGAGTGACCAAGCTGGCCCGAACACCACAGTCATCAAAAACAAAAACTGTGGGCAGGCAAAAAGTACTTGTTGTCCATCAGACAGGAACAAGGGACATCAGACGGGAACGAGGGACGAGCTCATGCTTGAAAAACTAGTAGATGCCATCAGGTATCTTGGGGACGTCAATGAGCTTCCCAAAGAGGTGCGAAACCCCTCATTGAGCTCAAGGCCAAAATCAAAAAATAAGACTTGCTCATTTAGTTTCACATATATAGAATTAATAATTCAATAAAGAAGGTCTTGAATGAAACGATTTCATCTTCACAAAATGCTTTTGTTGAAGGCAGACAGATTTTGAATGCAGCTTTGATGGCAAATGAAGTAGTAGATTAGAAAAGGAAGCAGGGTATGTCATGAGTGTTGTGCAAGCTAGCACTTGGGAACACTTATGACCATGTAAGCTGGATGTTCCTTGATTCATTATGCTAAAGATGAGTTTGCAGAGAAATGAAGAAAGTGGAGCAGTTTATGAGTACCCTCAGTGCGTTACTCAGAGTTGGTGAATGGTAAGCCATATGAATTTTTAAAAAAAAATCATGGAAGTTGAGGCAAGGTATCCTTTATCACCTATGCTCTTCATTGGCTTTGATAGGATGATTGAACATATAAAGGGTTTTATTGGTGCGGTTGGGGGTGGTATTTCCTTAATCGTTTCTCATCTTTGCTTGCAGATGACACCCTGATTTTTTGTGATGCAGATGGAGGTTATCCCACTATCTTGAATAAATAATGTTTTATCACTCTTATAACATGTAATAAGTTAAAATTAAGTTTGAACCCTTATAAAACCACATAGACCCGCAACCCGCCCCGCAGTAGTTTTTGAAAAATCCACTTTGACCCACCCCATCCGCCCCCATTGCCATCCATATTTAGCTGGTTTGCTATGTCTTGGCAATGGCGAAATCCATAAAGACCTGTTGTTTTGCTGGAAAGTTGGAAGAAAAGCAGGAGAAAGTGTAGGATGTGGAATGATATTCCTATGGCATTGATGTGGATCATCCGGAGAGAGTTGAACAGGAGGGCTTTTAAGGGATAGAATGGAGTTTTGGGTAGTTGAGGAGTAGTCTCTGACCCCTTTTTTATTGTGCATCCATGTAGTTCCGGGTCCTATAGAGGATTCCGGGTCGTATAGAGGATTGGGCGTCTTTTGTAGAGTACCATATGGTTATGTATGTTCTTTCACCTTTTCGTATGCTTCTTGCATACGGACGATTTTGGTCTTGTACTTAATGAAATATTTGCCTGATTACAAAAATAATAATAAATGGGTAAATTTCCCATTTAGGATAAGTATATCAAAAAGTAGAGAACCTACAACATAATATGATTCTCGTAGAGAAATAATTATTTTATTTTATTTTACTTCATATATAAATGATTCTCTATGAACGACACATAAGTTTTTATACAAACATGAATCTCATGGATGCACCAAAAAGAAACTAGAATTGAGAGGCTAATCCCCAAATGTATAAGGTTGGTCCCTATTCGTACAAAAGCTCTCATATTTCTCTCTCTATAAAATCCACACAACCCAAATGAGTGCTAACATTACGACATCCCACACTTTTCGACTTCTATTCCTTCTTCTAAGTGTCCAAGGTGTCCAATTGGAGAGAGCATCCTTCATGAACTTTTCTACTATCTAAAAATAGATGATGTAAGGGTATGTATTAGACAAGAGTAAGTATCTTGCATAGATTTTTGCTATTTGTTAGAATATCAAGAGAATATGTATCTAGTTTGATACATTTCCACATTTATTTTACTTGAATATTGTATCTTTAGAATGGTAACAATATTATAAATGTAGCACAAAAGACTGTGCTATGTCAACTTTTCAGCTTACATAAAAACAAAATATCAAATACTCCCCACATCCTACTATAGGGATTCTATAATGTATTTAACATTGAGTCGACATACTGTACAAAATCTTTTTTACACAAGAAGTGGGGGAAAAGACAACTCGTCTTAATTGTCTGTGTAGAATTGCGGATTCCTCCAAATTATCTGCTATTTTTTCCTTCCATATGCAACCCGGTATAGTGTTCCCACCACTTTTTTTGTGTCTGACCAGTCCACCAGATAGGTTCCAACAGGCCAGTAATTCCTACGTAGTCTTGGGTTGTAGTGTTGGGCATAATACATTACATCTCTTTCTTACTTAGAAATAATTGCCATAATAATCAAATACCTTATGGGGTATTTTCTCCAGACTGCTTTCCAGCTCCATATCCGAGACTGTTATCCAGCTTGGATAAAATGAGAAAGCGTAAGGAACCAGGATCAAAAAATTTAGAGGGATTTTATATAGGATGATTCAGTGTGGAGAGGAAGTTTCACTTAGTAAATTGCAATACTGACGAGACACCAAAGTGTTAGGGTGGACTTGGGATTAAAGGTTTAAAGGAATTTAACGTGCAACTTGGAAGGGGTTGTGGAAATTTCGGGCAGAATAAAATGTTTTTCGGAGGGAGGTGATTGCTTAGAATTCTGGTATCTTGGAAGGGGAGTGGAGGAAAAAAAATATCACTATTCTTTATGGATGTGGACTTTTGCGGAATATTTTGGAAGGATGAGAAGATTTTAGCGGAACGTATCATTTAGGGTAGGTAATAGGAGTAAGGTAAGTTTTTGGGACATATGTGATGCAGGGAAACGGCATTTTGAGCATCACTTGTCCTTCTAAAAAAAACACTTCTCCTAATAAGTACAGTATCTCATGTCAAAAGAAGATGTCAGTCCAACAGATATGAAGGCTACAATTTAAAGAAGTTCATCTGGACTTGAGGTTTAGGAGGTCACAAAGTTCTGAAGGTTGATTGAGTTGGTTCATAAATAAGAAATTACACAAGCAACTCATGATGCATGCAGTGGAGAAGATGGGAGTAATGGCGTCTTTTTCCTGTCAAGTCTTTTTATGAGAAACTTTTGTGCATTTGGAGTCAGTTTCCCCACATTTATAGGTATGGATCCCTAGAGTGCCGAGAAAGGTTTGTTCTTTCACTTGGCTAGCTATGAGGCGGTGATTTTGATGGCTGATAATTTGAGGAAGCGGAGAATTACATGCGTCGCTTGGTGCTTCATGTGCAAATAATTGGGAGAAACGTGAATCATCTCCTTCTACATTGCCAATTGGAGTCTAGCTTGTGGTGGAAAATACTGAGATATTTTCATCTTCAGTGACTGAAGACATGCATAGTTAAAGAAGTTATATCAAGTTGGACAGGGTGCTGTAAAGCTCAAGGATAAATCAGTGACTAAGGAAAAAGTGGAGTCGAGGCAGTGGATATTATAAATGGTACACATGTGACATGGAAATTAGAAATATCTTCCTTTTAGACTGATTTTTTCTCATCAAACCAATACACTACTATTTTTCACCAGAGAAGAAAAAGTCACCAGCCTTTCAGCTACAATCTTGTATAATGTGTAACAACAAATTGAATTGGAAATTCAAATACCAAACAGGAAAGAGAAAATATGAATATACCTTGCCATACGCTGATTCTCAAAGCCTCCGCCGACAATCCATGGACATATTCACCAAGATATCTTCGAAGCAAATGCAGAACCTACACCATGTATATAATATTTCTCAAAAGCTAATACAAAAGATGAGGATAAAGAAGCACGGCTGATTAAACATGACATTATACATACTTTTTCTTTTCATTCTATCACTTACAATTTACTAAAAATCATTAAAAAATTTATGAAGTAGGTGATTCATCGAGTAGATGCAGTTTCACTAAATGTGCCCTATACTAAAGATAAGGAACTAACAAAGTCCAAAAAGGTGTCAGGGGAAAGATCACGGCAGCTATATAAACGTAAAAGACATTTAGCATCAAGAGTGTGGTTAGGAGTGGATATATCATAAACTGTTTGGTTTTTTAGCCCACTGCATACTTTACGGTTCTTACTGCTTGATGACCAATTGCTCTTCTTGTCAATAAATGAAGGTTTATCAGTCACAAGTTATAATCTCAGGGAAAAACAACACCCGTTTCTCAAATATCTAGTAGCCATAAACTAATTACAACTGTTTTTTCCCTATTAAGGTGTTGTTTTTATATACATAATAATCCTAAAACATTGAGAAGTGCGGTCACTAGAAAAGATTTCACCTATTATCATTAAGTGAATATAATAAATTTCTCTCTTAAACTGGCCAACAGTTTTAAGGAATTCTGCAACGCTTATGATTTCCCAGTCATTTACTTGTCTTCTACTTCTGAAACTAATTTCCCATCTATCAGGTGTCCAAATTCCTGTAATTGTTCTTTGTTGATTTAACATTAAGTTGTGGATATCTGTGTAGACATCAGAATCCCCATGGCCCATCTCATGCCAGTCATCTCCCCAGAAGCTTGTCTTTTCCCCATTTTTAACCTTAACCTTGGTTTTGATCTTTAAATCATCCCACAAGGCCCTTATAGAACTCCCCAGATTCACTTATAGAGGGGAAAATACTTCCTTCGTCATCCACCTATTTTCTTCTTCATACTTGGCTTTGATGACTTTTCTCCATAACGGATGTTTGTCATTAGCATATTTCCACAACCCTTTCATTCTGAGGGCCTTGCTACGATTCTGCAAATTTTTAATACCCAAACCTCCATACTTTTTTCTATTATCAGATCATTCCACTTTATCAGATTGTAAACTTCCATGCCCTTGTTTCCCTACCATAAGAACTTCCTTCTGATTCTGTCCAATCTGCCTGTGACCCCCACTGGAATAGGAAATAAAGACATCATGTAAGTAGGCATAGCATCTATGACTTTGTTAATTAGAGTAAATCTTCCTCCAAGAGACAAGTATTACTCCTCTATTACACTGCTCCTGATCACTTCAGACATTGATTTTAGCACTCAAACTCCAAAGGCATCCCAAGGTATGTAGTTGAGAGCCCCAACTTGTCCATCAAGAATTATGTGTAGTGTCTCCATGTTATGTACTTCATTAATGGGATAAAGAGAACTCTTACTCCAGTTAATATGCATCCCAGAGATTCCTTCACACAGGACCAATATTACTCTCAGATATCTGACTTGTTCTACTTCTGCCCCACAAAAGATGAGTGTGTCATCTGCATATTGCAAATGAATCACCTCTAAACTTTCCCTTCCATTGTTGGCCACATCAAAACCTCTCAACCAGCAATTTGTGTCAGTTGTCTTGTTAAGTCCTTCCGTCACTAGCAAAAACAGGAAAGGGGACAGAGGATTCAGGGGGCAGAGGCCCATTTGAGCTCTGAAGAATCTTGTTGGTGCACCATTAATCAAAACAGAGAATTCCACTGAGGATATACAAAATTTTATCCACTTGATCCATTTCAGCACAAATCCCATCTTCTCCTCCCACTCTTCCAACTGGACACTAATTTTTTTCACCTTTTTGGCACCACTCATGGAGTGCCAAACATATCCCACCATAAACTCATTGTCAAGAAGCAATGTAGGAAAAGGTGATCCACATCCTCACCAGCCTCCTACACGTGTAACACCAGCTAGTGTATACAACCTTCCGCTTTCTCAATTTCTCCGTGGTCAAAGTCGCTCCTCTTGTGGCTAACCAAGTGAAAATCACACCTTTTATGGTAGCTTTGGGGTCCACGTTGCATTTACATGATAAGGTGCTATTATAATACATATAAACCTAAAAATCAAGAAATGTGGTCTTAACAAGGATTTCAATTATTAATCACCAAGACCCGGGGCATGTGATGTAACTTCACTAGCTCTTATTTGGAGGGAGGAATAAGAAAGCTTTTAAAGGGGTCAAAAATGATGTTGTACATGTAATTATCACTAAGGCCAAAGCATGTGATATAGCTTTGCTCTTATGTGAATAATATGATGGGAGGAACAAAAGAGCTTTGCCTCATGTCTAGTTTCTTTTTGGTGCGCCCATTGAGGTACCTGTACTTTTTGTATTGTTTATGGGACTTTGCCCGCTATTAATAAAATTTACCTTGTTGTTTTTTAAAATGGTAATCGTATCTATTTCTATAATGAACAGTATATGGGTTGCCCATAAACCATATTTACAAAGGACACCCTATAATAAGTCTAAAACTTCAATAATCGAGAGTAGAGAAATATCATTAGAATACAATTGATTACCACCAATACACAGTCAAAATACAATTAAATTTGACTTGTTGCACATACTATTCTCTACATTCTTAAAACATCTACGATGCCTCTCCTTCTGTATTATCCACCAAATGATTGCGGGGAAATTTCCCATCTATTTCTATCATTTACCTTCTTGCAAGATCACCAATTTCTTGGAATGTTGCAATTGTCTCCCTCAACTCTCCTTTGATTGTAATCCTACATTATTGAAAGAAAAAAATTTCATTTGTACCTAGCCTTGTATCTCACACAACTCTCTATCACTTCGCAACCCCCCTCTCTCCCTGTAGCACTTCCCAACCACACCTAAATTTTTCTCCTATCAAGTTAAATCCCCCCCCCTTTTTTTTTACCATCTTCCTCCTTCCCATTCACTTCCAAGGAATTAAAGTCTCCTCTTTCTACTCGTTGTAGCTTTTCTGGGGGGGAGGGTAACAGTTGTGTATATTCATTGAACCAATGCATGGGTTGCGCTAAAAACCATATGTATAGCTCGTCAAAAAATAAGAAAAATAAATTTGAATCATAATTGGAACCTAGGATATCTACGATGGATTCAGTGTCCTCTAAATACATATGTTTACACCAAAAGAAAAAAAAAGCCTAGTACAATTTAGTTTGATCTTTTGAAGATCCCAACTCTTGCTTTCAAAACATCTAGCATTTCTTTCTTTCCAAACACTCCACCAAATACAAGCTGGGATAATCCTCCATCTATCTCCATCTACCACCCCTGCTTCTCCCCAACTGTACAAATGATATATGATTCTGTTAAGCATAGCCTGAGCAAAACTCCCAAGACTAATGAAAATCCTCCACAGTTGCTGGGATGTTATAACTGGATGTTATTCTACACAAAAGAAACAAATGGTTGATTTTCTCTAAACCTCTTCCCACATAAATAGCATCTAGATCACATGGAGAACTTCCTTTTCTTGAGGTTTTCATGTGTTAAAACTACTTCTCTTGTCAGAAGCCAAATGAAACATGACACCTTGAAAGGGATTTTAGGTTTTCAAATCTGCTTACAAGGCCAATGAGAAAGTTGTAGTCCAACTTGGTTTAGCAACTTATATGCAGAGTTCACACTGACTTTGCCTTTGTTAATTTTGCTCCACCATAATCTATCATGTCCATCTGTTGTATCTATCATGTTTTAAAAAGTTTATATTAGCATTTCGTCATTAACCATAATGCTTTCATAGTTTTGCCCGTAACTAGTCTCTTACACAACCACTAACGAGGCTAACACTCTATTCATGTCCTCTTTCCTAGCTCTCGTTCTTTGTTCTGACACTCGATGCTCGCATCCCTTCAAACTCCCTCCACCTGACTTAACTCATTTGTTATCTTTGCACGTGTTTTTCCACTTCTCCACTTCCCAAAACATCATATTAGTTGTAGATGTTATTTATCAATCACATAAATACAAAATGCCCTACAAACACATGGCTTTTACTTTGAATATCATTTCAACTCTTTTTTTCTTTATTAAAAGTACAAATAGTACCACCACTACCCTTCCCAATGCTTCCAAAATTAATTTTAAGGCCATCCTCAAAAATTATATACAAAATAGTACCCCTTCAAAAGTCCTATAACTATCATTCCTCATTTACCGAATGATCCGCATTAGAGCAAGAGGAGTGACATTCCAAGCCTTGTGCTTTCTTCTCCGATGTCCATTCTTCAAATCAACTCTATCACGAATCATGGCATTATCCAAGAAAAACCAAACCATCTAAAGATATCCTCCTATAACATTGAGACTAATTTTCAATGTAATAGAATACAATCCACATCCTTTCATATCTCCTAACAAAGAAATCACCAACTCAACTAAACCACTTTTCGTTTCCTAAAATTCTCCAACGTCAAAATCACCCCTCTAGTAGCCGCGGGGAAAGGCACATCTTGGCACCTTAGGAACCTAGACCAAGGCAAGTGGAAAACTAAGATTTGTCCTAACTAAAAGGATCTCATAGAAGAACTTAACAGAGAACGAATTATAATTCTCGAGCTTCCAATTCAAGGCATCAAACTTATCGATTGGATCACCTTGGTTTTGGAGTAAATCTAGCACTCTTTGAAGCTCGGTCAACTCCCAACCTTGAAAATTCCTCCTGACCCTCAAATTCTAAAAGGTCACATAAAATTTTAAATCCCGAAAGGTCATATCCCTTTATGTACCCTAGGCCCCAACTTGCTAAATAGACAACTCCCTTTGGAAAGAAACTCTATACAACACTAGAAATTCATCCTTAAGCACCATTTCCCCCTACCACTTTTGCTCCAAAAGTCTAACTCTTCTCTAATCCCCAACCTAAAAAGTAGTATTATGAAAAATCATCCCACCCCTTCATTTTATTCCTCCACACACCACACCTGAAACGCATTGTGATCATATTTGTTCTTCATCCCCCTTTCCATTACATTATATAGTATCAGCAATCACCCTTATCCATAAAAATTCTCCGTACACCACACATCTCCACAACCATTCATACAAAAGTGCTTTGTTAAAAAACATCAAGTCCTTGACCCCAAGAACTCCCCTCCATTTAGGAGATGTCACGATCTCCCAACGAACTAAGTGAAATTTTCTAGTCCCATCCACCGCATCCCAAAAGAATTTCCGTTGCAACCTTTCTAATTTATTTGTCACTGTAATGGTGATTGGTGCCTTGAAGTGACACTTTTGAACAGCAATTAATGCTTGGCCAAGCTTTTTCAAAGTGCTTCGAAGTATACTTTTCTCAAAAGTGTTTTTCAGAAAAACTACCTTTTTTAGCCTTTGAACTTCTAGTACTCTCTACAAGTACGTATTTTATCCCAAAAACTCGGCCAAACAACTTACATTTCTAAAATGAGAACTTTTGAGAAGAAAAAAAATAAACATTTTTGACTTCCCAAAAGCCTGGCCAACCAGGCACTAGGAGGCATGTAACACAATAGCTATGAGGAAATAGGAGTCCACTGATTGGCACATAAAAGAACCCACTATTTCGAATGTATATTCAGAAAATAGGGTGGAACTAATTCACCTCGTGATTTCTAAATTTTAATCAAGAAAACCTAGAACTTCAGAAAGAATTCAACTAACGACAAGTGAATACAAACTTAGAACAACTTAAACAACACACAAATAAAAAACACTGAGGTGTAAACCCATTGCCTGTTCGGCCAAGCTTTTAGAATTAACTTACCTTAAAAATTCCTATTTTCAGAAGTGTTTCTTAAAAGAGTATATTTTTGTGAGAAGCCATTTGTGTTTGGACAATAGCTTTTAAAAGCGCTTTTGAACAACAATTAGTGTTTGGCCAAGCTTTATCAAAGGTTCCTAAGTGCATTTTTCTCAAAAATGCTTTTTTGAAAAGCATTTTTGGACAGAAAAAGAAACTACTCTTTTAGCTTATGAGCTTATTCTACTCCCCATAAGTACTAATTTTCTGGTAGAAGTTCAGCCAAACATCTTCTAAAATAAATGCTTCATGATTAGATAAAAAAAAACATTTTTTACCATTTAGCCAAACATACTAACAGGATCATATTACACAATAGCTATAAGAAATAGTAGTCTACTGACTGGCATTAAAAAAACTTCATTACTTCGACTGCATACTCAGAAAATAGACTGAAACTAATTCACCTCATGATTTCCAAATTTCAATCAATGAAAAACTAGAACTTCAATTAACGAGGACTAAATACAGAACAAACTTTGAACAATCCATAACAAACAAAACAAACGAAAAAGAGAGAATGAGAGAAGTTCCACTACTTCGAATGCATACTCAGAGAAATAGACTGAAAACTAATTCACCTCATGATTTCCAAATTTTAATCAATAAAAAACTAGAACTTCAATTAACGAGGATTAAATACAGTACAAACTTTGAACAATTCATAAAAAACAAACAAAAAAGTGAGAACAAGAGAATATCCACTACTTCAAATGCATACTCAAAAAAAAAAGATTGAAACTAATTCACCTCATGATTTCCAAATTTTAATCAATTAAAAACTACAACTTCAATTAACGAGGATTGAATGCAGTACAAAGTTTGAACCATTCACAACACAAAACAAAAATGAAGTGAGAATGAGAGTTTGTTTACATGTGCTTCGAACATGATGATGAATCAATGGCGATCTTTCACAGCAGGAGGAATCGAACGCCGAGATAATAACTAGCGGCGATCACCGCTCAATACAAGCTATCCATTTATGAAGCTGTTGATGAAACCCTAGAACTTTGTTCAATGCAGAGAGAGAAAGATCGAAGCTTTGGAATGTAAAAACAAGGAGTTTTTGGAGTACTTGAAATTCTTGAAGGGAGAGAAGTGAAGAATTATAAAAATGGCGAAATAAAGGGTCGATGGAAGTATATAACAAGCGGTCATTTCCTAATACTGTGCATTGCAGGCCGTGCGGTTTTTTTCTGTTAAACGGGTCGGGTCGGTCTGGAGATTGTGTAATGGGTCGGGTTAGATAGTTATTTGGATGTATGGGGGTGCTTTTGTAATTACTAAATCTTGAAGCTTTGTTTTGTAGTAATATCGAGGATTTGACCCACCTTTCTTGGATAGCATGTATTAGCAACAAACTCATGATTTTTATGAAATATTGTTGTAACACACGGTGTTGGGAGCTCAAATTGAAGTTTCGATTAAATTTAGATTGCGTATGGTAGGGTTCATCGGGGGTGACGTTTCCAACAGAATTTTACATGTTAAAAAAATGTAAATTTTCATAATTTTATCGAAGTATATAATTTATAAAGTTAGATTCATTATTGATTATTTTTCAACTAATTATATTTGGCTAGTTTAAAAGTTATAAGCCTGTTTTGAGTACTTTTAATTCTATTTTAGTTTTATTTATTTGTTTTTAGTAAATATGATTTATTCGTAGTTATTATTTTCACTTTCAATAATTAATGTCAATTACAAACACCAACTATTTATGTAGTATCTATCACTACTAAATCAAAAAGCTGGCCAAATGTTTAAAATTATCAAAATTGATCAAATAATGTTATTTTCCTACCAATTTCACCATTGGTCCTCTTCTTTTTCTTCTTTTTTTCATTTCAATTTCGCCATTAATGGTTGTATATGTTTCTTCGTCGTCACCAATCTAATTCATCTTCTTTACTTTTAAAAACAACTAGGTATCCAAAATGTGAATCATTTCTAGCGAATTATATATCAAACTATTTGTAATATCGAGAGAAATTCATATTTAAATATTGGACTATTTAGAGGTGATTTTGAGTTGATAGAAATTGAATTTGTTAGTGTATAATTCGTATAAAGTCAATGTATCCTTCATGTATAATTAAGTGTATCACGTAGAGTTTGTGTAACGGCACAAATCACTAGTGATATAATCCGCTCTGGGTTTAGGCCTGCACGGCTTTAAAACGCGTCACTAGTTGTAAGGTCTGCTTACTTATATCCCAATATTTCTCCTCTGTTTTTGCCGATGTTGGACTTCTTATTTATAAGTTGGGGCGTCATATACACCCCATCTATGGACTCAACGTCCTTGTTGAGGTTTGCTTCACCGAATGAAATTTACCAAGACTCAACACTGAGTTTTACCCCTCCTTACCGAAATTTGCCTAAACTCAGTTGAACTATGTCCACACCGACAAGACTGACACATGAGTGGCTCTGATATCATTTGTAGCGATACAATCCGCTAGTGATATTGTCCACTTCAAGGCTAGGGTCCCACAAATTTAAAACGCATCACTAGTTGATAAGCTTTTCTTACTTGTATAAAATATATCTTGTGAAACTTCTTATCTTAAGTTTGGATGTCGCGTACACTGTACAATCATTGTATACTTTAGTTGTATTGTATAGTGAGTGTATACTTTCTATTACTTTTGACAAACTTGTATACTGAGTGTATACTTTCTAATACTTTTGACAAACTTGTATACTGAGTATATACTTTCTATTACTTTTGACAAATTGTATGGTAGTGTATATTCTTGTGAACTAATTAATCTATTATATACATTTGAAACTAGCCTTTCTTTTTTAATTAAATAGCTCTTATAGCCTCCTTTTTTAGTCAACATTAGTGTTTATATCTAATCTTTTGTAAATCTTTTATAATAGGTTTAACTTACAAAAAATCTATTGTCTGAGAAGTTATGTATATACACGCTGGTTTGTAATATTACAAATCTTGTCAGATTTAACTGTGTTTGGATACGTTTATATACTTGTATATCGAGATACATAGGATAAAAATTATGTCTAATTTTCTTTTAGATGCATTCAAGTGGATTCACATATATCTGGAATGCATGGACAAATCTGTTCGATTACCTGCCATTTCTATCATGTAACTCATATCTGGTCGTATATCTAGTATCACAAATATATGTATATATTGTGTATCTAGTGTCTAGACATATCTTGTTCACCTCCCTTCCATCACGCTCGCGTCTAGATTATGTGTATCTAATGTGATACACATATTTAACTTGAAAATTAATATGATATTATTAAGTATTGAGATAAAAAGGTAATTATTTAAAACCATCGAGAGAATTGATAAATATAGTAGAAATGTTTGTGTAATTAGGTAATTTATCCTTCATAATACCTATTTCTTGGACCTTATACCAAGTCAATTGGGTAGGGGAATCTTCTAGACTACCAATTTTTCATAAATCACAGATGTAGTTTCAAATACATACAATAAATAATTAGTTTACGATAAATATAGACATATTTTTATTTATATATAAAATAGTCGAAGTCATAGATTGTATATAAGCTGTGATATACTCAAAAAATTGAATGTAACTTACATATACATGAGCTATACACTCACTTTACTATACATTATGATAAATTAAAACATTGAATATAACTTAATTATATATAAATTATATACTCATTAAACATGAAGTATCACCAATTATTCAATCTCCACCAAATCAAAACCTCTTCTCTTCTAAGAGATCTCAAAATTAGATATGAAATCCTCACAATATTTTAAGTCTTTTGATATATAATTTATTCAAAACAATTTACATATTTACGATACAACAATTTTTTTCAAAAAAACAATAATAAGTAACGAAGAAAAGGGAGCAAGAAGAAGGAGGAGGGGGCTACTGACAATAGTGCTACAACAAAAGTGCCCAACATGCTGATGGCAAACAATGTGATCGAAATGCCAAGTTTTGTCAAGTCAAATGGCTACTTTATGTAATAAGTGACTTATTTTTTTCTTAAAATGATAAGTAACGAAGAAAAGCTAAAAGTCATAAAAATATTAACAATAGATTATGATATACTCTAAAAGATGAATATAACTTACCTATATATGAGCTATACACTTATTATACATTAATATACATTAAAAAGTTAAATATAACTTAACTATACATCAAGTATACTCATAATACATAAAATATACATTGAGTTTAATCACTACCAACTCAAAACATTCCAAAAAATGTCAAATTTCAGATATGAAATGCTCTTTGATGTTTTAACTCTTTTTCTAATATATAATTCAATTAAATAATTCACGTTATTTCTTCTCATTTATTAACAAATTTATTTGTGTAACTAATCAAAAACATAAAAATATTCTTTGATTCCACTTCCTTGCTAGTTCAATTAAAGAGTATAGTCTTTTTTTTATTCTGTCGCTATACTTCTTCAAATTTTGATTTATATTTTCATAAAGAAAACACTGATCAAGGTTAGCCAAAGCCATTTGCATCATATGTATGAGACTTTAGTCGGGGTTCATAATTATTTTTCTAATACAACACTTGCCTAGTCATTCATTTCATCGCACAACCAAAACAAATGAAACAAAAAATATCCTCCATTAATACTTCTGTTATCTCAACTATAATATAGTCAAGAGTCGTTTTCCTTCTCTTCAACATGCTTGTTAAGACATTAACTAGTCATTCAAAATCTTTTATTATATTATTTTGATTGAATTAGTTGTTCTTCTAAAAACCAAGTTATGTTTCGATAGCTATGATCAAATATAATTATTAATGTTTTAAAATAAAATCAACCAATCATATTTTGAAAAATAAAAAAATGTTGTGAATAGTTCAAGATTACATATAATTTTTATATTGACTACTTTTAGATGTGATCTATCATTCTCGTGATAAAATAATTTACTGTGACTTAATATCTATCATTAAAAATCTAGTTACACATTCTGTTATTATAATTGTATCTCTTTCCAATTTGATCTCATGTAACTTATTTCAACATATAATTTATGATCCATTGATAAATTGTAATTTTTAAAATTATCATGTATTTTTCTATATACTTTTTGCATCCTATTCGCTTATAAGAACAGTTTTTTTTCAAGGTGGAACATACAAATTTTTTTCTTTGTATTCTTAATTTTTCCGTATAATCTATTTCATTTCCCCCATAATATACAATTTACCTCAAAATAAAACAAAATATTGAATCTTAAAAAGTACCATTAAATTTATAATCTCTAATCTAACAACAAAAGATAAGTGCCTTGTAGATATATTATTCTAATATTCCTATTTTCCTAAGATAAACGTTAACTTGATACATAATTAGAAATTAATAATCTTCCCAAACAGAAAAGGTCCATATAAAAAAATCTATAATTTCAAGCCATTTGTTTTTTGAATAAAAAATTAATATTTCTAAAAATGAAGTATTTGATAAGTTACAAGTAATCTATAATTTTTTTTTTCCATATTTCAAATCACTCACTATTTTTTTTTTAATAAACTAAAAACTATATATTTTTCTCTATTTATTTTGGGGCAAATATTCTTTTAAATTCCCCGCCAGTCTCCTTCCCCATTCCAACCGGTGAGTCAGTCAATCGCAGCCATAGCTAAAACAGCTCAGAACTTGTCTTCTGCATCTCTTTCTCAAATCTCAACTCCTCAATTCCTTTTTTTGAAGATATCAAAGTAAGATTTCTATTACTTTTTTGCGCATTTCCTTTTACGTATCTAGGGTTTTTTTTTTCTGTAGCGTTCAATTGATTTTTAGTTTTTTGTTCTCCTGTTGTTTCTGCAGGTTAAGAGTTCATCTTCAATCAAATGGACGATACTTCAAGGTAAAAAACGCACGCACAAAAATCATGTAATGCTCTGTATTTCAATTTATGTTTGAATGGTGGGATTAAACAAGTTTAAGTAGTTAATACTTCCTCTGTTCCAATTTATGTGGCATATTTCAGATTTTGAGATTTTAACAAGTTTAAGTGGTTAATACTTCCTCCATTCCAATTTATGTGCACATTTTGAATCTCGAAAGCTGAACTGTACCATATAAATTGGGACAAAGGTAGTAACATTTTAAGCACGTTCACGAATTGCAATATATGAAATAAAGCATTTTATAAAAGTAATTTCAAGTTAGATTGAGTTGTTTGTTCTAGAAATGACTGGTTTCTGACTTTATGAAATATTTTAGATTTTGCTTGCCTTTGAATTTGTAGAAATTTACTTGTGTATTTTTAGTATATGCAATGCAGTTTACTGGAATAAATTGGAAGGGAAAATAATATAATGCGTGTTAAGTAGTCTATAGAAATTTTTAGCATGTTCATAAATTGGAACGTATGAAATTAAGCTTTTCCGAAAAGTAATTTCAAGTTGAATCGATCAGTTTGTTATACAGGTGTCTGAATTTATGAGATATTTTAGATTTTGTTTCCCTTTGAATTATAGAAATTTACTTGAGTTTTTTAGTATATGCAATGTGAATTTTATAGGAAAAATTGGAAGGGAAAATAATATAATGCGTGTTAAGTAGTGTGTAGAAATTTTATATGTTCATATTGGAATATATGAAATTAAGCATGTTCTAAAAGTTATTTTAAGTGTAATTGATCAGTTTGTTCTTCAAAATGCCTGGTTTATGTGTTTATGAAATCTTTCGATTTTGTTTTCCTTTGAATTTGCAGAAATTTACTTGAGTTTCTTTTACTAGATTTAATATGAATTTGAAACAAAATGGAAAATTTCT
The DNA here is from genome assembly GCA_032847665.1 of Solanum chilense. Classification (NCBI taxonomy): domain Eukaryota; kingdom Viridiplantae; phylum Streptophyta; class Magnoliopsida; order Solanales; family Solanaceae; genus Solanum; species Solanum chilense. Next base: position 3,670,966 of record CM064971.1, on the reverse strand, counting down.
CCAGGGATGAGGGGAGCAACACCATTAGGATCCTAGTCGCTACGGACTGTCACTTGGGCTATATGGAGAAGGATGAAGTACGTAGGCATGATTCTTTTCAGGCATTTGAAGAGATATGTTCAATCGCGGAGAAAAAACAGGCAAAAATGATTTCTCTTCTCCATTTGGTTTGGCAAATTGCTTTTATCCACTCCCCTGTCAATTGTTTTGATACTTTGTGACAATCATCTATGGTCTGTTTACCAAAAATGGGCAAAATTAAGTATAAGATTTTGTTGGAATCTAGTGCACACTTGAGAGGATTTGTTTCTTCCCATTAGTTGCTGTTCCATAGAAACATGAAATCATGCAAGTCAGACCAGTAGGATAACTTTGAAAGGCAGGTGCTTTCATGATTTTGTCTCTTCATCTTCCCAATTTCTATACTCGAGATTTTTTTTTTTTAGAATGGTAACTCAAGTATTAAAGAAAAAAGGCACTAGGATAGTGCCAAAATCATAAATACAGAGTCAGAGAGAAAGGACAGCAGATCCAACTATGAAATCCTAACAGTTACAGAGCGCCTATCAGATCTACTAAGGATACTGCCTCCTCCACAAAACGTTCTTTACACAAGAGAAAAAGAAGAGAGCACTTCATCTTAAAATTCTGTAAAGAGCTACTTCTTCCTCAAAAAATTCTTAAATTTCTTTCTCTCCAAATTGTCCACCATATACTAGCAGGAACCGATCTCCACCATTTCTTCTGTCTGACTACACGCCTCCATTGCCAGTGATCTGCCATACTCGAGAAATGAAACTTATCGATCAAACCGATAAAGGGAAATGTAGAATCACATAATGCTTTTCAATTCCGTTTTTTCATTGTATTTTTCCCCTTGTGATATTCAAAGTATTTTGGTGGCACGAGTGAAACCCAATTTGTGTTTTTTCAAGGGCAGGTGAGATTGTGTTAGTTGTTTCTGATTGCAATGCTAAGTGGTGGAGATAAGATGGGGGCATGCTGTAATAAGTGATTGTTTTTAGAGGTTGAGGCGTTGGATGGTGGCTAAATTTGCTGTGGTTAAGAGACAGTTGTGGGAAACAAGTGACTGTGATCTATCGCTAAGAATAGTTTCCAGGAGCAGTATGAGGCAAGCGATGGTAGTTGGAGGAAGTAGGAGAAGAAGACTTGTCCTTGAAAGACCTGAAAACCATTGCATGTTCTGGTGTATTGTCTTTCCTAGTTGGAGAATGCTTGCCTTAAGTTTAGGCAACTAAAGACATGAATTTTTGGAAAACGGTTTTCTAAAAAATAACCTGTGTATTGCCTGTAGAATATGTTATATTGTACATAGATTATTGGTAGTGTCTACATTGCAAAATAGTTTATCTCTGTATTCAAATTTCATCTGTCAGTTATTATGTACACATGTATTCGTATCACTTATATTGATTTTACTTTGGCTCCAGGTGGACTTTGTGCTTCTCGGTGGTGATCTGTTTCATGAGAATAAGCCATCCAGGGCAACACTGGTGAAAGCCATTGAGATTCTTCGCCGCTATTGTCTCAATGATCAACCGGTGCAATTCCAAGTTGTTAGTGACCAGACAGTGAACTTTGCTAATCTGTAAAAACCATTAATCTGAACTCTGCTAACTTGTTATCGCTTTTCTTTCTGTATTGTCAATTTGTCATGCTTTACCTCTTTTTCTTCATTTCTTTTTGTTATTTTCATTGATAAGTATGAAAACTACTTATATGCTTTGTGGAAAAGTAATTGAAGCTTTTGAAACAATAATCTTATGCTCGACTTGCTCCTCTTTTTCTATGTTCTATCAGGGGATTTTCCTTTAAAGCAGTTTATTTGAAATTCTTCTTCATTTTCTTCCTTTTTCCTTGCTCCCCCTTTATCTCTGCTCTATTTGAAGATTTTCCTGCAAAGTTATCTGAAGTTGTGATTACATTTAATACTCCCCTTTAAGTTACTTTAAATTTACTTCTTTGTTAGCATAATATTTCTCTTCTTCTCTTTTTAATCTTTTGTGGGTCTTATTCAGATTTGGTCATGTAAATTATGAAGATCCTCACTTTAATGTGGGGTTGCCTGTTTTCAGCATTCATGGCAATCACGATGATCCAGCTGGTGTGGTATGAACCCATGAAAATTTATTTACTTTTTCTTTTCATGGAACAACAAGATGGACAATTTGTGATTATACCTTTGCCTTTTAGTGTGCAATGTGATCTTCTTAAAAATTAATTATGAGATAGCAAATCAACTTTGCTCTGAAGATGGCTTGTAGTTATACATCCTCCTTTGCGGGGAGTTAATGTATAGATGAAAATCTAGATGCTAATTTTGTTAAAATACTAATGGGTATGTACACAAAACAACAAGAAACAATAACTACAGAAAATTAATTTGTCTTTTTCGTCTAAGAATGCTTGCTGTTCATGCATTTAAGGTGGACAATATTGGGCTTCTGCTACCCCTGTTGCAGAAAATAAATTTGTTGAAATGTTAAAATGGAAATAACTGGGGTCCTTGATACTCACAAGTTGCTTATGTGTAATAATTCATCATTGTGAATGGCGAACTTTATTCTTTTCAATCTCTAATTTTCATATGGGTGCTTTAGATTTAACAAGTTTTCTCTCAGACAAATTGAGTTTTGCCCCCTAGGGTGTGGTTTGGATGCTTGCTATAACACTGCCTCACATAGTGATCATGCGAGAACATTAAGTATGCCTCAATTCCAAACACGTTTCAGATTGCTTTATGAATCCTGATTGGCCATGTTTTACCCTTTTTCTAGTTCATAATTGAATGTCATTAGGTCTTGTTACCATTTAAAAAAAAAATTAAAAAATTGAATGTCATTATAAAAATTGGAAAGGTTTAAAAGAAAAAACTTTAATTGGATATGGAGAAGTGATGGTAAGTGCAAGGAAGTGTCAAAGTGAGCCTGCATGACTTTGTCTTATAGAATATTCACTGAAGATCCTTGCTTAGGAAGTTTAACATTGTTTTGGGATGGAATAAAAGGGGAAGATGGATATCCGATTTTGCAGGGAAAGTTTACAATTGATTATTTCAAGATCCAACTTGTCTGCGTCTTTGTTCTAATGAACTCAAACAACTCTTACTTTGATGTTTCCAGATAAAGCTAATGTTTAGGTGGACACCAATGTTATTTCTGGACTAGCATTTAGAAATTATTCTTATGGATCAACCATCCAGTAAACTTAATCGGAGAAGTTGAATACCAACTAACCATTTTTTTTGTTACGTGCTGATCTGGAGTTACTATTGTCCACCTATGTTACAGGACAACCTATCTGCAGTTGACATCCTTTCGGCATGCAATCTTGTCAACTATTTTGGTAAAATGGATCTCGGTGGTTCTGGTGTTGGACAGATCGCTCTGCACCCTATTCTTATCAGGAAGGTCTGCTAGTGGATGTCTTCAGTAAGAGGTTTCTGAGTTTGAAGCATGGATTAATACCTCACTACATGTTTTGCAGGGTTTAACATCAGTTGCTCTTTATGGTCTTGGGAATATCAGAGATGAACGGTTGAATAGAATGTTTCAAGTATTATTTCTCGTTCTTTTTCAGATCTGTCTGGCTGCTTGACAAGACAGCTTTTAATTGTGTTTCTTTTGGTACTTGAAGACACCACATGCTGTGCAATGGATGCGACCTGAGGCTCAGGAAGGGTGTCAAGTGTCAGACTGGTTCAACATTTTGGTACTTCACCAAAATAGGTTGGTTTAGAGTTCAGATACTGATGATAATAGTTGTAGATCTCTTCACTTAACTTGTTTAAGATCTGTGCTAGATTAAGTAGAACGATTGACAATTTTGTTCGAGCAATAATGTTCTTCTGTTTTCTCGCCACATTTTCCAGAGTAAAGGCAAATCCAAAAAATGCAATAAATGAGCATTTCCTGCCTCGGTTTCTGGATTTTATTGTGTGGGGTCACGAACATGAATGCTTAGTGGATCCTCAGGTGTTAGTAATTCTGAAGCTTCTCGATTTCTGTACTCGCTCTTTCAATTACCCCTTCTTGTGAAGTAGGTTTCAGTTGAAGCTTCCCTTATCACAGGAGGTTCCAGGTATGGGGTTTCACATTACTCAGCCAGGTTCATCTGTTGCGACATCACTGATTGAGGGTGAATCAAAACAAAAACATGTACTTCTATTAGAAATTAAGGTTGTACTTCATGAATTCTATCTTTAACTCTTTTTTCCTGTGCTATTCATGCTTTTATATTTGAGTAATAGTTTCTACTTTACTTAGGGAAATCAATATCGTCCAACAAAGATACCTCTGAACTCAGTGCGTCCTTTTGAATATACTGAGGTAGCTTCTTTTATCCAATGGTTCCTCTATACTGAGGTAGCTTCCTTTTGTAACTACATCCCTACACAGGATTTATTCAAATTTCTTTTTTGTTATGGTGCATGGTTCAGGTTGTGCTGAAGGATGAACCTGATATTGATCCTAATGATCACAGTTCGATTTTTGAACATTTGGATAAAGTAGTATGTATTGTCCTCCTTTTTTTCATCCTTTTTATTTGTTCAGGATATGATAAACCTTTTGTACGCTTGTTATCTTCCGTTCTTTTAATTGAGAAGTTTATGAGCGTGATTGCATTTTAACCACTCCTGATTGTGATAGGTCAAAAAGTTGATAGAAAGAGCTAGTCAAAAGGCTAATAATGGATCTGTTGTAAAGCTCCCTTTAGTTCGAGTAAAGGTGGGTTTCTTATGTGATGTGTTTCACTTTTTATTCACTGCCCTTCTCCTTTTTTAAATTTTAGTGCCAAATTCATGTTCCTTTGTGGATGACTAAGCTGACAGGTAGACTACTCTGGGTTTATGACTATAAATCCTCAAAGGTTCGGACAAAAATATGTGGGGAAGGTACTTTCTTACACTTACTCCTAGATCACGATTCTAATCGCTATTTTCAAATCCTGGCGTCCCTCTATAGAGATGAATGCAAGACTTTTTTCATGACGTTTTCAAATTTATAGGTTGCCAATCCACAGGATATTCTCATATTCTCAAAATCTTCAAAAAAGTATGGCAAGGAAGGTAATTTAAAATTTCTTGGGAGTGAAGAATCTATTTACATTTGTTCACTATGCAAGTTTCAGCCACCAATCTCCGCTTTTCCATGGCTTTCCATTGATGACTGTATTTTGTGTTTCACAATTTAATAGCTTAGTTCTGGCTAAGTGACCATATGATCATTTTGTTGGTGCAATCTATTCGTTGTCCATAATTTGAACAAATCTTATTCATTTATATCATGGAGACTCTGCACATCCTGGGCTCGATACTTTATTAACATTAGCTACTGAAACTGGATCTCAAGTTATCCATCTTAGACTGTCATAACTCATAGGATAAATCTCCAGTTTGTCAAGAGTTATGTCATCTATGTACTGTTAAAACATAGAATGTCCCACTTGTGTTGGTTTGTAAAGGCATCAAATGGGGTTGAAATCTCAAAAGGATTACTCCATCAATTACATTAAGGTTTTGAGTTGGATGTTGAAATTCTTCACATACAATCAAAAACATTATATGGGCCGTCATATGTCTCTGCATTCAATTTCCTGCCCTAGACTTTTAGGGAACAAATAGTATCTTGCGGCTTGAATGTCCCCCCTTGCTTAATATTAAACAATAGATATTTCACCTTTTGTTCAGTTTTCATTCCAAGTTGAACAGGAACATTACACTTCCAAGTTTTGTATCAGTGCTTATTCAAGTTGAAAGAAACATTTATTTTGTCCATAGGAGTTTTACAATTCATCTACGAGACTAGTAAAGAGTATCTTATAGTTGCTCAAAATACTTTTTACCAATTCGGGCTTTCTAAATTTTTAGACCATCTGTAATGCAAATACATGGTACTTGCATGCTAAAAGATAATTCATCCATCATTTGGATACCTTGATTCTCCTTGTCCAAGTTTCAAATTTTTGATTCTTTTGTGTTTAATAATATCGTAAACTACAGTATTTTTCATCACCCCACTTCTATGAACATTTCTTTATTTCTTGTAGCTAAATTTGATGATTCTGAGCGGCTTCGCCCTGAAGAATTGAATCAGCAAAACATTGAAGCTTTAGTTGCTGAGAGCAATTTGGTGGGTATCAAGTCAAGTTGAAAACTTCTCATTTCAATTTCCTTAATTACGGGTTTTCATTATTTAATGTCCAAAACAGAACCATATATTGCAAAAGTTCTCTTTGGAAGATCAAGCCCCCCAATCCCCGGGGTTCTATTCCACCACAACATAGCATTTTGATGCTGAGAACAGCACATCAAAGTTCTCATTAGTTGTCAATACTTTGGAGCTATCTAATAATGACTTTATGCTGCAGAAAATGGAGGTACTTCCAGTCAGCGATCTGGACGTTGCCCTGCACAATTTTGTTAACAAGGATGAGAAATTGGCTTTTTATGCTTGTGTACAATACAACCTTGATGAAACTCGAGTAAGTATGTCAGTTTGTTATGTGGTAGTCACTATAATCAGGAATATTGCTACTTCCATTCTTCTTCTATTCCTATGTATTGCTACTTTAAATGTGTGATACTAAGCTTGAAACATTTCTTAACAGAGCAAAATATCTCGTGATTCAGATCCGGTGAAATTCGAAGAAGATGATATAATTTTAAAAGTTGGAGAGTGCTTAGAGGTAAGAATTTTTTAACTCTCACTGGGAGACCATATGTACTACTTTTGTAGTGGTGGGGACAGATATTTCTTTTAACGGTGGTGATTAAGCTAGGTTGCGTGTACCTCGACTATTCCACCCGATTCCTGCTATCTTCCACCTGTACAAATATGAGTAACTCTCCGTAAGGCCATATAAGAAGAATCACCTAGTTTTTTTTTTTGGTCTTTGTTGGGATGTGAACCCTGAACTCTAAGGCTTGTACCCCCCACACTTCATGGAGCACTAGGACAAACCCTTGGTTGCATAGACATATACTTTCAACTCAACAACAACATAACCAGTGTAATTTTATAGGTGTGGTTAGCCTTTTTTCAATTGGGGAAAGATAGGTTGGGCACCTGCTCACTATCTTAAAAGGGGAGATAGTGCGGTCTAGGTCAACACATATAAAGATGGCCTTCAAGTCTGGCCCTTACGGTCCATTCATGGTTGTTCACTACACAGTTCAGAGTGACAAAAATTTGCATATGCTTGGACACATTCAGTCATCTCAACTGTACATGTGTTGCTAGTTAAAATTTGGCCAAAGATGGTATGCATTGGTCTTGGGATGATGATTAGAGCTGTATTCTTTTTGCTTGGAGTTGGACAGATGGAGAAGTTCTTCCAAACATTCTATGACCTGAGATTCACTATTTTGCATAATTTTACATATCGATATCTATTGTTCTTCATTGTACTTATCATTGTGGGCTTCTCTTGGGCTTGTAAATTGCACAATATCATTACTGGTATCTAATGTTCTGATATGTCATTACATGGCTTGTGTAGGAACGAGTCAAACAAAGAACTGAAAGAAATAAAGATGATCAACCTTTTTCCTTTAGTGGACAGTCTTTGGAGGTATTCCTTGTATTTTTTAAGCTAAGGATGATCTTATAGGGTCAATCTCCATTTTATTTTGTCCAAACACATAAAATCCAAGGGCATCTGATCCATAATGTTTAAGTACATTGTATTGGTTCTCAGGATATTAGAGGCAAAAGTACTGGAGTAGGATCTGCAGTTTCATTCAGTGATGATGAGGATGCCTCTATGCCCTCCGCCTCAAAGTCTACTGCTGGAAAAGGAAGGAAAGAGTCATCTCAATCTTTTAGATCCTCTCGTGAAGCTTCTGAAGTTGGCAAGACCTCTACAAGGGGAAGGGGTAGGGGTAGAGGCAGAGGAAGGGCTTCCAATAGCTTGAAGCAGACAACCCTTGATTCATCTCTGGGATTCCGTCAGTCACAGAGGTTCGTCCTAGATTCCTAGAAGTGATGCTCCAGTTTAACGTTTATTTGTCTGTTATTGTCTTCTTTACATTTATTCCAATCTAACTATAGTTTTCACATGCAGAGGTTTTTGCTTTGGGTTGTGCTTGTATCTTACTTTCTTTTGCATCGAAAGGTTTCCTATGTGGCATGTTGCTATTAAGCATCAAGTATTATGAAGTTCCATTATATCTATATTCTCTGCTGCTTTTCTTCAATAAGCAAATAGATAACTCTGATTTTGCTTTGATCAGTGCAAATACACAATTATAGTTACTACTTATGACAGTTTTGGTGTTTTATTGTGTTCTTTTTTCAATTACTATATAAACTTAAACTTTCATCAATAATTTACTAAACAGTTTGCATCTAATTTAGAACTTGCTATAATTTTAGGTAATGTAACCATTGTTTGCAGTTACTCCATGTCATAGAAGTCCTTTACATAGAGTTTGTTGCTGCAGATCTGCATCAGTTGCCGCATCTGCGTCAGTGCGAAGTATTGCCGCAGATGATGAGAATGTGGAATCTCCTTCAAGTGATGAAGATGCCAAACAGGACACTAACGTTATTGACGAAAGCTCAGTATGTATCTTCCTTATTGTGTATATTTCTTGCCCAAGCACTTCCCTTCCTGGTCTAGAACGCTGTGTTAGGGAAGGGAAAAAGGAAAATTGGAAACAAGTAACACGCTGTGTTAGGGAAGGGAAAAAAGAAAATTGGAAACAAGTAAAGGCATTTAGCTTGCACACAAATTAATTGCAGTCTTATGTGAGCATTATTTGCGTTTTGTACAATCAACGGCAGCATTCTGCACACTGCCTACGAATGGAAAGCAAAAGACTGGAAGTGTTAGAAATGGCAATAAAAAACCTTAGCATGAGTTGATGACTACTAAATTCTACCTCTCCTTTCGTAGCCTGAGAATTGAAGTTAGAAATTCCAAACGTGAATGAAAGAACCTAAAATTCGAGTAAGAAGGAAGGCAATATATGTCTGTTCTATTTACTGATGATCTGTGGAGACTCCAACTCACTCTTAGTCCTCATTTGCACTTAACAGTGGTGCTTCAGCCGCCTATTATGTGATGATCACTTTTGCATTGAGTTAGGAATTAGGAGTTCCAGTTGCTTTTTACTATTGATGAATGTAATATTGATCAGTGCTGTAACAGAAAACATCACCACTTCAGTTTGAATCTATTTACCCCTGTGAAATTTTCTTGGATGTGAGCATGCAAATTGCAAAAGCTGGTTGGTGAAAAGTTTTTCTTAGACATATCATAATTTTCTGTCTCACTTCCTCCTGCTGTATGCTACATAATCACGCCTTTATGTGCTGTCTCCTGTTGCTAGGATGATGATAAGACGGTTCAGGCCAAAGGACGCAAAAGGGCTGCTCCAAGGGGAAGGAGTAGAGGTTCAGCAACAGCGGCTAAAAGGGGAAGAAAACCAGATAGCTCCTCATCTTCACTTCAAAGGATGCTCATGGATGTTAATGAAGATGACGATGACGACGATGATGACATGACAAAGAAAGAGAATAAACCTCGACCTCGGGTAAGTGATGTATCGGAAGTATATTTAAATTGAATCATATAGATGCTTTAATGGCAACGCTTATAATATGACAAATAAAAAATGTGAAACTTATTTCTTCTCCATGAAATATGTTATCACGTTGTAGTTGAATTTTGCTCTTTGCTTCTTCTGTGGTGTGCTTATAATTTTGCTGCCTTCTTTTTAGTTATGTCTTTTTAATTATCTTTGTGAGAAACTCGGTCAAGCACATGCTTCTGCAATCTAATATTGTGGCTTGAGTCTATCTCATCATTATGCATGATTACCTGAATACGTTCAATCACTTCAAATGAAATTCCTAATCAGATTTTAGTGGCTCATTTTTTGAAAAATAAATTGTAAACTATGTTATTGGAGAATTAATGGGTGATCAAAGTAAATTAAGATTTCATAAACTCTCGCTGTTTTCTTCCTTCTGAGTTCTGAGGTAAAGGAGACTGAAACTTAACTATAAGAGTTAGGCCCATGTTGACGAGAGATGCAATTGTTTTTTGGGAAACTACATATAAGGAACACACTTAAACTGTCTCTGCTTCCTTGAGCATTCGAAAAGTTGTGCATTTTGCCTCACCTTACAAAGGTTGGTTTTCTAATTTGGACATGGCGTGCATAACTTATGTTCTTTGCAGGCAACTAGGAATTATGGTGCTTTAAGGAGGTGACTGTACCATTTGTTTCATTCAGGGATGTTGATTATGATGACCAAATTTGCGTAGTGAGTTGTAAATACACTAGTAAGTTACAGAGTGTTTTCGGTTTCAACTCCAGTGTTTTTTTTTTGTATTTGTCAACGTTGATACGCGGAGAGTAAGTCTCGTTTCTTTTAAGTATGCATTGATATACCGATGGCTTCAATTTTTGCCATTCCATTTGCTTTAATGAACAATGACATGGTTATGTTTCTTGTGTGTGGTATATATAAGTGGAAATGTTGCTACAGCTGTGATATGTTTTGTAGATGTTTTGAATACATTAGAACCTTCAATGCTGGTACTACAAAACATCATATGGAAGATCAAATGACCACAGTAATGAGAAATATATTACATTATTTCCAACACATATGTAAAAACTTATTTCTTTGACTATAGTATTCAATTTTATCTCAGTAGTACGTACACTAGTGATATGATCTTGTGACAACTTAAATTTTACCCCGACTCAATTTATTATGGACATGAATTTTCAAACTCAACCAAATTTTCAATATTTTAAAATTGAGCTGTTTATTATTATAATTTATGTAAATTTTAACTTGATTGCCAAAAATATAGAGTAATGTAGTAGTAGTTATAAAATTTAAATAAAAGAGAAATGTTTTGGACTTTTTATCTTCTTGGATTTTTTTTTTCTGGAAAAGCAACTTTTCAATCAAAGTTAAAAGTTGCCTCTTTTCTAGGCTTTTCTAAAAAAAGGTCCAATCAAAGATAATATTTGGTTTATCCCAGGCGTCTTTTACGGTAAACGGAGAATTAATTTTGAATATGAAATATTAGATATAAAATTTTAAAATACATAATTTAATTAGACATTAAAATTTAATATTCTATAATTTATTACACATTAAAATTTAAATATTTTCGATTATCTCTTTTCATGTAAAAGTAAAAAGAAAAAATTTATTACCAAATAGCTTATTACTTCCGGTTTTAACCAATTAATAAAATAACAATAACAATAATAATAATAATATGAAGATTAAGTTGTGCACAAATGAAACCCTTTATTTATAAAGATATAAATAAAAAAGTAAAAGAAATATAGCGTAATGTAGTTTCTTTTTTGTTTTTTTTTTTTTAATTTTTTTTTTATAATTTGTCTATTTTTTTTTTCAAATCATATTTTTTAAATAAATTGGATATATAAGTAGACTTTCGAGAGGACATACGATTTATCCAAAAGGAAAATTTTCATTTTTTACATAATAATTTTTTTTAGAGATAATAAAAAATGAATATTTATTTATCGAAAAAGGGCCTAAAATACCCTTGAAGTATTGAAAATGGTACAAAATTACCCTTCATCCACCTATTGGCTCCAAAATACCCTTTTCATCCACCTATTTGCTCCAAAATACCCTTGTCATCCACCTTTGGATTCAAAATTGACCACTTTTTTAATTGTTTTAAAATTAAACTCTTTAAATATTTTTAAAAATACTTGATATTCAACTATTGATTATAATTTAATTTATTAATATAATTTATAAATCAATCCAATACCCACTCATTACTAATTAAACCCCTCTAAATTAATAAAGTTCTCTTTTTTCAAGGCTTTTTTGGATATAGGGACTTGTTATGTCCAATATATAACGCCAAAAATATATAATACAATTTAATAAAATCCTTTATTTATTTATAAGGGGCTTAAGTTAATATTTTATATAAAGAAAAGGACTGTAAAATAAATAATGTAACACACGAAGTATTATAGGTTAGGTTCAGAAAAGAAGTACATTCACAAGCCGGAGAGTACTTTGTAACCTAATCTCTTCTTACTTTTCTCTCCTCTCAAAAATATAAACCAAATTAACATATCTAAATTCGTAATTCAAAAAGAATAAAATGTATGTCTCGATTTTTATTTTTTAATCTCTTTCTTTAGATAATTTAATGTTAATTTTTCCTCTTTTTTCCATTTTTTTTTTTTAAAGTTCTGATGTTTGATCTATTGAATTGTAGAATTTTGATCTAGAGTTTTGTTGTGTTCCTCTAAAAGTTCTAATTTTTGACATCTTGATTTGTTGAATTGTAGAATTCAATGTACATCCCAAAGTTTTGATTTTTGACATCTTGTTGTATAATTCGACATATAGTTAATTCGTTGTAAATCAAAATGATTTTATTTTTAATTTTGAGGTCTGAAATTTACAGTTAATTGTGTAGATCTATATAATTAGAAAAAAAAATTCTTGTAAATTTTGTTGTTTTGATTTTCTTATAACTCTTGCAAATGAATGGTTCTTATTTCACGAATAATGTTTATCATATCATGGAAGATTGAAATAATGATTTTGTGTGATCTGTCGTTGTTGTATTCTTCTTTAACGTATTAAATATATTTTACTTTTTCCTACATACCCAACTCTTTAATTTTTATAGCGATTGATCAAGTCTATCATAAATCTGTCTGCAGAGTTTGAATTCTATTGAACCATAAAATATATTTCAAAGGTATGTCAAATTTATTCTATAAACTAAATTGTGTATGTTGATTCTTTACTTGTATTAGTTATGTTGTAGTTCACTTTATATATTGTTGACAATAATATTGACTGTTAACGCAGAATATTCAATAAAATACTACTAGAAAACATAGCAGTATTTTAAAATGTGTCTAGTTATGAGAAAATGTAGCAATATTACTAAACCAAAGTCTAAATTTGTCTAGTTATGAGAAGATGTAGCAGTTTCAAATTGAGGTTCTTAACCAAACACTGACTTTTATTTACGTGGGATTCTTAACCAAACAACTTCTTAAATCATTTTGTTGCGTTTTGGCTTCTGTGGCATATTCCACTTCTTTGACTTCTTTATTGCTGCAGCTTTAGCAGCTGCTTTGTCTTCTCTATTCTGCATAAATCAATATAATGCAAATACATTAATAGTGACATTTTCCAAGAATCATGTTTTTACTATAATCTAGTCTTATTCATAACATATAACAATACTTACCTTTGCATAATAACCTGAATGGCAGATTCTAAAGAATTGAAGTCATAAGTAATACTTTATAAAATCTTTTTCGGTCCAAACACATCCAAAAAAGAATTCTTGTAAATCAGGTAGTTTCGATTTCCAAGAACTCGCTACTTATTTCACTTTGATTTGAAGAAGAATGTTTATCATCTTTTGCTACTGTTAATATTAAAATTCATCAACGAAATTCTATAAACCAAATTATGTATATCTTGATTGTTTACGTTGCTAAAATCATTAGTTATGTTTTACTTTATATGTAATATATGGTTGACAATAATATCGACAACATTCTTTAATCTGTTATATACACATAACTATTAGAAATTTAGATGGTTGACCAAGTTATTTGGGTCTTATAAGAGAAGACAAAATTAGATAAAAACTTTGGATTTGTGACACACACAAAAAAAGGGTACTATAGATTATTTTTGAAAAACAATTTATAAAGTAATTTGTTGTGGTAGAATTCATATCAACACTTTGCATGCATAAATTATTTATTGAAAAACTTTCATATATAGCCATTCAAAAATAGCTTGATTATGCACCATAACTATAGTTTGCTAATTATGATTTGTAATTAGATTTTATACGGAGGAAAGTATCGAGCGAGATAGAGAAAAAGGAGAGGCGAGTAAGAGAGGGCAAAGAGTGTGAGAAAGAGTGAGAAGAGAGGTGAGCGAGATTGAGAGAAGGAGGAGAGAGGCAAGCGAGAGAACAATAATTTATAAAATATACATCTCGTTTGTATAATTCAATCTTTTTTTTTTGTCTAATTGAGTTATACAAAGTCTAGCATTATACCAATATGAAAAAACTTGAAATAAATAATTGATAAAAACATAAATATATGAACTTAAAATATGTATACAAATTATATTATACAAAATTGCATTATATAAATTATATTATACAAAATTCGAGAATTATATGTTTATACAAACTTTAAAAAGTTAGAAAAAGAAAAAGATTTTGTATATATGGTGATTGTAGACATTCAAATTTTGTGGGATTCTACAAAACGTATTTAATTTGAATCGGACTCTAGAAGGGGGTGTTTAATTTCAATTAGAATCCTTGGAGGCTTCTCAATCTAAACCTAGTTCATGTATATATAAAGGGTACTAAATTTCCTTAAAGGGTATTTCGATATATTTCACAAAAGTTATGGAATATTTATACAAAGGTCACATCTAAATCATTTTAGTTTGAGAAATACGCCACTAATTATCCTCGAATCATCAATGATAAATTAGTGGCCCTCGAATCATTATGGATAAATCTTAGGAGAGTAGAATTGGGGAGAAAATATTTATGTTTTTATAGATTTTCTTTGTCTGGTTTAACTATATATTTAGAATTTGTTGCAAATAATTGTCACGCCCAGTAGGACCAAATCTACCATTCATCTCTTCTTTATTAAATTCTCTTCTTTATTAAATTAAATTTGAAAATCTTAAGCTGCAAAGATGGAAGAATGAGTACATCAAGGCTTCTCTTTGAGTTTCATCTAGTATACACTCCGATAGAAGCAAGACATTTGTAGACATTCAAATCTTAGGGGACTCTACAAAACGTGTTCAATTTGAATTGGGACTCTAGAAGGTGTATTTGGTTTCTATTAGAATTCTTAGGGACTACTCAATCATGAACTCTAGTTCACGCCTCTGATCGCCAAGTCATACTTTACTCGATTGCATTTTATTGGAATTGAGATAATACCCCAGAAAAATTTGACTTTACTTTTTTGTTTCCGAAGTAACTCCCTTTAAAGGCATCTCGATATATGTCAAATCTAAATCATCCCAGTTTGAGAAATATGTCACTAACGACTTTCGAATTATGGAATCATGCATAAATTTTATGAGAGTAGAATTATCACGTCCCAAAATGATTCATGAGTGACACCCACACTTAACCTCCTAAGTGGGCGAACCAAGAAATCTAAACCCCAACATAGATTAATAATTCAACTACGAATACCAATAAAATGTGAATCTCAAAACTTATTAAGTAACCAATTAAATAAGCTTCTAAAGTTTAACACTTATTATTCGCAAAATCTTAAAGTCATCACATCATGGACATCTATTCTCAAATCACCAAGTCAAAGAGTATTTAAGAAACTAAAATAAGTAAAATGATGGTTCAAGTCCGAAATTCAAGGACATCAAGACGTGAATGAGAGAATCCAACACGAGCTAGAATTAATAGCTCACCCTGAACTCTGATGTGCTGGAGATTGGCTAGAGTTGAGGGCGAGTCGAAATCGATGATACATTTGCTGCACTCCACAAAAGAACAACTAAGAAATTAAAAGTAGTGGTCAGTACAAGGAACATTACTGAGTAGGTATCATTGGCCAACCCAAAATAAAAATCAATATATATTGAATAATAATATAAAATCAACTACAAATCTCAACAGGTGGAAAACAACAAACAACATGAACCAGTGACAATAACACCATTGTAGGTACATCATCAATCACAAATATCAAGCAAACCTATATACGGTATATTGAGAGCAGTCCTCTCATTAATGCTTAGTATTTTGATTACATCTTTTTGTAAGGAGAAGAGTTGACTTCCTTTGGAAAGTTGACTCTGGACCATCTTAGGTAGGAGGTAAGGTTTATGCCCCCTCCTTGTATTTTGTTTTTGTTATTAATAATAAAGTCTGGGGGTGTTGCTCAGCCCGGCCCTGACCCATCACAAGGGTCTTTTTTATTAAAAAAAAAAAAAAAGCAAACCTATGAGGACTCATGCCTCCACACCATACTCATTTGGAAAATGGGTTCTTTGATATTGAGTATTTTAATTTAATTCAAGATTCCTTTCATTTAATGTTATCGTGTCGGAACGTGACCCTCCAATCTCATATATCGTGTCGAAACGTGATAAAATCTCATTAATTTATTTTGTCAAGCCTCCATTATTCAAAGCGTCATTTTGATAGAGAGGATTCAAGACTATATATAAATTCATCAGTCTCAGAATTTTAGGCCAACCACAAACCACACAATCAAGTGTATAGGAAATTTCACATTATGATTAAATACATATCAATCACTATTCAGAATTTATCTATCAAGTAGAAATAAACCATAATTTACCTCCACCGAAAAACGAAAGTCAAGCAACTACTTCTCCAATGCTTTTCCTTTTCTTATTGCCTCCGAACCCTTCCAATGTGGTGGCAATCGCTTCTGATTGACGCCGACGGTAGTGTCTCTGTTGTTAGTCTTTTTAAATTTATGAACTAATAAATATTAAATCCTATTATTATCTTCTTTAATCATCAACTAAATTAATTATTAAACTATCCCACTAATTTCATAATTATAATCATAAATAGTTCAAAATACCCATTTAAAATCTATCGGAAAGTATTTTATCAAAGAAAAAATTCTAGTGTTCAAAACGACTGAATGGATTGTTACAAGAATTAGGAAGAAACTAATTATGTTTATTTAGATTTTATTTGTGTGATTTATTTATTTTCTATACATTTAAAATCTATTGAAAATAATGATAAACTAGAAAATCAAAGAAAATCATCATCATATATAACCACAAACCATCGAATACAAATACAAATCAAATGAAAAATCGTTAGTATGAATTATATAATTATGGTGAATTATACAAATATGACTAATTATACAAATTCAAAATCAACCTATATAATTAAGCGGCAAGTAACAATTATCGTAATTATTAATTTTTGCAACTTATGAGTCTTTTGAATCATTACCTTTTAAAGATAACAGAATGGATGGACACATATTGTATTTGGTACATGTTCAATTAGCTTTTTGACAATTATTACGTATCAACTATATACTTATCATAACATGTCTTAACTACTAATCTACTATCATTTGTGACGATAGTGATATTTCAAGCGGGAGAAGTGTTGGAG
The DNA here is from genome assembly GCA_032847665.1 of Solanum chilense. Taxonomy (NCBI): domain Eukaryota; kingdom Viridiplantae; phylum Streptophyta; class Magnoliopsida; order Solanales; family Solanaceae; genus Solanum; species Solanum chilense. The sequence goes on along the minus strand of CM064971.1, from coordinate 3,653,758 downwards.
TGGGAAAACATAATAAGTTTAGACAATAACAAAATATTATTTGTAAATTTGGATGAATCGTGTTTGAAAATGTGTTGCACGGGATTAGAAAACAAGATATATTTTCCATTGTTTCACAACAATAAGGTGTTTTCTATCTTCTAACTTACTTTGGCATCAAGGTTACTCAATTTCAAATATTTTTCAACTTGGTCCGACCAAGATCTTGTATTTGGACTAATGTCTCCTTTCTTATTTTAATCTTATGCAATTGTTTGTGACTATATTATATAGCATGTATTATTATTTTGTAAATAATATATATTTATAATTTACAACAAGTTTAATATTCAATAGTTAATAACTCATGTATCGTAATCTCTACGTAACTAAATAATATCTATATAACTAATATCCGCATAATTAAACCCAACATAACTAAACTTGTATAACTAAATCATGCATAACTAATACCCGCTTAACTAAATCCTGCATAGTTAATACCTGCATATTAAACCCTGCATAACTAATACATGCATAACTCTAACCAGTAAGCAAACACCCCACGTAATGTATATACTATACAGTTATCTAAAAATCATGGAAAAATATACACTGATTTTACAATATACCCTACTTATACATGCAAATAAATATACATTGACTATACATTGTGATACACTCAAGAAGTTGAATAGAAATTAATGATATGTAATTCGCTTATTGGCCCTATATAAGGTACGTAATTGTTTTCATGAATATTATTGGTAGTGTCAAACTGTCAAATTCATTCCTCTCCTAATTTTCTGTAATTGTTCTCATGAATATTACTGTTATAGTGTCAGACTGTGTCTTTGTGCATATTTTATTAGGAAACTTACATAAATATACTATAATAAAAAATTATTTACCATTTATAACAATAATATTGTTATCTCACTTGATCATTTTTAATTTATTTATAATACAAGTTTAATACATATTACAAAGAACAATTTATTATTCACATATAATACAAATTTTAATGATGAATAATACATTTATCACATATTTTTATACACTTATAATACAATGTGACAATTTTTTACCAAACAAACATGATATATTTCAAAAAACAATTATAATTCATATATATTGCATACATAATTCACTTTTAATACATATTACAGATTTAACAAAGCATTGCTATAAATGGTAATAAACAAAAAGTATCGTTAAAATCAATAATTATTTTTTAAAATATATTAATTCATATAATTTTTCCTACTTTATTTTGCACTCAAAAAATATATATCGTTTTCAAACACAAAATGCCAATTACTTACCAAACTCCTTTTCTTTAACGTATTAATTTTAATTCGAAAAAATTAAAAATAAAATAAAATTTTGGAACAGTGCTAAGTTGAAAGATTAGTTTGAAAGAACTATAATCGGTAATGTTTAATTTTATTCTTTTGTTTTATTTTTGGCCCAATGATCATATTTTATTATATAATTGGCAAGGCTTTTTTATTTATAGAAAAGCCAATTATATTTTCTAAAGGAAAATTAATTTCCTTTGGAAAGAACTCAGCAATGTTTTTATTTATGGAAATCCCAATTATATTTACTAAAGGAAATAGTATTTGGAGTCATTAGTCATTATTTATAGTTCATTCTTTTAACCACAGATCATAGCCTTTTTTGCCCTTTTTGATATATTTTTTCAGCCATGGAGATCGAAGAAAACAACAATGCTCAACCTCCTTATTCTGCGAAACACCCTTGGCTTCTTATTTGTCATGGTGATGTTATGGACAAGCAAACTTTTTTCAGTGTATCGGAAAATCGATATTATATGAAAAATATACCTGAACTTAAAGAAAAAACATTATACGCTTATGTGGATGAGTGGCTCGTGTTAGGAAGCATCGATTCTAATGATTGTTGTTACCTTTGGAATTTTATTTCAAACGAAAAAATTCAGCTCCCGCCACTTCCTGCTGAGTGTGACATATTGAATTGCCTTTTGTCTGCACCACCTCATGATCCCGAATGTCTAGTTATCTTCCAAATTAAAGAGACTCTGGATGATGACGGCACTGATGATGATGATGATGATGATGATGATGATGATGAGAATGAGAACTCTACTGATACTAATAATAAGGATGAGGATGAGAATGAGAACACTAACAATAAGGATGAGGACGAGAACGACAACACTAACAATAAGGATGAGGACGAGAATGAGAACTCTGATGAGGACTCTAATGAGGATGAGGATGAGGATAAGGATGACGAGGATGAGGATGTGAATCGACTTACTTTTTACTTTTGCAAGCCAGGTTATAATGAGGAATTTCATAAACAAGATGTCCAATCAATCATCGGAGATCCACGTCTTGGAAACTGGACAGTTTTCAAGAAAAAGATTTATGCATTAATCGGGATGCGTATTCTAATTTGTTTGAATGTAGATAATGATTCGGGGCGAATAACAGCTACATCAATGGCTAACGAATCTCCAGAAAAGTCGAGAAGATTCTCAGACCATCCTTGTTATACCGATTTCATCATTCAATCCTCTTGTAACGATATGTTGTTATATGTTCACTTGATTTCTAACGGGAGAAATTATAGAATGCCATACCACTTTCGAGTATTACAATTTGATTTTGTAAGAAAAAGATGGATAAAAGCGGAAAGCATAGGAGAAATAGCAATTTTTATAAGTTTGAACGCAGCCACAACTTGTTCTACAAAAGGCACAAATCTTAACAAAGAGTCCATCTACTTCACTGATGATCGTTATCTCTACATCTACGACTTGATAACACAAAGCATGTCATTATCCCTCCCTTGCCCACATGTTAGCAAGAGAAAGGGTCGCGACATACACTGGTTAACATTAAGTCAGTAAATATTTAATTAGCTTTTTGTTATTACTAGTTTTTGTTGATTTGCATTATGTTAACATTATTTATTCTATTCTTATTCATTATTTCTTGCTTTTGTATTTTGAAATCCTATTTTAAACATACAAAAGTTAAAATGTAATCTAACGATATTATTTTGTATATTCAAAAGTTATATGGCAAGTTCTTAATTGGTAAATGTGTAAGATTCATTGTACTAGTAGCAACCAAGCAGAAGCAATTGCTGCAATTAAAATTTGGTGCAAAGACCTGGACAATTATAACATGGGACATTTATAATATTAAGATAATTTTATTAAAAATACTAAAATATTCAAGATAATAAATGAAACTGGTTCAATAAAAAAAATAATCCAATTTCTTGCGTGTTTCCTAATTGACCTGTAAAAAGTAAAATTTTAAGTCACTATCCTATTAAATTAATATAACTTAATGAAAAAATGAGTTTACTTTTATGAGTTTTATTTCTAATATCAAACATAACTAGAAAAAAAAATCTTAAAAAATTTATGCAGAGCGGGTTGAAAAAGGAGGTCTTGTGTTTTAAAACCATTGATGCTCTTAAGAATAATATTGTGCATGAGATCAATTCATATCAAGTTAACCCTACAAATGAAGAGGAAGAACATGTCATTTCCCCTGCTCTTGTAATATTGAAAAATTGGCTTCTATTACACCTAGTAACACTAACAAACAACTACAAGTTGGTGGTTGAAGTACTTTGTCCCCAAATAAATTTTGTAACCTAGATGATGAGGATATCTCTGAGGAAGAGGAAGATGAAATGCTGGATTATTGTTTTGCAAATGCAGCTATGAATGTTGATATTTCTCCGAGGAAACAACTAAACTAAGCATGGAAGAAAGCATAGTTGGGATGATAAAGTGACTGAGGAGTTTTTTTCAAGACATCTACCGTTACAACTGGTGAAACATAATCATATGACAGTGTCAACAACTTCGACAAGATCCAATAAAGCCAAGAAGTGATGAACTATCAAGTGTTATTTGGACAGATTTGAAGAAGAGGACAAGAGAAACATACTTCATGTTTTTTTAGAAAACCAATCTTTTTTTTAAGTTCATACATTTGTAAAAGTAAGTTTAAGGTTGATAATCAACTATTTCCTTGCTTTTATGATGTTTTTTTTTACTTAAGAATGCTCACTTTTATAATCATTACAACGAGTGTATTGTAAATTTTGTGATGATCATCAAATATCTAGTTCTCGTTATATCGTATTTTCTTCATAGTTGTTAATTAATAGATGATAGGTATCTTATTAGGATTGGTAAAGTAAAATCCAGCCTCTCTTAGTAAGATGCTTATTCCTAGTGAGAATTTTTTTATGTTTATTACTAATAAAATGTTTATTATTAATAAAAATTCACTAAATTCATTTTGAAAAAATATGTCTCATAGATTATCAGTATCAATTATCTGAAACACTAAAAAAGTTTGCTTGACAAATAACAAGCAACAAGCCAAGAGTGTTGTTACGCAGAAAAATGAGTTCAAAACTGTTTTGTTTTTCATGTTCTAAAAACAAATATTAATTTAACGTGTGGCTAAATTAAAAGAATATTAGTTCAAAACTGTTATGTTTTGTTAAATTAATATTCTTTAAATTAAATACTCCTATTAACAATATGATTAAATGAGTTCAAATACTACAAGGAAATGGGGTTAGAATAGGTCTAGGATAAGGAAATTTGTTTTCCTTTACTTGCTAGAAAATATAATTGGGATTTCCATAAATTAAAACATTGTCGTTTATAGTTGTATTTAAATTATTCTTTCCGCTGATTTTTCCTAAAAAAAAATCACTTTTGACATATATTAAAATAATCATATTATTGTCCCAATTCTTATTCTAGTTTGTTAAGGAAAAGGAGTTGGCAAGTAATTAATTTATTGTCCCATTTCTTATTCTAGTTTGAAAATATCTGCTGCAAAACCAAACAGAGTTTTTTTTCAGTCATTATTTATAGATCATAGCCTTTTTGATATATTTTTTCAGCCATGGAGTTAGAAGAAAACAACAATGGTCAACCTCCTTATTCTGCCAAACACCCTTGGCTTCTTATTTGTCATGGTGATGTTATGGACAAGCAAACTTTTTTCAGTGTATCGGAAAATCGATATTATATGAAAAATATACCTGAACTTAAAGAAAAAACATTATACGCTTATCTGGATGAGTGGCTCGTGTTAGGAAGCATTGGTTCTAAAGATTGTTGTTACCTTTGGAATTTTATTTCAAACGAAAAAATTCAGCTTCCGCCACTTCCTGCTGAGTGTGACATATTGAATTGCCTTTTGTCTGCACCACCTCATGATCCTGAATGTCTAGTTATCTTCCAAATTAAAGAGACTCTATATGATGACGACACTGATGATGATGATGATGATGATGAGAACGAGAACTCTACTGATACTAATAATAAGGATGAGGATGAGAATGAGAACACTAACAATAAGGATGAGGACGAGAACGACAACACTAACAATAAGAATGAGGACGAGAATGAGAACTCTGATGAGGACTCTAATGAGGATGAGGATGACGATGAAAATGATGAGAATGTGAATCGACTTACTTTTTACTTTTGCAAACCAGGTTATAATGAAGAATTTCATAAACAAGATGTCCAATCAATCATCGGAGATCCACGTCTTGGAAGATGGACAGTTTTCAAGAAAAAGATTTATGCATTAATGGGGATGCAAGATATTCTAATTTGTTTGGATGTAGATAATGATTCGGGGAGAATAACAGCTACACCAATGGCTAACGAATCTCCAGAAGAGTCGAGAAAATTCTCAGACCATCCTTGTTATACTGATTTCATCATTCAATCCTCTTGTAACGATATGTTGTTATATGTTCACTTGATTTCTAACGGGAGAAATTATAGAATGCCATACCACTTTCGAGTATTACAGTTTGATTTTGTAAGAAAAAGATGGATAAAAGCGGAAAGCATAGGAGAAATAGCAATTTTTATAAGTTTGAACGCAGCCACAACTTGTTCTACAAAAGACACAAATCTTAACAAAGAGTCCATCTACTTCACCGATGATCGTTATCTCTACATCTACGACTTGATAACACAAAGCATGTCATTATCCCTCCCTTGCCCACATGTCAGCAAGAGAAAGGGTCGCGACATACACTGGTTAACATTAAATCAGTAAATATTTAATTAGCTTTTTGTTATTACTAGATTTTGTTGATTTGCATTATGTTAACGTTATTTATTCTATTCTTATTCATTATTTCTTGCTTTTGTATTTTGAAATCCTTTTTTAAACATACAAAAGTTAAAATGTAACCTAACGATGTTATTTTGTTTATTCAAAAGTTATATGGCAAGTTCTTAATTGGTAAATGTGTAATATTCATTGTACTAGTAGCAACCAAGCAGAAACAATTGCTGCAATTAAAATTTGGTGCAAAGATCTGGACAATTATAACATGGGACATTTATAAATTTAAGATAATTTTATTAAAGCTACTAAAATATTCAAAATAATAAATGAATCTGGTTCAATAAAAAATAATGCAATTTCTTGCATGTTCCTAATTGACCTATAAAAAATAAAATTTCGTATTTTAAAACCTTTGATGCTCTTACTAATAATATTGTGCATGAGATCAATTCATATCAAGTTAACTCTACAAATTAATTAGTTATTTCTGAAAAACAACAGGATGCGAAAAGTACTCTGAGGTCTCAACAATTGTGGTTGCAATCTTAAGTGATCATTTGGTGAGTTCTTATATTGAAAAATTGGATTCTCTTACACCTATTAACACTAACAAACAACTACAACTTGGTTGTAGTACTTTGTCCCCAAATAAATTTTGTAACCTAGATGATGAGGAAGAGGAAATATAGATATTTGTACTAGGAAACAACAAAACTAAGCATGGAAGAAAGCATAGTTGGGATGGTAAAGTGACCGAGGAGTTTGTTTCAAGGCATCTACCGTTACAACTTGCGAAACCAAAATCAATGTCAACAACTTCAACAAGTTGTCATAAAATATCTAGTTCTCGTTACCTCGTATTTTCTTCATATATAGTTGTTAATTAATAGATGATAGGTATCTTATTAGGATTGGTAAGGTAAGATCCAACCTCAATTATCTGAAACACTAAAAAAGTTTGCAACAAGCCAAGGGTGTTGTTACGCAGAAAAATGAGTTCAAAACTGTTTTGTTTTTCAGGTTCTAAAAACAAATATTAATTTAACGTGTGGCTAAATTAAAAGAATATTAGTTCAAAACTGTTTTGTTTTGTTAAATTAATATTCTTTAAATTAAATACTCCTATTAAAAGTATGATTAGATGAGTTCAAATACTACAAGGAAAGGGGGTTAGAATAGGCCTAGGATAAGGAAATTTGTTTTCCTTTACTTGCTAGAAAATATAATTGGGATTTCCATAAATTAAAACATTGTCATTTATAGTTGTATTTAAATTATTCTTTCCGCTAATTTTACCAAAAAAATAAAATCACTTTTGACATATATTGAAATAATAATATTATTATCCCAATTCTTATTCTAGTTTGTTAAGGAAAAGGAGTTGGCAAGTAATTAATTTGCTGTCCCAATTTATAAATAGGGTAATAAAACAGGAGATCTCATAACACGGTACATAATTTTTAAAACAATTCTTCTAATGGAGGATGCATTGTGGTCAGATTGTATTCCATTAGATATACTCGGTTTAATATCATCACGTCTGATTGCTGCAGAATATTTTATTTTTCGTGCCGTTTGTAAACGATGGCGTGACGCACCTTTGACACCTCCACATCGTCCTGCCCAACCAGAAAAATCGCCTTGTTTGATCACATTGCGTGGAGATTCCGGAATTATTGAATTCTTTCATCCCGTGTACAATGTCATGACGACTACTTCTATCCCAAACCCAAAATTAATGGATTCCCGAATTCGTAGTTCAAAAGGTAATTGGTTACTTATAAGTAATGGTAGCCGTGGCATGTTTTTTTTCAATCCTGTTAACAATGACATAATTGAGCTTCCTGATCTACCGTATGATAATATTTGCCCTTCTTGGACATTTTCGTGTCCTCCAGACTCATCGTCTGCTTGTTTTGTTGTTGGTATTGATTACGCTGGTAATCCCCCAGACGTATACATCATCAAAGTTGGAGAGACTAGTTGGACGTATCATAACTTAGACGATCCAGCAAATAGATATAAATGTTTTTGTTTATCGGCATGCACTAGTCCAATATTTTTCAAAAATAATACTGTCTATGTATTGGGAGATAAAGGAACTTTGGGAATACTGACCATCAACGAAAACTCAATTCCTAGTTGGAAATTTTATGGGAAACCCTTTCCGCGTAGAAGACTAAATCCAATCCAATATGTTTACACGGCAGAAGATGTCGACAACGAAGGAATGTTAGTTGTATTTCTATCTCACCATGAAGGGAAAGTAGAGGTTTGGAGATACAAAATGAACGGAGAAGTGTTGGAGAGGGAAAAAACAACAAGGTTAGATAATAATAAAACACTGTTTGTTAGCTCGGTAGGATCGTGCTTGAAACCATGTATTGCACCGGGACTAGGAAACAAGATATATTTTTCAATGTTTCACAACAAAAAGGGTGTTTTCTATTGTTTGGTCAATCAAAAATATTACTCTTTTGATTATTTGGGCATCAAAGCTTATTCGAGTCTATATATTTTCAACTTGTTTCGACCAACATCATGCATTTGGATCGATGATTAATTGTATTGTTCCCTTTTTGTTGGTGTTTATTTTTTCCAATTAGTTAGCAATGTTGTCTTAATAAAAGCGTAATTATTTTGCCTTTTTATGTTATATTTCTACGTTTTATTAGTGTACTTTTTGATTGCTAATTTAAAACTTACTTCAAACTAATATATAGTATTTTAACTTTATAAATATCATCTGCTCACATGCACAGTAAATTGAAATAAGGTGACAACAAAATAGCGAGATAAAGTATATATTATCCAACCATGGTTTTAAGTATTAAGTTATTTTTGTTGACAATTTTTGTCGCTTTACATGGCTTTATACAAAGAAAGAAAATTAAATCTTTACTCATTTTTGTACTTTTCAAAAGTTGGCAGAAAATTTATTCAACAAAGCTATGCTTTCACATTTTACTAGTTGCGGCATTTCATTTAGAAAGTCATATCCAGACACTCCTCAACAAAATGGAGTCGCTGAGCTATCCTTATCGATGTTAGTATTCCATTTCAAATTTAGGTTGATGCAGCATTTTATATTGTTTATACCATCAATAGGTTGCCTACGCCAATTTTACATGGTCTTTCACCCTATGAAAAGCTTTTTCATCGAAGTCCGGACTTAAATTTTCTTCGGGTTTTTGGTTGTGCATTGTTTCCCAATTTGTCTGCTCAAGTCTCTTTTAAGTCTCTCATAAACTTGCACCTCGTTCTGTTAGTTGTATCTTGCTTGCTTATACCTCCGAATATAAGGGGTATCGATGTTTGGATCCCAAATATGGTCGTGCTTATATTAGTCGACATGTTATATTTCATGAGTTGGTTTTTCCATATCCTAGACTATCTAGTTCTCTTGTTGTCTCCCCATTATCTATCACCTCTGACCCATTAGTTGTTACTGTTAGGATCGAATTCACGCACACAAACTAGATGAATGAAGAACACAAGAACTTTCAAGAGAAAAGAGATGAGAGATCTAGAGAGAGAAAGAAAGAGAAAACCCAGTATTCGTGGTAACACCCAGTGAGTAAACTTCCACGGCGGTGAGGTCTATTTATATTAATAGAATTAATCAGGTTCCACTACCTAACAGTTACATCGCCATTACAGCATGCACCTTTAACCCCACAAAGTACCGTCTTTACATAATGCTTCTGATTTATCTCATCCATTCTCCTCAGGAACTATTGATTTTTATGAGTTATCATATATCGTTGGTGCATCTTTCCCCATCTTATTTAAATGACTTTAGGAAGTGCCCAACGTTTTTCCTTAGATCCAATCCTTTCTATGACCTGAAATGCACCTTAGAATTTTTCGACTACTTCGAATGGAATATTGTGGGAAAAGGGCAAGATGTTTGTCCACCCGCCGCCTTTGGGCAGCTCAAAATAGAGGCCAGTAAGGACATTGTTGAAAGATCACTCGGTGCTTCTACGTTAAAGGGAAGCACTAGACTCACTCCATGGTAACTCGCTTTTCGTTTTGCTTCAGATTTGGCATTCACTTTTTTCCTATTTTTTTTATTATTTCATGTCGAACAATTAGAGTCACTCAAAGGACATGTTCACCTTTGTTTTGAATGAAGATGGATGAACAAGCACTTGAGCCTAGAACTGATGAAATTCGAAGAAAACATGGAAGCGGTCTTCTTCTAGGTGTTTTTCTAGGTGGATGGATGGGATAAATGCATATATTGCTTTTCTTGGTACACGTGACAGTTATCACCTCTGCCACGTCCTCCTTAACACCCCTTAATATCTCGTGCCAAATTCTTCTTCTTTTGAGGCTTCTGTTGTTGTTCGTCGTCTCCCTCACTCTATTCTTTTCAACCCTCAACTTGCTCATCCACCCTTTCCTTGCATCCAATGCAAACCACATCAAAATTTGGATTTTCTAAGCCAAGAGAACTTTTCTCTCTGAGTGTTGCTATCCACGAACATGAACCTTCTTATTTTTCCCAAACTATGAAATATCCAAAGTGAAAACAAGCAATGGCGGATGAATTTAACACTCTTTTACACAATAAAAGGTGGGGCACCTGACGATTTGCTCACGATTCTTTCACGATCTCGCAAACTCAGGTCAGCCTTTCACGATTTGGATCGCTAAGAGAAATAGAAGGAAAGACACAAAGAGAGAATTTGGAAGAATGGACTAGTATATTCTTTAGTCAATTGGTGGATGATTTACAATGAGCTTGACCCTCCTATTTATACTACTCTAATCACTAAGAGTAAATAAATATAATATACAAGTCCCTACACACATCTTCATAGCACATGGAGATGTCTCTTCATTCTTCCAAAAGGACTCCTAGATTCCTCTAGTCTGCCCCACAAGGTGGCCGACAACGGCTCCTCAAAATCTGCCACTGGCAGACAAAGGCTCCTCTCCAAGGCAGCCTTCACCAGGCTGGAAAGTTGCCAGGCGCGCCCCTCTGCTTTACAGCCTGTCCGCATGTGGGCTGTCCCGCTTTTGTCCGTTGCACATGGACTGGACAGCCTTTTCCGTTGGCATGTGAGGCGGCCAGCTTTGGCCCCTCTGCATGTGCCCGTTGGAATGTGCCTGCCGACACCAGGCTGGACGACTTTCGGCTGGAAAGGTGGCGGGGCGTCACAATCTCCCCCACCCGATGATGCGACGACAGCGTCGCATTGCGACCGTATCGGCGTTGACCTTTGCCGGGCGACCATCAACTTGCGTACTCGATCAATCCCTTCGAGCAGCCTCTTTCTCGATGTCCCGTACTTCCTCGACCCGATCAAACGATCTTCCTCCTTCAGCGGAGGCAAGTGCACCGGCGGCTTCTTTATCACGTCAGAGTCCCTACTCGGAACCCTCTTCCTTCGCGGTGGCAAGGATTTTTCAGCACCATTGTCTTCTCTCAAACTTGCAATGGATGCTGCTGGTATTAACCTTCTCCTCACGTCGACCCTCTCGAGCTTCATGGCTGTCAGTCTAGCCTGTCCCTCCGTCGCCTGCGCCTTCACCATGGGAATTGCATATTCCCTTCCTTTCTCCATGATTGTTAATTTTTGGAGATGAGGATCGATTACTGCATGGCATTGCTGGAAGAACTTCTGCCCAAGAATAACATCAAACAAATTGATGGGGGCGACGATGGACTTGGTTTTCCCTTGCCAATCGCCTACCGTGATGTTCACCCCGTGCGCGACTCCAACAATAGGAGTCGGTGAAGCGCTGACAGACTTGATTTGGGCGTTGCATGCACTATATCGCAACCCCAACTTTGCTGCTGCCGTATTGGTCACAACATTGACCTCAGAACCGGTGTCGACCAACGCACGAACAATCTTACCATTGATCGTAATGTCGACCGTTTGAGCCCACGCCATGGACTTTGCAAGTCCCTAGTCAGCATGCTCCGGCTCTGCTTGCCTTGGCTTATCTTGCCTTGGCCCCGATGATGGTTGTTCAATCACAGCTCCGCATAAGCTTACTATACCCAACTGCTTAGTCTCTCCGACTTCATCTTCCTCTTGGGCTCTCTTTTCCTTCTTCTCACGAAGGATAGCACCAAGACTTTTCAGTTCAGGGCATCTTTTGTAACTATGCGGCCCTTTGCAAATGTAGCAACCGTCTTTGGAATCCCTCACCGTGTTGCCACGATCTCCGGAACTCTTGCCATTGGACTTGTAGGTGTCACGCCTCTGAGGTCGCTGCTCCTCGCTTCGCCTCCTGGGTTGTGGCCTTTGTTCCTCGCCTTCGCCACGGTCTTCCCCACTATCATCGTGATTGCCTAGCTCGTCGTCCTCGTTGGCACTACGAGACTTCTCTTGCCTGAAGTCAGTCAAGGCTTCGGCCTGCGTAATGGCGTCGTCTATAGTCCCGACCTGCCGCCGTTCCAACTCCGTTCTGGCCCAGTTCTGCAGCCCATCTAAGAAGTAGAACAATGCGTCGTCGTCCTTGAGGTTGGGAATCTGAAATGTAAGGGTGGTGAACTCCCGCACATACGCGCGTATGCTGCCCTTCTGTCTCAACTCCCTCAACTTGCGCTTTGCCTCATAGACAACGTTGCTAGGGAAGAACGCCTTCTTGAACTCGACACGAAATTGCTCCCATGTGTTCAGCGCGCATGTTCCCTTGGCGATGTCAGACTCTTTACGCTTCCACCATAACATGGCCAACTCCGAAAGATACAACACAGCCGTGTTGATCTTATTCTCATCGCTACGAACCCGCATGCACTTGAAGTAATTTTCCAAGTGCCAAAGGAAATTATCCACCGCTTGCGCGTCACGGACGCCTTTGAAGACAGGTGGCTTGGGCGCCTCAACTCTGGCTTCCCTTTCCCGGTCATATGATGAGGATCCACTAACCCCTCTATCTTCCTCGAGTGCTGCCAATTTGGCCTTAAGCGACTCGACTGCGCCAAGTACTTCCCCAAGTCTGAACTCTAGGGAAGTAATGGCCTCTTTTGCCTCGTACTCGGCTCGCTGGCGAACCTCCAACTCCTTACGGATGCTACTAACTTCCTCAAGGGAGTAGTCTTCAAGGGCTTTGAGATTTCTGTCCGTCCCGTTCAAGTGCTGACCTATGATCTCAACGGCTTGCCTCGCCATTTCTACCCTTGCAACCCAATCATGTCCGATAGTGATGTCCACGGGCTCCTCGCCGGTGTCTTCGTCACTTCCATCGACAATAGAGGGCGGGTGAGATGTTTGTCCTTCGCTTGGTGTGGCCTGGGGCAGAATCTCCTCATTTCCCTTCTGCTGCTTCTTCCCTTTTCTGAACTTTTTGCCTCCGACTGTGGGAACGTTGGTGGTGGTGCTAGTGCCGGCCAAGTCTCCTTCATTCGTCATTCTCTTACGATGAACCGGCTCTGATACCAATTTCACAGACCTAGAGATTCTGACAATACTCCGTGCGGCACCTGACGATTTGCTCACGATTCTTTCACGATCTCGCAAACTCAGGTCAGCCTTTCACGATTTGGATCGCTAAGAGAAATAGAAGGAAAGACACAAAGAGAGAATTTGGAAGAATGGACTAGTATATTCTTTAGTCAATTGGTGGATGATTTACAATGAGCTTGACCCTCCTATTTATACTACTCTAATCACTAAGAGTAAATAAATATAATATACAAGTCCCTACACACATCTTCATAGCACATGGAGATGTCTCTTCATTCTTCCAAAAGGACTCCTAGATTCCTCTAGTCTGCCCCACAAGGTGGCCGACAACGGCTCCTCAAAATCTGCCACTGGCAGACAAAGGCTCCTCCAAGGCAGCCTTCACCAGGCTGGAAAGTTGCCAGGCGCGCCCCTCTGCTTTACAGCCTGTCCGCATGTGGGCTGTCCCGCTTTTGTCCGTTGCACATGGACTGGACAGCCTTTTCCATTGGCATGTGAGGCGGCCAGCTTTGGCCCCTCTGCATGTGCCCATTGGAATGTGCCTGCCGACACCAGGCTGGACGACTTTCGGCTTGAAAGGTGGCGGGGCGTCACACTTTCCTTGCATCCATTGCAAACCACATCAAAATTTGGATTTTCTAAGCCAAGAGAACTTTTCTCTCTGAGTGTTGCTATCCACGAACATGAACCTTCTTATTTTTCCCAAACTATGAAATATCCAAAGTGAAAACAAGCAATGGCGGATGAATTTAACACTCTTTTACACAATAAAAGGTGGGTCTTTGTTCCCTTTACCTCTAACTGAATTTAATCGGTTATAAATGGGTGTATCACATAAAATATAACTTAGATGGGTCTATTGAGCGGTGCAAAGCTCGTTTGGTAGCATAAGGTTTTCATCAGGAGCCTGACATTGATTATCATGAGACGTTTAGCCTTATTGTTCGTGCCACTACTGTGAGACTTGTTCTTTCTCTTGTTGTCTCATTTCTTCGCCAATTGGACGTCAAAAATGCATTTTTGCATAGCGTCCTTAATAAGGAAGTCTTCATGAAATAACCTCCAGGTTTTGTTCATGCCGACTATCCTAATCATGTTTGCAAACTAGCAAAAGCTCTCTATGGCTTGAAACAGGCACCCCGAGCTTAATTTCATCGTTTAGTTCATTTCTTCTTTATGATGGTTTAGTTTGTAGCAAATCTAATAGTTGAATGTTTATTTATTGTTCCTTCCTTAGTGTCCTTATTTTATTACTTTATGTCGATGATATCATTCTCACATGTAGTCATATTGGTCCTCTAAATCAATTCATTTCTCGGCTTTCTAATCAATTTGCTATGAAAGATTTAGGTGATCTTCATTTTTTTTCTTGGTATTCAAGTAGTCCGTATGTCTCAAGATCTTCACTTATCTCAACAAAATATATTTTTGATGTGCTTCATAAATTCCATATTCACACATGTAAGCTTGTGTGTACCCCTATAGCTTCTCGCAATTCTATCTCTCTTATGGACGATGAGTTATTTTCAAATCCTAGTGAGTATAGGAGCATGGTAGGTGCACTCCAATATTTGACTATGATGCGTCCGTACATCGCTTATGTTGTGAATGTCTTCTCTTCTCACTTTTGTTTCTTACGAGACAATCTTTCCGTCACTGCTGGCTGTCCAGATTGAGGGGGAGTATTAGAACATAAATAGAGTCATCATTGTACAATTACACTTTCTAGTTAACAAGACAGTTTTTATAGTACTTATTGTCTTTAACGATTTAAACTTTGTATGATTATTTATTATATATTCAAGGCTCAAGAGAAGAGCGTAATGTGCAAAAAAAACATTACTTTACACAACTTCAGGCTATGTGATCTCACATTGACCTCGACAAGCGTCCATAACTTCAGTAAATTTAGAGTTTGCCAAATTTAGCCACAATTTTTCGAAACTTCAGTCTCGTTTAGGTAGTTAAATTAAATTTAAAATGGCATAGTAAAACTTTTATATAAACACTTAATATTTTGGTCGTTAGAAATTATCTCGTATAATAGCAAAATATTCTAGTTCTTCGTGTTAATATACTTAGATATGGGATTTCGTGCATTAAAAGCATATTTACAATAATATTTTTCATTTTGTTTTAATTTATGTGATACAGATAATTTTGAAGAGTCAATCAAATTTTGATATGGTTTTTAAATATTGTTAATTTTTAGTAATTACGGTGATTTAATATGCTTTTTACATAATTTCAAATAATGTTACTCTCCGTGTCCCAATTTCAATAATTAATTAAACTTCAACATGGTATGATATTCGACTACACCATATTGAACTTATAAGTGTATTACAAAGTTAATAATATTTCTAATTATATTTTTTTTTTATGTTGAGACGTTGTATAATATAATATTAACAAATAAGAAGACATCAAGAAAAGCAAATTGATACAAACTAAAAGACGTGTATTATTTACTTTTTAACTTTGTCTTTGGACTTGTACTAATGTGTAATTAAAATGTTAATAATATATGAACTTCATTAAGTAAATAATTCGATATTTAGAAAATAGCAAATAACAAATGATACTAATATCTCATATCAAAACAAAATCCAAATAATATAATTCTAAATTTCACTCTTGAATATTGAATTACCAAATACTAAACCAATCACAAAAATTGATTTGATTCAATAATAATTTTATTTTTTTTTTGATATTTTATATTGAGTCTAGGTTTAGCCACGCGAGAATCGTGCTAACATGGGAGAAAAATGTGGGTAAGGGCTACTTTTTTTTTTTTTTGTATCTCAAGGTATTTCTCACATTAAAAATGAATAGAAAGTGATGAAGTAAATTTTTAACTCTTCCATACATATGACAAAAATAATTCCAATAAAATTAATTATTGTACATGTAATGTATCAATATTATATAAAATATAGGTATGACCTATCGGTGCCTCGTAAAGTTGGCACCAAATTTCACTTACACATCTTAACTGACCGATGTTAATTTTAAACATTTTAGGTAGAGTTTCGATGTGTCATTTTGACACTTTTTGCTGACATGTCATGATGAGTGTAACAGACTCATTAACTGTGCGAGATTTATTCCACTAATTTTTATTTTATTTTTTTTTAAATGTCAATATTTTAATATTTAAGAGGGCTCATTAGCAACACTTTCAATATTTAGTAAAAATGTCAAATTTTAGTTTGTTATGTATCTCATTTATGTTTTTATTATTTATTTTTATTTAAAGAATATAATTATTTAATAACAAAAGTGAGAAAATCAATGGAGAGAATATTTCAAAAAAAGGTAAGGATCACTTAATTTTCTTATCAATTACATTTTTAAATAAAATTTAAACTTTGTTCTTTTATTTTTCTCTAGAATTTTTATCTTTTTAAAATTATATTCATTCCACAATATATTCTATTTATATTTATTATAGTTTTTTATTAGCTTGTATTCGTTCCAATAGGTATGCCAAATGTATCTATATAGTCATTTAAGAAATATATTTGTATTCATATTTTTTCCCAGTAATTTTTTTCTTCAA
Organism: Solanum chilense; assembly: GCA_032847665.1. Classification (NCBI taxonomy): domain Eukaryota; kingdom Viridiplantae; phylum Streptophyta; class Magnoliopsida; order Solanales; family Solanaceae; genus Solanum; species Solanum chilense. The sequence goes on along the minus strand of CM064971.1, from coordinate 3,636,653 downwards.
AAGTCTTGTATGTATTCATTTCAATATGTATTTAATTTGTATTTTTATTTATTCTAGTTTTTATTTAAAATTTTGTATAATAATACATAAAATACAAAAATTATTATGATGAAAAAGTGAGAATCAAATATAAAATTGAAAAGAAATAATTGAATATTTGGTGTAATCATTCTTAAATAAAATACATAACTAGTTGACATACCTTTAGAATAAATATAAATTAGAAAAAAATGTCAAATTCATAAACAATGCAACATAATTTTTGAATGAATACAAATATTAATTGTATACATACGATTTTAAATACAAATTGAGAAATGATACAAAATTCTGAAATTTTTTTATATATATAAAAAGAAACTATTAGGATTTTGTTATTCATGTAAATAGTATACATATCTAGTTAGTATACATTTGGAATGGATTCAATTAGGAACAAATACAACATTCATAACTATACGACATGAGATTTTGAATCAATATATATATTGATAGCGTACATACTAATTTGAATATTAATTGAGAAAGGATATAAAACTCTAAGAAAAAATTACAAATACAAATACATAAAAATTTCATAGCATACAACACAAATCCAACAAAAGTTCATTAATACAATCTGAAATGTCATAGTCATGTAAAATGTATTCATAAATTATTGAATATCTACAAATATGAAAAATTATAAAGGAATGAAAAAAAAATAATACATTATCAAATTTAACAAAAACTAACCCCAAAATACAATAATAAAATAACAACTGAATACAAAATACAAACTAATAAATATTGCACAATGTACATAACAAGAAATTTACAAATATATTCAGTACACATTGTTGAACAAATTGTTATTTAACTTCAACTCAATATGCAAAAGTCTAAACATGTAAAAAATATTTAAATACCTCTTCATCAACAATTGGTCTTTGCCGTCATTTTCTTGTGCCCTACGAGTTACGTTTTCAATCTGAATTTGATGAAGACTTTATTTTTGTCGTCTCTCTTCCCTAATTTTAGAAGCAAATCTTACAATATTCGCTATTTCTTGAGTAATACATAGATTAAATGATGGAAAATCACTAGAAACCGTTTTACTAAGATGAATAGTGTCTCTTAGAATCATTCTTTGAAGAGTGTTTTATAGTTCTAAACGAGAAGAATCCTACTTTCACCAATGATTTAAAAACAATAAAATCAGAAAATAAATCTAAAAAAATGAAGACAACGATGAAAATACCTTAATTAGAGAAATTTGTGTGAATCGAGATTTTGAAGATAAAAAAAAAACATTTCGGTAGAAGATAATAAAAAAATTAGATTTAAAGAGAAAAGGATTTTGAAGGTTGAATGAACATGAAAATATGGAGAGAGAGAGAGAGAATTTAATTTTTTTTACTTATTGGATAAATATGAAAGAGAAAGATATGGGGAAATTTTGCAGATTTTGATTTTTTTAAAATTAAAATAATTTGGAAAAAGTGAACTATGGATATTTATGGAAATGTAAATTTTTTAGGAGATAAAATAGGGATTTAATTAGTATACATATTATTTTTTAAAATAATGACACTTTAACTTATATTTTTAAAATAATAAACTTTACTAATTAAGTTATTAATTTTGACTAATTTGTTAATTTTTCCTTATTCAAAGCCCAAATGGATGTGAATATATGCTTCTGTTATTCCTAGAGAGTGGAACATACATGGGCTACTCACAGCCCATTATAAAGGAAGTATGATATTCTTGAGAAAACTACATAAATGGATCATAAAATCAGTACAAACTTATACCCAAATTTAAAGTAATTCCTAAAACACTCATATTCATTCTCTCATAAATAATTAAAATTCATATCACTATTTATTAAGGGTGATAATTTTCACTTAAGTAATATTAAGTCATTATCATATATTGTATTAATATCATTAAAGTTGATAATTTTGCTTAATTGTTACTAAATTAATATATATATTTGGTAAATGGGATATATATTGTAATTATTTGGTGAGGTATAGATGTAAAGAGGTATATGTTTGTAATTATTTTTTATATGTTTTTCGCATTAACTATACAATATAGTTTTTCAAATTCATACATGAGTTATACACTGATCAAACATTATGATGCACTCAGAAAGTTGAATATAACTTAACTATATTGTATGAATTGACTATACATGACGTATACATTGACTATTCAATCTCAATCAACTTAAAAATCGCCTCTATGAGTCTTAAAATCTTAGCTATAAAATCCTCTCGATTTTTTGAGTCTTGTGATAAAAATTCGCCATTTTGTGATACGACTAACTTTTTATATAAAAAAAAAAGAGAAAATATATCAATGAAGAATAAAAATGATAGTTTAAGCATATTTTTTTTTATCTTTTTCCCTTCTATATTTAAAAAGGGTCAAATCATATTCGGATTCGGGTTACCCACGTATTCCGCTCCAAGATCCGACTTGAATTATTAGCAAAGAACAAAAGCAACTTTTTTTTTCTTTTTCCGATAAGAAATCGAAGTTTCCAGATTCAGACCTAACCGGAGCTGCGACGTCGTTCTCACTGACACCGGCGTTAAGTTTGATCGGAAGTTAATATTCGACACCGGTATGTTGCTTTTGTGTTATTTGAACAGTTAAAGTGTCTTTTGCTTATTATATTTGGTTAATTTGTTAAGCTTTTATAAGTTCTTTTGTATTCGATTTTCTCACAATGTGTGCTGGAGTTGAGAATTGTGTTGTAGGAATTTACTTTAAATTTTCTGAAATTTGAAAGTAGCATCGTATTTGTCGAGTTGGTGTATAATTTGGTTTGTGAGAATTTGGGCGTGATTATGTTACTGTTGCAAGACTCGAAAGAAACCCTAAATTGCAATTTTAATGTATAATTTGGTTTATGAGATTTTGGGCATGATTATGTTACTGTTGCAAGACTGAGAAATCATAATTTTTTTAAGAGACAAATGATTTAGTATTGGAGTGAAAAATGCACAAACAATTCACGGTTGTGTAGTCAACGTGAAAAGGCACAAGCCCTGGTGCGAGGCTTAAAACGTGTTGAGCGTCATCGAGGTTCTAAGGCATACTTTTCCTTGCCAATGAACCTCGTATAAAGGGGCGACACTAAGTCACACCCTTGAGTGCAAAACTGTACTCTCGGTTTTCCTTAGTGCAAGTAAAGAGTTATCCTATATATCATACAAGTTTCTGATGAAACAACAAAACCAAAACCCACGGTGCTAAATATTTGGTGATTTTAAGAAGAAAGCCATTTAAAAGAACTAATCTAAACAGCATGTATTCTAAATATAGAATAGCTATTCCGAAAGGAAATGCATTATGAAGCAAAAGTTGAGACAATATATTTATCATCAGTGTCTGTATATTTCGTTATTTTGATGCGATATTTGTGTACTGCCACAGTTGACGTTAAACGTCAATAACTGAGGCAATAGGAAGTGGAAATGAGCTTGAATAAATAAACAAGTTAGAGAGGTGGAACAAGATTGGGTTCTTAGGGATGGAGACAATTGCAAGTGATGGATGAGATATGTGAAGAGATTGGGAGATTAGAGATACATGGTCGATTTTGTTTGTAGTTTTTTTTTTCTTTTTCGTATTTCAGTTTAGCTGTCACTGTCAAGCACTTGGTTTTCTTGTTGGTTTTTAACCAAAGTTTATAAAGAGCTTCTGCTGGGCTCCTTAAGGCTAATCTCTTTTTTTTTTTTTTTTTTTAAATTCTGTCAGCCCAACCAAATTCCCTATCCTCACACATCTGACGCCCAAGCTTGGGTGACCAAAGCCTAAAGTAAACTACACTTGCTGAGGCCCTTCAGTTTAGTGTTGCTGCTGCGCTGTAGCTACTCTGATACCAGTTTGGTTGCTAGGTTGTTCACACTCAGCTTTGCTAACATGACATGCTAATTTGTGTTAATGGCACTGCTGCTAATTTGTGGGAGAGGTTGCGGGCTAGCCTCTTCCTCTCCTTTTTAGTAGTACTATTTAATTATCTTGCAGTTTCTTGTACTTGAGTGTGTATTACTACATGTTGATGTACTTGTTTTGTATCTTTGCTATTTTGCGGTTTTATTTTCTCCGATCATCAGATACTTCTCTTTCGAGCCAAGAGTCTATCGGAAACAACCTCTTTACCACACAAGTGTAGGGTACATCCTATCATCCCTGGATCCCACGGGGATTAATTGGGTATGTTGTTGTGGGCAGTACTGCTAAAATTCTTATTATGACCTATTACCGTGTAATAGTGCCAATATGTGGAGAAATCCAAAAGATAAAGTGTCAGTCATCATTATATTTTTGTGAAGAACTTGTTTTATCAAGTTCTTTTAATTGGTAAATTTTTTATAATATTATTATTATCTTTGCCTAGGGGTATCATTACAACCAAAACTTATCGTCATGTTAATTACAAGTACTGATGGCTCACAGTTCACAGAATTTTTTCTTTGTACTCCCCTGTAGCCACTTCACCTAGTTTTTAAACGTCTTTGCTCTGTGTATTTGGCAACAAGAGAAAGAAACAAAAGAAGAAGTGAAAGGGATATCAGCCAGCATATATTTCTTCTATCATATCACCTGCAATCATGAGCACTTGTTTCTTCTTTCCCGTCGGGAACAAATTCCCTTTCAATTGTAATTTTCTTGAATTTGTAACACATAATTCAGTATGATTGGCCCTGAAATTTAAGCATGAAACACCAAGCATAAAAACCTGCTCATGTAAGTCGAAAGTTGAGATAAATTTGTCAGTTATGTTTTACATTTATGTCTGTTTGGTGCAGAGTCATGCCTAAAGTGAAAACAAACCGTGTCAAATATCCAGAGGGATGGGAGTTGATTGAACCTACTCTTAGTGAACTCCAAGCAAAAATGAGGGAAGGTATTGTCATAAAATCAATTTTTGTGTTTATTGTTTCTATGTAGTCAAAATGATGCCACCTCTTAACGTTGATATGAATTTTATTGTTGTTTGGCTGCTGGTACAGCTGAGAATGATCCTCATGATGGCAAAAGAAAATGCGAGGCTTTGTGGCCTATTTTCAAAATTGCTCATCAGAAGAGCCGGTATATTTTTGATCTCTTTCACAGGAGGAAAGAGATCTCCAAGGAATTATATGAGTTTTGCATGGATCAAGGATATGCTGATCGAAATTTGATTGCGAAATGGAAAAAGGTATGTTCTTCCTCTCTGCTTCAGTTCTTGCAAAATGGAAAAAGAAACATATGTCAATGTGTATCTCTTCTTTTTGAATGTAATTCTGTTTTGCCTCTTGTTTAGTACATTTCTCTTGTGTGTGTGTGTGGGGGGGGGGGGTTCCATAGTTGTGTATACTTTGGCACAATCTTTATGGTTTTGCCTTTGAAGTACAGCCTGGTTATGAACGTCTCTGCTGTTTGAGGTGCATGCAACCGCGGGATCACAACTTTCAAACAACCTGTGTCTGTCGAGTTCCACAGCATCTAAGGGAGGAGAAGGTTATAGAATGTGTCCATTGCGGCTGTAAAGGTTGTGCAAGCGGCGATTGACCTGTTCCTTAGAATCATAAAATGCATTGTTTTAGATGTTATTGTACTTGTAGTAAACCTCTGTCTATTCAAAGCACTTATCAAACGATGTCTAGCACATCACGATCAGTTAAAACGCTAGAGGCAATGTTTGATGAGATAACAATTATGATTGCGGTACCTGTTGTAAACTGCGTAACCTATATATTGCAAACTAATCAACTTGCGTTAAAATATTTTGGATATTCTTGTTTGCAAGTAAATCATATGTTACAGCCATATTAGGATACATATTCGTGACACTTCCATATTGTACTGCTTTTTTTTCTTCGTTACCATGAGGTAAGGGTAAAGTTCACGTATACTATGTCATCGTTGTTGAAGAAGTAAATCCATGACTTGCCTATGTACCTGATACAAGCACAATATAATGTGCTAAAATCTACACTGGCACATATATATCATAAGAAAATAGGTTCTGTTTTATTTTTACAAATCTGTTGCAAGACTGACTACACAACTGCCCAAATATTCTAAAATTCTAGTGATTCCATGTCCAAAAGTTGCTCGGAATTGTGTTTCTATGTATCCGTCTCAACGCGTTGAAGAACTTCCTCTTCGACTATGATTGATTGTCTTCATCTTTGATGGGAGTAAAAATGCAAAAGAAAATGCCAATCACAGCTCTCTATTAGCATTTACAAGCTTCAGTAACTTAGCCAGATCATAAGACTTGAAATCTTTGCCATAACAAAGGCTAATATCAAGGGGTGTTTTACCATCCTGTGAAATGTAAATGTTCAGAGGTTATTAAATTTTCATATGCATATATTTAAGAAAAAATAAACATAGGTAGGGTATAACTAGTCAAAGAGGAGTCCCACGCTATGAAAAATCCGCTTTCACCCCACCTAAAATAATCAAAAAAATCTTACCTGCATCCCGTGTTTACACAAAATCATACAACTACACCATGGTTAAGTCATACGCTAAAGTAAAATGTATATTAGTAAACTATGGCATACGCATTTTTTCCCAGTCATGTAAGTATATAACTGTAGTGCAGAAAGTTAACAATCCTGCTTTAGTCTACAAGCAATTTGGACAGCAAAGGTAAGTCAATTATTCAGGGGAAGTAAAAGCAAATAGGTAAAACCAATGTCTCGACTACAGGAGACCTTAGATGATATATATATAGGCGAGGTAAAACCAATGTTTCACGAAGAAGGCACTCTTAGATATATGCAAAGAGCTGCAGCTATGCTCCAGAAAAACCACAAACATATTTGGCATGGTAACATTTTACCAGGCCGCTCTCCAAGCTAATGGTGTCTACGAAGATCCTTCTCCTGTGATGGATAAGACTGGTAATCACAATCTCGAGAAGAGTGATGTTTTGGTTGTTTCTCTGAGTGACCTTCGTCTCTTGAATGATGATTCCTTTCCTTGGATTTTTCTCCGTCCCTCGCTCCCTTTCGCTGTCAGATTTCCTTCCCCAACCACATTCACGGGACTTTAGTCTTTTTCTTGTCCTCTCTCTCTCTCTCCTTCTTCTTTCCTCCAGCGGCATCTGTTCTATTGTCAGCTCTTCCAGGGTCTTCTTTTGACTCCCCTTTTGAAGGCATGCTTTTAGAGTCATCATCGCTCTTCTTTGAGTCTTTTTAACTTATCGAGGACAGCTTTTATTACTACATTCTTAGCAACTTCCTCAGTATCTTCATCCACTGGTGGAACATCCAACAAACCTGTTATTACTACATCCTTAGCAACTTCCTCAGTATCTTCATCCACTGGTGGAACATCCAACAAACCTTGATCTGTTTGATGAAGCAAAGGGGCCTCCTTCCTTGCACACAGGAATGCATTGCGCCTTTGGAAGGCTGTAAAGATGAGCGAGAACTCCGCAAACATCACCAATATCAGCCTTGTCTGCATCAAATGCCTTCCACCAAGGAGGATTCTCTGGGAGGGTCACTTGAAATCTACGGGCTGTAGCATATACAACTCCACAGGCCACAACCTCACTCTTGATCTTACACTGAGTGTTGTGCGCAAACTGTCATTTGCAAGGTTCCAAGCTTCTTGTCTCAATTCTGCAGGTGTTTCAAGAGTTGCAAGGTAGTTTGATATAAATTTATGAGGATGCTCGACATGGAAGATGAAACCCATCTCTTTTAAAAGATGCCTCTCTGTTCTGATTAGGTCTGCTTTCAAATCAATATATTTCTTCGAAGATGTATCCAGATGTTCTATAGGTAAGTTTTCTCTCCTATATTCCATTCTGTGGAAAACAACAAACACCTGCGTTGCTTTTCTCGGGCTTCTTTGAGTTTTGATGCAAGACAAACACAACTAGCTGCAACACTATTCACATTAAAATGGGCAAATGATTTCTTGCAGTAAAAGCGATGAAGTAATACTTGACCAGTGGCCATTACAGCTTGAGGTAATCTGAGCAAAATCCCACTTTCTTGGATGAGATCACAACCATAGATTCGAAGTGCTGTTTCAGTAACTTCATCAATTCCATCTTTCTAGAAGGCGAGTTTATAAGCTGCTCCTCCACTAGATAGAATGTGTCTATTGCCGTGTAAGTCATGGTTGAACTACAAGAATCTCCACATTTCCCCATAAATGGGGTTCACTGACGACGTTTGAGAGAAAAGAAGAAGAAGAAGAAATCTTTGTGGAAGCACTAATATTTTTTTTTCGAACTACTTCTCTAGTTCGGTTCAGCCTAATATAGGTCTCGACTTTCATGTAATTTGTTTTATGGTTTACACATTTTCACTTTGACTATAGTGGATAGTAAATCTTTATAGTTCATCTACCATTTGAGTTGGATTGGCACATCTATTGGTGAAGTCGGGATTTCCACTAAGGAGATTCAAAATATAGTTCATCTACCATATTCATAGTTCATCCACCATTTTAAGCCTTAACGATTGCACCAGAAATAACTCTAGTTCCGCGCTGAAGTTACAATTATACACAAATTTACCTTATTCTTTCTGTACTTATCTGCTCCATTGACAAGAAGAACTTTTGCTATGTCTCTGTTTCTGCTTTGCATGGCCACGTGCAGTGGCGTCCAACCAACCTGTAAGAAAGAATAACTCATCGCTAAGCTAACAAGACGACAAAAATGTCAGAAAATGAGATAAAACATCCACTTACATTATCAGCAACATTCACGTCAACCTTGTATTTGATTAACATTTTAACCGTTTGCAAGGCTCCTACTTGAACTGCATAATGTAGAGGGGTGACACCATCCTGTTAACATGATGAAAAAGATCTAAATACGACCCAACGCAATGAAACTTTAAGCAAGTTGTTGATGGAGTTGAAAAACAAAAACAAGTTGTCTCACCGTATCCCTGACTTGAGGGTTTGCACCTTTTCTTAGAAGATGACTGATCACAGCCTCTTTTTTACCAAAAACGGCGTGGTGAAGAGCTGTTTGCCCTTCCTGTCACCAATTAACGTAATAACTACTTCAAACACAACGAACAAACAAGTATTGAACGTTAATCAACACCATCTATATTATGGATAGAGTAAATACCTTGTCAACGGCATCAATATCAAGACCCTCCTCTAGAAGTCTATCCATAAATCTTATCTGCCCTGCTAGTGCAAAAGTGTGAAGAGGGTTCCATTTTTCCTGGAGTAGAAGCACGTTCGAGAGTATCAGGACTTGCTCCAGAAACCAGCAAAAGAATACACAATTATACTAGCATATCCATAGATTCTTTTGAATAATGTGGATTTTGGTCTCTAAAGACTGTAGGTAGTATCTAAGACGGTACGAATAGCAAGTCCCTTGCTTGCATACTAATCTATTTGTCAGAGAAGAATGTAAATATGAAAGAAGCAGCTGAATCTCCATGGAACTTACAGTTGATATCTTATCCAGCTCTGGAGTTTGATTGTGATACAAAATTTCCCTTTCCTCTGGACTCAAAAGCTGTTCAACTTCTGAAAAACAAAAGAACATGGTAGCTTCAGATATTTGATATTCGAAAGGTATCAGATAACTATACGTGAAACATTCGAGACTACAATAAGAGATTCTGGAGATCCAAAAGACACGAGATACTGCATCACAAGGAAAAAGAAAATAATCAGGTAATCAAAAGATAAGCTGAATTGATGCACTAGAGCTACTGCCAACTGAAGCTTGTTACAAAACGAATCGTGGACGAAATTATGCAACACAACTTCTTAGCATCATCCACTGGAATCATCCATTTTTCAATTTCTACTCTAGTTCCCCAAACAGAATATCTCTAGGATTCAGTTTCCTCGATTCGTAATAATAGAATATCTCTGGGCTCAAAAGCTGTTCAACTTTGAAATAAAAACAGAAAGTAGATACTAGTACTTTTATCATTCACTTCCCAGCATAATGAACTTCTTTTTGAGGGAGAGTAGGGGCAGCTAATTGAACCTGCAGAACCAGAGATGGATTCGGGATTTGAACTTTACGAGTGCGAGTTTGGAATTCTAACACAGCTCATATAATTTACTTCTTCATATTTTGAACTCCTTTCTTAAAAGTCCCAGCTTCGACACTGATAAGAGTTTCACTTGGGTACAAAACTAAATCAAGAAAGAAACTTTGCGACACAACTTAATTAACATTATTCTCCAATCTCTACTATAAAATCTCTATGATTTAGTTTCCATGTTTTGTAATCTAACGTCTACGTACACTCTATCCTCCCCTGCTTATGTTGTTATTGAATAAACTAATAACTTTTCAAATTGAAAACAGGAAAAAGGAAGTACCTTTCACAAACTCATCTTCCCTGTTAGACAAACCATTTGTACAATTGGCCATAGCTCTATTTTCTTCATATTCAGAGCTACTCTCAACATCCATATCTTCTTCCTCCTCCTCCTCCTCTTCTTCTTCTTCTTCTTCTTCACTATCACTACCATCATCAGGATCTTCCCAAAAATTAGCTTTTCTTAAGTTAACTACACTATTCCTTGTAGAAATTTCTTGAAAAGAACGAAACCCCATGTTAATTCTTCTAGAAAATCTGTGAGAAACAACATTAGAGCAGCTACTAAAACTGCAGGTATAAGCCGTAGCTGTAACTGTCATTGGCCATAGCTGCGTAAATAGAGAAGATGAATTACACTGCAACAACATTATTTTCTCCATTTTCAATCTTTATACTAAACTATAACACCAAATTGAAGATTCCCATTGATCAACAACTTGGATAATTTACTCTCTTTGACGAATTTCATCGAACAGGTAATAGGCTTCTGAATGGGCTGTTCAGACAAGATTAAACTTGGGCCTCTCTAATGGGCTTCATCCATTTGGGACCGAAAAACTCTTTTTTTAAAAAAAAAAAAATTTAAGGAATCCCAAAGTGTAATTCAATAATTACATTATGTCCCGATAAATTTAGTATTTACAAAAAATCCCTTAAATTTGTTGTTCTGTGATACTTTAGACTCTAGTGATACATGGTAAATGATACATGGTAAGTTTAAACTGTTGAGAAAAAAATGGGGAAAAACGGTACAATTAATGTTGTTACTAAAACAACTTAATTTAAGGTAACAGATCATTAATCACCATAAAATCAGCACGTAATTGGATATTAATTTCAAATTTTGAAAATCAAAGATTATATCATCTATTTTGAAGTCTATTTATCTTTTCAATCTGGCTTCTTTAAATAATTGTTGATCATTTCTAAGAATCCTTTGAAATCCTTAAAGTACACTACAGTCAATCTGACAATAAGAATATATAATGTTTCTCTTTAGTTATAATTGAATATTGGGATTTCTAGCTTTTATTTTATGTATGTTATGCTTGGTTGAATATCTGTCTTTTTTTTGTGAACGATGCACTCTATTCATCCAATAGTGTTCAATACAAAACAAATAGACGATAACTATCTACACTCCTATCAATTACAAAAAGTCTATACATGCTACAGCTACAAAACGCGAGAAACAATCTTACATAGTGAATAAAAAGACAATACAACAACTTCTCTAATTACAAGACCTAAGGGTATGAATTTGAAGCAAGTAAAGGTCTTTGGAAGCTGGAGATGTTTCTGCCTCTGGTGTTTATATGCAGTACAGTTTCCTTGCATAATCAGTCTGCTGAAGATACTCCTCCCCCCTGGAATCTGATCACATTCCTGTCCTTTAGGAAATTGTTGTTAAAATTGACAGCAAACCTTATGTGATGTGTTGGTATCTTTTTAATCTTGTACTTCAGTGGCTGCAATTTGAAAATAAAACAACAAATTATAACGATATTGAACTATAAATACTAAGTAAAACAACTAATAACTTACTGATACATGGTTTCAGTTTTCAGAAATTCATACTACATGAAAAACATGTGATACATGTCTACTACATGTATCAGTGAATTAACTAAAACATTATAACATGTGATACATATCTAATACATGTATCAGAAACATCTACTAAACAATATACACACTGATTCTATATGTATCATCAAGTACAGTTGATGACGCATTTATTAAATTTAGTGAATGATACATTATAACAATTTTCAAAACATGTATCAGTACATCAACTAAACAACTAATACCTTACTGATACATGATATCAGTTTTCAGGAATTCATACTACATGCAAAACATGTAATACATATCTACTACATGTATCAGTGCATTGACTAAACACTGTACACACTGATTCTATATGTATCATCAAGCACAGTTGATGACGCATTTACTAAGCTTATTGAATGATACATTATAACAATTTTCAAAACTTCATGATACATATAAAATATTATGATACACAACAAATTCATGTATCAATTCACCATCTAAAATATTATGATACACAACAAATTCATGTATCCGTGATATTGTTAAATCCCAAATTTAACTCTTTCAAACTGCTGAGTGCTGCAGATATAAAACGGTTGGCTAACAATGTGGAATGGTTTTGCTTTAGTCAGTTCTTTTTGGCAGATAACAAATGTCTTCCACTTACCCGAAAACTTCTCACATCCATCATCTAAAAGGTGACATCTATTGACATTTAGCGTCTTCAACGAAGTGAGAGCTGCATTATGATAAACGAACTATCAGAAACTTCAACAACGTGATGGAATCCCAGAATAGAGAAGTAATTTCCCGAAAAATTCTCTTTTACTTCATAAAGTTTGTCCCGCAAACTAGGCCTAGTAAGTTAACATGGAAATAAAAACAGTAAAAGCAGACCTGTGAGGTAATCTAAACATGACGCAGTAACAACAGACCCTTCCAAGTTTAGCACGACTAGTTTGTACAGATCTGTAAAAGAATGAAATATTATCAAATCCAGATTACATCTTAATCGTAGAACAAAAAGGAAATGTTAACTTTACGAAAAACAGCCGAAAAGACTATTAAATGAGCTTCTTACAGCCAGAGTCTTTGTTTGAATCCTTCTGAAGATTCATAGGATCATGCAAAGACTTTTTCCTATTTTCTTTCCAATTTTCATCGTCGGAATCATATATCCTTCTATTAATTAACGGATCCATTACTATGATGTAATAGAACAATTAACAAAAACAAAAAAGAGACGAACATACGCATTGATGATGGATTAATAATAAAAAGATGCTGGGTTCAAACGATTACAGATTAAGAAGAAATAGACGATGATGGATTAAGAATAAAAAGAAGAAAAGAATAAAATATGGTGGGTTAAGAAGAATGAAGATGATTATGGAAAAAAAAGAACTGAAACTTGATGGAGTAAGAACAAAACGGTAGAAGTTAAGAGAAGTTGTCTTGCTTCCTGAAATTTTTACTTTTTTAAATTTCAAATTTTTTGAATTTTGAAATTCAAAATTTCAAAATTTGGTCTTTTATTTAAAATTAATTAATTTTAATAATTCAAAATCAAAAAGCTGATTTAAAAGGTTGAGTGTTTAAATGGATAAAATTCAAAATTTGAAAACTGATTTAAGAGGTTGAGTGTTTTAATGGAGAAAAAATAGACATTAAAATGGGTAAATGTGTATTATAGGAGAGAGAATGTAATGTATCTAATAACTTACACTAAAATAAAAAAAAGGGAATTATGTAATATTTAAAAAAAGTAGGGAAAATTAGAGAATATAAAAATTATAGTTGTGTATTTAAGTTATTTTTCCTTTTTTTTTAATGGAAAAATTACATGAATTAATACATTTTAAAAATAATTACTGATTTTATCGATACTTTTTGTTTATTATCATTTATAGTAATACTGTGATATTCTCTAATATGTATTAAAAGTGAATTATGTATGCAATATATATGAATTATAACTATTTTTGAAATATATTATGTTTATTTGGTAAAAAATAATCACATTGTATTATAAGTGTATTAAAATGTGTGATAAATGTATTATCTATCATTAAAACTTGTATTGTATGTGAATAATAAATTGTTCTTTGTAATATTTATTAAACTCATATTATAAATGAATCAAAAGTGATCAAGTGAAAAAAAAAATATTATTGCTATAAATGGTAAATATTTTTTTATTACATTACATTTACGTAAGTTTTCCTTTTTTTATTATTATTCAAATGTACCAACTAGTTTTAAAATCGTACGATAGCATAATATTACAGTAATTTACATTATTAGTTATATAAATCTAAGATTAAATCAACTCGATCATAGGTGTGTAGTCAAATTGTACCTAAATTAGTTTGATCAAATTTAGTATCGAATCTAATACAATTTTGAAATCGTACTATAGTTATATGTTTGATAGGAAAATTAATTTGAAAAAAACTATTATCGGCAATATTTTTATTTATGGAAATCCAAATTATATTTACTATAAGTAAAATATATTTCCTTGTCCTAGACATATTTGGACTAATACAATTTTTTTTATATATATAATATATAGTTATAGTTATTCTTTTAACGTACTCCAAAACGGCAAAACCAAACATAATTAATTTTCTTTGTTTTTTTAGGAGAAAAGAAAGGGAAGATGGAGTTGGAAGAAAACAAGAAGGAAAAGTATGGACAACCTCCCTATTTTGCTCAATATCCTTGGCTTCTTATATGTCATGTGTTGGGAAAATACGGACAAGCACAAAAATATATATGGTAAATGTAATGGAAATAAAATGGGAAAATAACGACATTAAGAATTTTACGTGGAAACCCTTCTGAATAAGGGAAAAAACCACGGGCCAAGAGGAGCAATTGATATTACTATAGTAAGGAATTTTTACACTGTGTAGTCACGAATACAATACTCAAAGTGACTACTACTTACCATCAATGAAAACTCAACTCCTAGTTGGGAATTTTATGGTAAACCATTTCGAGGTAGAAGACTAAAGTCAATCAACTATGTTTGCACGGCAAAAGATGTCGAAAACAAAGGAATATTAGTTGTATTTCTATCGAAGGGAAAGTAGAGGTTTGGAGGTACAAAATGAATGGAGAGGTGTTGGAGAGGGAAGAAATAACGAGTTTAGACGATAATAAAACATTGTTTGTGAGCTTGATAGGATCGTGCTTGAAGACATGTGTTGCACCGGGGCTGGGGAACAAGATATATTTTTCAATGTTTCACACGAAAATGGTGTTTTCTATTGTTTAGTCAATCGCAAGTATTACTCTTTTGATTATTTGGGCATCAAAACTTATTCAAGTCCAAATATTTTCAACTTCATTCGACCAACATCATGCATTTGGATCGAATCGGAGGATGAGTGATCGTATAGTTCCAATTTTGTTCTTATCGGAGACAACCCCGGTCCCCACGGGGATTAATTAGGTATGTTGTTGTTCGCACTGGTGCTAAAAATTACTTATTATGACATATTACCGTGTAATAGTGCCAATATGTGGAGAAATCCAAAAGATAAAGTGTCATTATTATATTTTGTGTATAAGATTCTTTTAATTAATAAAGTAGTTTTTATTTAATATTGTTATCATCTTTTGCCTAAACAAAATTTAACGTAATGTTAATTACAAGTATTGAATCCTATAATGACTAACTTGGGCTTCTCTAATGGGCTTCATCCATTTGGGCTGTCATAACCCATCTATACAAAACGATAAAAAACCCGAAAAACTTTTTTTATTATTCAAAGGAAAAATTACATAAATTAGTCCATTTTAAAAAATAATTACTAATTGTAGCAATATTTTTTATTTATTACCATTTATAGCAATACTATGTTAAATCTGCATTATACTATATTTATATAAGTTTTTTTTATTCAAATGTACCAACTAATTTTAAAATAATATGATAGCAAAATATTATAGTACCTTACATTATTAACTGATATATATGATATAAATCTAAAATTAAATCAACTTGATCATAGGTGCGTAGTCAAATCGTACCTAAATTATTTTGATCAAATTCAGTATCGAATCTCATATTCATACCTAAATTTTATCTAATTTAAGATTTTTTTTATATAAGCAATATTAATAAAGATCGAAATGGATTTTTTGAGTTGAGAAAATATAATTTTGATAACTTGGTGGTTACTCCAATTAATTCATTATGCTTTGTTAGCATGATTTTTTTTTTTCTGTCAGGTGCATGCTATAAATATATAGTACAAAAAATCATAATCAAGAATTCTTTTTTCTTTTTCATATATAAATAAAGGCTTCCGTGCACATTTTATTTTATTTTTTGAAAAAATGTAAGACAAATAGTATTACAAATGGACCAAATTCCTTATACTGATGAATTATTATTATGAAGGAAAATTCTTTTGAAAGCAAAGTTTTTGGACCATATATTATGCTGTTTATAAATTCATCTCTATGTCAATAGTATAAGAAAGTTAAATATAAGACATTAAAAGTTCGTTTTTAATATATTTTATTTATTTTATGGTTATAAAAGGGATTTTTGCCTTATTGTGTAGTATAAAAGGATTTTTTTAAAATTTATTTAACTGATTTATAGATGCTATATACTTGTTATACATGGTTATACATATAATATCATACATAAATAATGTGTTTGGTATGAAGAAAAAAAATATTATGTCAACAGAATCTATATATTATCTAATAAAATAATTTGAATTTCCCAAGATATAATATTAAATGAAAAATTATTTGACCGAAAAATTTGACTAAAATGAAAAAATAACATACTTTACACTATATTATTTTGTTTTTTTGAACATTTTTTACCCTTTTAACTAAAAAGAAAAAGGAAAAGAAAATCAATTTATTTTAAAATAAAAAAGACATTATAAACTTTTTAAATTTATAATCAAATTGTTTGATTACTTAGCATTACCCGATATTATACATTGTACTCTACTCAAACCATACTTATGAGATTACACTTGATGTGTTATTAATTGTTGTTATTACTTAGCTTATATACTTTTTAATATATATAGTTACGAAGATGGTTTTGTTTTTTGCTATTTCGTTGTTTCTTTTCTTATAATCCTACGTTGGATAGTTTCCTTTTGAATCGAGAGACCTTCAGGAACAACTTTTAACTCATTAAGGTAGAAATAATGTATGAGTACATCTTATATCTATGAAGTGTAAAATTGATCAAAAAAAAGTAGGTCAAAATAATTTATATGTTATATTAGCAAAACATAGTAGGGTGAAATGTGGGCGTCAATAAGCTTTGTGTGTGAAAAAATTTGGATAGCTTACACCTCATCGGTATCAAACCTGAATAAAGAAAGAATGGTTGTAATAAACCTTACGATAGTCTTAATTGATCGTGAAATATTAGTCAATTTTATGATGAATATTTATAATACATATATTTTCACAAAAATAAAATATCTGAATTTTGTTCTAGTTGAAAAAATTTCATTGATAGTATAGCTTCCTAATTTCTTTATTCCAAGTTGTATATTCTTTACAAATTTAATTGTATGCACTTTGTTGTTTGTGGCATAGATATCATTGCCGTTAATCGATAAACCTTAGTTAAAACTATTTAACTAGAAATAACCTACTTATAGGTTTTATTAAAAAAAAAATAGCGACTAATTTGAGTTGTGGCGTGATGATTGAAACTTCTTTATTTTGATTAGTGATGTCGGATTTGGTCCATTTGGAATGAAAAAAAGAATTCCATTGGAAGCACGTCCTTAAAAATAGACCTTATAATGTGTGATTCAAATTCAGTACACTCAATATCAAATATTAGTCGATTTATGAATATAATTTATATACTTTGAAAAGGAATGATGAATATTTTATGGCCAACAATAGTATATGCAACAAAATAGGTACTAATCTAATTAATGATGTTTACTAAACACATGGATCTTAATTATCTTGCAGGACTAGTTGGTTGAGTATTCACACTATTAATTTATTTTATTTTCGTAATAGTAGTTGTGAATAATTTTTTTTTTATAGATCCCTTGATGATTGTTCCAAATTTATTATTAAATAAAAATTAATATATTTTTATTAGAAACAATTCTTCTCGTATAATAATAATGTTCGAGTCAGCTAATTTACACTTCTATTTTATTAGGAAAAATGTTTTCTTTCATGAAATTCATAAATTTCTGAAGAAAAGTCCATCGAAATAGGTCTTTCTATAACATTTTTATATAACAACACTTTATTATAACAATTAAATTTCACAAACTAATTATTTATCTCTCTGCAAGATCACGATAATAGCTTTAGAAATACCGATCAAATATTTTGATACTTAATTATTATATGACAAAGAATATTATAACAACATAATTTTCTATCATTAAGAAATGTGATTAATTAAGCTACAATACAATTCTTACATGATTAAAAAAATGAAAATTTTAATTTATGGTTTTTTAAAAACTTAGGATAGCCGAATATTATTATAATTTTATATCAAATGATTTTTATAGCGGACAAATTTTTTAAAAAACAAACGATATTGTTATAGAGATAATTCCGTTCCAGTACTAGCGGATAAATCAATCTTTATTTCCATTTTTTGAATTATTTTTTTTTGTTTCAAATTGATTTATATTAAGATGAATTAGTGAATTGGCAGTATAGCTGTTTGTTTTCTCATTAATCAATACCATTCAAATAAATTTTCTTAATGGTAATAAAAAAAATGTAATTTAAATATTTGGGCAAGTGCAATTCTTTTGGACATGAAACAAGCAAAGAATAGTTAGACCTTTGACTACATTGAAATTTGGACATGAAACAAGTGGAATATATTCTTGTTATTTTAATCTGTGTTGTTCGTACTTTTCAAAAATATTAGAGGTTGAGTATTAAATTTTTCAAAAATAGTTTGAAGAATTAAATACGAATGCGACAATATAAATGACAAACTATATATGTGTTTGCTTACGTTATCGAATACAAATTCATATAAGAAAGACGATTACAATAGGTTGACCGTTAACATAAAATTTATTATCACATGATGAATATATACTATCATACTCAATTAGGAATATATTATTTATACGTATTAAGTAAATTTTTTCATAATCTTAATCAAAGCTATCAAATTCTCCGATCGGAATATTATGGCCACAAATATAACAAATAGTGAAGATTCATACTGTGGACGCAAAACTATATGCTAAAATGTTGTAAATTGTAATAATGGAATGAAACATGTCCTTTCTTATTGTTGCAATGAAACATTCTACTTATATGCAACGAGACATATTATTATTGGACGGAGTCATGATCGAATATATTTGACGCTTGCTTAATAGATTGCTATCAGTTATAATTTTTGGTAGTATACATTTAGTCCTGACACACGTCATTGAAAGTGGATGAATTATAATTTGATTGATTTTTTAAGCATAATATTATAAGATAAGTGATCTTCAATATAATAGAAAAAAATAGCATGCTGTGTTCATTTATTTCCAATAATTCAATAGCAGTTTAAGTAATAAACTTTACTTTATAATCGTTCACAAAAAACCTCATGACATATTTACGATTTCAAATTTCTAAAAAAAAAATTCACAAATGTTCTTATTATTGGAAAAAAAAAAAACATAAACCCATAACCAATATCACATGCCATGATATTTTTTGTATTTAATAGGTTTAATGATTTTTTTATATAGTAGAAAAAAGAATAATAATAATAATAATAATAATAATAATAATAATAATAATAATAATAATTAATTACTACTATTATTATTGCTGTTTTTATGTCTGTTGAATGTTTGTTTGGAAAAAGACACAATTTCAAGGGAGCCATTCTTTAGACTCTGTTTCGATGGGCTTAAAAACTCGTCAAACTAATTTAAAAGTTAGTTTTTAGCTTATTATAGTGGTTGATAAATATCAAAATAACTTATTTTAAGTCAAAAGTTAAAAATTAGGTGAGGGGTGCCTTTTTTATCAACTTAAAAGTCATTTTATGGTGACCGTACATATTACCTTTTTATCGTTAATTCCTATTGTTATTTATTATAATTATTATTACTTTATTTTATTGTTATTATTATTATTATTATAATTATTAGTATTATTAAATTTTATTATTTATTATTATTTATTTTATTATTCTTTATTTTTATTATTATTAATATTTTATTATTTTTGTTATTATTCTTTATAATTATTATTATATATTATATATTATTTTATATTATTATGATTTATATTTAATAATTATTATTATTATTTATTTTATTATTCTTTATTATTATTATTATTATATAATTATTATTATATTATTATAATTATTTACTATTATTATTATAATTATTTATTATTATTATTATTCTATATTATTATTATTATTGTTATTTATTATTATATATTATATATTATTATTATTATTATTAAATTAATTAACTTTTATCATGTTAACATTTTTAAGGGTATTTCGGATATTTTGATTTAAAAAACTGTTTATCAGCCCTTATTTGTCAAACACAATAACTTTTTTTTTAACTTTAACACTTTTATCCAAACACATAACTACTTATTTTAAAAATAAATTTCAGTATTTTTAAAAGTACTTTTTAAAAACTACTTATTTTAAGCTCATCCAAACGACCCTTAGTCTACTCTTCAATGTTCTTTCATTTCCACTAAATTTAATGTTCTCAACTGCACTTCTTTTATTGGATAAAATTATTATTAAAAAAAAATATTCTTTTTTAAACAAATTAAAAAAAAATTAAAAAAAAACTATAAATATAAATGTTTTGTTTTTTTCCAGAAGTTGACGCACATAGAAAAGGACAAATTAAGCACAATAATAATTAATTTAAAGAATAAAAGTACAACACCTAGCATTTTATTTTTTATTTCTGAAGAATCAGATCAAGTCAACTTTAACAGTTTTTTTCTAAATTATATTTTAGAAAAAAACTAATGAACTGTCACTGAATTTTGTAGTAGTACTCTTAATTAAAAAAAATCCTTTGAAATTAATAAGTTCTTTCTATTCTTCTGACTTTTGATTAAAAAATAGAGTTTGTCTAGAGACAATACAAACAACATTAATGAAATTAAGTTCATCACAAAGTAATTACAATTATATATCGTTAATATAAATAAACTTTACACTATCAAATTACGTAGATAAACATCAAATTTTAAAATATTAGATTTATAATCTTAAAAATAAGATGTGATATACTATACTACAATAGTTATGTGTTACTTTTCCGTTCGTATTGTTTGTCATAATTTTTATTTATTGGGTCAAACTATAAAAACTTTAACTAACATTTTAAGATGTATTTTTTCAGTTATATTTGCAAAAAAATATATTGACTCACCCATTTATAAGCTCAACCTATCAAACTTAGAGTTTTTATTCATGTTTTAGCCTAAATAACTTTTAGACGGATCAATTATCCGCTTATTTATTAACTCAGTCCATTTTACCCGCTCGCCCATTGCACTACTATCTTGATGTTAAACTTTTCAAGTGAAATTCCATATTTACTCGAACAGATATCGAACACCACGTGGAAAATCAAGAAAAATTAACATAACGCTTTATCTTGACTTTCTTCAGTTTTAATCGAATTTTAATACAAATATCGAAATACCAGGTGTGTTAGTTAGTATATATAACTATTAGAATTGTTCAGGTCAGAGTATCCCTTATTATTTGGCCTATGACCTGGCCAAAAACCTCAATTTTCTCTCTTATTGTTACATATTAAAACCAACTCCTTCAAGTTATAATTAAACTAAACTGTTTATACAAGAAAAGAACCTATCAAATATCTTCCATTATTTCCTTTCTACAAAAGCAAAGTATAGTCCCAAAAAAAAACTAAATCAAACACTTAAAGAAACACCCCTTTTTTTTTCTATCTTTTTGTTGTTTTTTTGTTGTTGTTGATCAAGAATGAGAAATATAGCAAGTTGTTACAATGAACATGCTATAAAAGTAACAAATTCACATTGTTCAAATCCATCAAATCAAGTAGTGTATAACATTCCTTCACTACAAAATGTTGTTACATGTATTTACAAAGTGAAAGTTTCATCAATAGAGAAGCAACAATTCTTGATCAAAATTACATGGTGTTGTTTACTACAACATGTATTTTCAATCAGTATAAGTGAAAGATACATCAATAATTTCAAGAAAGTTGTTACAATACTAGACAAGTCAAAAGGTTCACAAACAATTGAATTGTATTCTTCAAGATTCGACGTTTATTGGGATCTGTGCAACGCCAAGTATGAAGGAGGTCCTGAACCAATCAAAGGGTTCTTTGTGAAGATATTAGTGAATTGTGAGGTGGGGTTGGTTCTTGGTGACATGGGGCATGAGTTTGAGTTAAAAAAATTGAATCTTGATGACAAATTTTCAAGATTTGGATTGGTTTCAAGAAATGAACATTTTTCAAGTAGTTCTGTTTTGGTAACTAAGGGTAAGTTTAGTGATAATGGAAAATGTCATGACATCTTGATCAAGAATTCATCATCAATGTTGTTTGTATCAATTGATAAGAAAAGTGTGATACAAGTGAAGAGATTGCAATGGAATTTTCGCGGAAATCAAACGATATTTTTAGATGGATTGGTTGTGGATTTTATGTGGGATGTTCATGATTGGTTGTGTAATCCAAAATCTGGATGTGCAATGTTTATGTTTAGGACAAGAAGTGGATTGGATAGTAGATTGTGGCTTGATCAAGAGAAGAATTTGAAGCAACAAGAAGAAGAAGAAGAAAAAGATGGATTTTCTTTGATGATTTGTGCTACTAAGAGTCCTGATTAATTCACAAAAAGAAAAACTAATATTTAATTATTAAGTTTCATTTTTTAGTTCTTTGTTTGTTTATCTTATGAATCTTCTTCTTCCTTTTTGTTGAAGAAGATAGGAATGGTTTGTGTTTGCTGACTTGTTTAGAATTTTTAAAAATGTTCTTAGGTGTTTGTTTGATTTTTCGAATCTTTTTGAAGGATTCGATAGAGATGTGACGATATTCTTGATGTGTTCGAGAAATATAGGGAATGGTTATGACTATTATAAGGTGTTTGATTATGGAATTGTAAATGAAAATTTTACTTACTTTTTGAGTTTTTTGTTTGTTTATATTCTTCTTTTTTCGTTGAAGAAGATAGGAATTGTTTATTGTTGCCCATTTGCTCAGATTTTTCAAAATTATCGTTAGGTATTTTTAAATTTTTGAAGAGTAGTGATGTTTACGAAGGACTCAATAGATTTTTGATGAGTTCGAATATAGGATAGGAAATGTTGATGGCTATTGTGAATTATAAGGTGTTTGATAAATATCGTTGGGTGCCTTTTGATTTTTTTCAAAGAGTTGTGATATTTTTGAAGGATTCTACGTAAATATGTATTTCTAATGATTTCAAGCAATATTGAAAATGTTGATGGCTATTATGACTATTATAAGGTGTTTGATTATGGAATTGAAAATGAAAATTTTACTTTTGCAAGACTTCAACTTTGTGAAATCTTGTTGATTTGTGTTACTATGAATATTGAAGAAAAAAGACTCAAATCTTTTAGTTTTGCATATTAGTTCATTGTTTCTTATTTATCTTCTTTTCTTCCTTTTTGTTAATTGTAAATTTAATCAGGAGGTCACGAGTTTTAGAACGAAATTAATTTTTTATTAAGAAAGTATAAAATAAACTTTTTTTTTTAAAAAAAAAAAATAGTTTGGGTAGTTTCTTGGAAAATTCTTGTGTCAGAAAGGGTTTAAAGAGAATTTATTGCAGAAAGATATGAGGTAGACTTTCCTAATATAAAAAAAAGGTACAAAATTAACAGCATATGGCATAGGATGGGCTAAAAAGATTCTTTATTGTGAACCTTAAAAGTGGATAACATGGGCTTCATTTGTCTCTTGTGTAAAATTTCCCTCAATTATATATACGAAAATGATAACATAATTAGTATAATTTTATAAATGAAATTTGAAGAAAAATAAATGTAAGTAAATCTTATCTTTATTGATATAGTATAGAGGTTGTTCTTGATTCGACCCTCAGCTTAAGAAAATAATTTTTGAGACTAGTTTGATAAAAAATACAAAAAAGAAAAAGGTAGTGACAACGAAAATTCTATGATGAAAATTTGAAGATGCGTAAGTACCAAGAGTAAAAAGGAAAGATAACCAAAGTAAAAGTAACGATAATAGTAAAGAATCAAAGAATAAAATGATGCATAGTAATCAGCAGCGGAATAAGAATTTTTATTAAAGGAGTTCAAAATCTGAGGAGTGGACACACAAACTAGCCAAAAAAGGTTCCACATCTACTATATACATAAAAAATTTATTTTTACAATGTATAAATAATAAAACTTTTCATCGAAGGCGATTCAGATGAAGCCCTGAACTCAAAGATGACTCTGTGTAATGACTCACAAGGTTAGTTTTGTAAAATTATCATTTGACCCATATATATACTAAAATATTTTTTAAAAAATACAAAATTAAATTAGAAAAGCTTTAAGAATTATATATTTATACAATCAAATAGTGTTACATATGAATTTAATATAATTGTTGTTACAATTTGGTAAGCAACAAACATGATGAAGCAATTAATCTAGGGGTTAGTTCTGTATATATATATAAATTTTTGTTTGTTCTTATCTTATTGGTTGCATTTTTAATATTGTTTTAAATTATTTAACTTGCAGGTGAGGAGTTTAATTTAATTTCATGTTAACTTACCTCTGGTTGTGTAATCCTAGATTTAGTAATTCTTATTTTGTTACCATATTATAAAATAAGTTTTGATATATTGAGGCAGAGGCAAAATATACATCACTTGAAAATTACTTTCGAACTATTATAAATCATATACACAACTTAAATATTTTTAAATATAAATTACCAATTCATTTAATGCTCAAAATTTTATATGTGTCATATAAATAATAACGAAAAAAATATACATTTTTTTTAAAAAAGTATTATAAAGTACTATAAGAATAAACATCTTAAAGTATTTAAATTTAAAACTTGCATAAAAATTTGGTAGACTTTCTTTATTGAGAAAATTGTATAAAATAGCAAACTAATAACATAAATTAAATGGAATAGCTAGGGTTTGATTTAATTGTGCTCCATAGCAAACATTGACAAAAATTTGCCAGGCGTCTCTCTCCCAGAAGTCTCGCTCGCCACTCTCCCATTCTCGCCTCTCTCGCTTTATACACAGAAGTGTATAATTTCTGTTTCTGTTTTGTATAAAGCGAGAGAAAATTGTATATACACATGCAAAAATGTATATCTTCGTGTTATACACTTAATTATATAATTTACAAACATTTTACTTCAAATATTGCAGAGAAAAAGGCCAAAGAATTATACAATTGCAGTGAAATACAATTTTTTCTAGCTTTATACAACAGAAGTGTATATATTGTGTTTCTTTTTTTGTATAAAGCGAGAAAAACATATATCTTCTTGCTATACACTTATAATTATGCAATATACATACATTTTAATTCGATTCAACTGTATGCAAAACTAATTATACAATTACAGCGAAATAGGCCAGCGAATTATACAATTTAGGCCAGTGAATTATACAATTTAGGCCAGCGAATTATACACTTTTATATGTATAGCGAATTATACAGTTTTTATGTTTGCTATGGAGCGCAATTATGCAAAGTTTGCTATATTATACAAATATGATTTTTTTGTTTGCTATATGTGAAAGTTGTCCTTCTTTATTTCATCTTTGTTAAGTAAATTAAAACAAATAAAATATGAGCAATATATTGATCCGTACTAATATATACTTTTTAAACTAGTTTGACATAAGTCATTAACTTAATTTAATATCATAAAATCAAAAAGTTTGGTTTATTTGTTTTAAATTTTGTTAAGTTACCTTGCATCTCCATATATTTTATTAAAAGAGAAAATGGTCAAATATGTTCCTAAACTATTCGAAAAGGTCTAGATGTACCCTCCGTTTAAAGTTTGGTTCACTAATGCCCTCGCCGTCCAACTTTTGGTCCAAATATGCCCTTATGGGCGTTAAGTGTCATGTTGGACATATCCAACTCATTTTTTATTTCTTTAAATACCACGTGAAATTGTCATGTCATTTTGACCTTACCACATGACATTTATATGAAAATGAAAAGATATTCGGACTCATAAACACCTAATCCGACTCATAAATCAACTCCCTTTAAATTCACTATCCGACCCATTTTTAACAATTTTATGTAATTTTTATTTTTACGGTAAATTCCGAAAATAAATAATTGATTAATAAAAAATAGGAAAAATATAAAAAACATATAAAATTAACGCCAAAAATTTACAAATAAATATATAAAACAGGAAAATAAGATCTAATGACTTAACTTTCTTATGAATAAGAATTATAAAAAGTAAGCATGATACAAATCAACAAAAAAAACTAATTAAACATTTACTGATTAAACGTTAACCAGTGCATGTGGTGATTCTTTCTCTGGCTAACATGTGGGCAAGGGAGGGTTAATGATATGCTATGTGTTATCCAGTTATAGATGTAGAGATGACGACCGTAGGTGAAGTAGATAGACTCTTTCTTGAGATTTGTGCCTTTTGTCAAACAAGTTGTGCCCGTCTTCACAGGGTAACTTATAAAAATTGCTATTTCTCCAATGCTTTCCGCTTTTATCCATTTTCCTTTTATAAAATCAAATCGACGTACTTGAAAGTGATATGGAATATCAAACTGTCTTCCGTTACCAACCAAGTGAACATAAAATAACATATTGTTAAAAGATGATTGAATGAGGTAATCCTTGTAAAAATGATGGTATGATTCCAACAGAATTGGAGATTCGTTAGCTATTGGTGTAGTTGTTATTCTTCCTGTATCATTATCAAGATCCAAACGAGTTAGAATAATATTTGGCCATCCAATTAATGTATAAAATTTTTTCTTAAAAACTGTCCAGATACGAATACTTGAATCTCCAATAATTGATTGGACATCTTGTTTATGAAACTCTGTATTATAACCTGGTCTGCAGAAGTAAAAAGTAATCAGCTTCACATCGTCATCCTCATCCTCATCCTCGTTCTCGTTCTCGTTCTCGTCCTCATCCTCGTCCTCATCCTCATCCTCATTATCATTATCATTATCATTATCGTTATCATTATCGTTATCATTATCATTATCGTTATCATTATCGTCCTCGTCCTCGTCCTCGTTCTCGTTCTCGTTCTCGTCCTCGTTCTCGTCCTCATTATCATTATCATTATCATTATCGTTATCATTATCATTATCATCATCATTATCATTATCATTATCGTTATAATTATCATCCTCGTTCTCGTCCTCATCCTCATCAGTGTCAGCATCATTGAGAGTAGTCTCAATTAAGAAGATAACTAGACATTCGGGATCATGAGGTGATGCAGATAAAAGGCATTGCGATATATTACACTTTGCAGGAAGTGGCGGGAGCTGAATTTTTTCGTTTGAAATAAAATTCCAAAGATAACAATCATTAGATATAATGCTTTCTAACACGAGCCACTCATCTACATAAGCAGATATTGTATTTTCTTTAAGTTCAGGAATACTTTTCTTATAGTATCGATTCTCCGATACACTAAAAAAAGTTTGTCTGTGCATAGCATCACCATGACATATAAGAAGCCAAGGATATTGGGCAGAATAGGGAGGTTGTCCATAATTCTCCTTCTTGTTCTCTTCTTCCAACTCCATCTTCCCTTTCGTTTCTACTGAAAAAACAAAGAAAATTAATTATGTTTGGTTTTGAGTACGTTAAAAAGAATCAACTATACATTATATATATAAAAAATAAATTATTAGTCCAAATATGTTTAGGACAAGGAAATTTATTTTCCTTTAGTAAATATAATTTGGATTTCCATAAATATAAATTTTTCCAAATTTCCACTACGCCCTTTAATTACAATATTTTGTACAATCCAGGTTATTAATTAATGCAGGAGATTGAAATAGAACAAAAAAAAAAGAATTTAAATCGATAGTCAATTTGGACATGCGATATGGTATCATAATATAGAATTATGAGATGAAATTCAAGTTTTGTATGGACATGCGGTATAAATTTTGGTGTTGTATATTTTCTCATAAACATAAAAATCTCATAAGTTCTAACACTATTAAAATAACCCCATTTGTTTATTCAATATTATCAAATAAACAAAAAATCATAAAATCGTATAATAAATTATTATAAAGTTATTCGTTCTTCACTTAAGTAATTGTTTCATTAATATATTTGAGTAAAAATAAAAACACCTTTCACGAACTCTTTAAGATTTTGTTACTCAACAATCGTGAAGTGTGAGTTAAAAGTGACTATATGTTAGTGAGAATAACAAATTTATGTCTATGAGAATAATAAATTTTAAAAAATAATGACGTGATTATAAATTTTATTTACATGTGAAATAAATGGTTAATAGATATAAATGTGGGATTCTTTAAACAAAATATAAACTCGTGGATCAATTTTTGTATTAAAATAACTCAAATCATGATATGATATTCTCATATGATTCCATATCATGGTTTTTGAAGAAAATATGATATCACATCTCATGATATGGAATCATGAGATGGAATCAGCGTAAAATCGCTTGTCCAAACACTGATTCCATCTCACGATACTATATCGTGATATGATATCGCATGGCCAAATACCTACTAAATATTCATTTTTTCAAGATGTTGCATCTATTACATGTGGCAAGAGAGGAACCAAATTGTTTTTTAAAGGCAAAAGAAGAGAAATATCGAATCTTGTGAAGAGAATAATTCAAGACGTATATTTTAGAGATAGTCTTAAAGTGAAAAAAAGTCATCTCGATTGGTATCATTCAAATGCGAATATAAGCCTGATTGAAGCATAAAAGTGAAATAATAACTAAATACTTGACTACTATCCAATCTAAAGTAGTCGATAGATGGTTAGGAGATGAAAAGTTATTAGTTGGGTTCGATCTAGTCGGTAGTTCTTTTTTCTTTTTCTTTTTGTGAGCACGTAAACTCCTTTTTGGTAATAAAATGCTTAGTTACCAAAAAATATAAATGGAAAAATAAGTTCAATTTATGTTTTAATCTATTTTTCTTAAAGGCCGTAAAATACCTAAAAACTAAGTTAATATAGAATGGATGGAGTATATTTTATGAAGCGAAAATATATAATAATGTCGTCTTTAAAATCATAAAATTACACAAGAAATTTTTTTATTTTCAAATTGAAAAATTGTATTTGAGAGTAAGGAGTTGTGTTAAACCATGAAATTTTCTTTGTCGTTGTTTTTGCATTTTTATGAGCTTTGAATCGGAGTGAAAAGATTAAAAATATTAATTATTTGATTATTCCAAAATTTCAAAGTTTTTATTAATATGAAGTTTTATGGTTTAAACTTAAGAGCATAAACTAAATTAAGCACCCTAGAAGTTTTATTTTGTTGTCTCCTTAGTTTTTTTTTTTTTTTTTTTTTTTTTTTTTTTTTTTTTTTTTTTTTTTTTTTTTTTTTTTTTTTTTGTTGTCTCCTTATTTAGCAAATTCAAAAAATATTACACATAAGAACTGTCCAACATAAAATGGCAAAATAATTTATTTAGAGAACATTGCTAACTAAGTTGAAAAAAAAAATAAAAACCAACAAAAATGGAACTATACGATCAATCATCCTCTGGTACGATCCAAACGCATGATGTTGGTCGAACCAAGTTGAAAATATTTGGACTTGAATAAGCTTTGATGTCCAAATAATCAAAAGAGTAATATTTGCGATTGACCAAACAATAGAAAACACCATTTTCGTTGTGAAACATTGAAAAATATATCTTGTTTCCTAGTCCCGGTGCAACACGTGCTTTCAAGCACGATCCTACCAAGCTCACAAACAATGTTTTATTATCGTCTAAACTTGTTATTTTTTTCCTCTCCAACACCTCTCCATTCATTTTGTACCTCCAAACCTCTACTTCCCCTTCGAGGTGAGATAGAAATACAACTAATATTCCTTCGTTATCAACATCTTTTGCCATGTAAACATATTGGATTGACTTTACTCTTCTCCTTGGAAAGGGTTTACCATAAAATTTCCAACTAGGAATTGAGTTTTCATTGATGGTCAATATACCCAAATTTCCTTTATCTCCCACTACATAAACAATATTATTTTTAAAAAATACTGGACTAGTGCATCCCGTTAAAGTAAAACATTTATATCTATCTGTTTGATCGTCTAAGTTATGAAACGTCCAATTAGTCTCTCCAACTTTGATGATGCACACGTCTGGAGGATTACCACAGTAGTCCAAACCAACAACAAAGCAAGCAGATGACGACGAGTCTGGAGGACATGAAAATGTCCAAGAAGCGATATATTCGCACTCCTCTTGTAGATCAGGAAGTTCAATTATGTCATTGCTAATATGATTGAAAAAAAACATATCGCGTTTACCATGACTCATCAGTAACCAATTACCTTTTGAACTTCGAATTCGAGAATCCATTAATTTCGGAATCGGGATGGACGTAGTCGTCATAACATTGTACACAGGATGAAAGAAATCAACGATTCCGGTATCTCCACGCATTGTGATCAAACGAGGCGATTTTTCTGGTTGAGCAGGACAATGTGGAGGGGTCACGGGTGTGTGTCTCCATTTTTTACAAACGGCACGAAAAATAAAATATTCCGCAGCAACAAGACGTGATGATATTAATCCGAGTATGTCTGACGGTATACCATCTGACCACAATGCAGCCTCCATTGTTAAAAAATATTGTCGAAGAGAAAATATATGGAACTACGTGTTATAAACTAGAATAAGAATTGGGACAATAAGTTAATTACTTGCCAACTCCTTTTCCTTAACGTATTTGAACTCACTATTATTTTTATTTTTTTGGAAAAATCAGTAGAAATAGTAATTTAAATTTAAATACAACTATAAATGACAATGTTTTTATTTATGGAAATTCCAATTTTATTTTCTAAACCTATTCTAACCCCTTTTCCTTGTAGTATTTGAACTCATTTAATCATATTATTGTACTAGTATATAATTTAAAATTGATTATTTTAATTTAGCCACACATTATACTATCAACTATGAAGAAAATACGAGGTAAAGAGAACTAGATATTATATGATCATCACAAAGTTTACCATATACTCTGATGATTTTTATAAGTGAGGATTCTTAAGTAAAAAAAGAAATTATAAAAGTAAGGAGAAAGTTGAGTTATCAACCTCAAACTTCGTTTTACAAATGTATGAAGTAAAAAAAGATAGATTGATCTTTCAAAGAAACTTGAAGTATGTTTCTCTTGTCCTCTTCTTCACATCTGTCAATAACACGTGATAGTTCATCACTTCTTGACGTTATAATTATCTTTGCACCAATTGCTTCTTTGTGCTTTAGGTCCAAATTGTTAGGATCTAGTCTTTTGTTAATTTGAAATGTTAACTTTTCATTGAGATTGACCATCAACTACATGCATCACATTTTATTAAAAAATTCCAAAACAGGAAAATAACATCTAACTTTCTTTATTTTGTATGTTTGCAAAAAGTATTTCAAAAATTCACAAAGAAAAAAACGAGAAATATAAATAAGAATTATAAAAAGTAAGCATGATACAAATCAACAAAAAAACTAATTAAACGTTAACCAGTGCATGTGGTGATTCTTTCTCTGGCTAACCTTTGGGCAAGGGATGGTTAATGATATGCTATGTGTTATCCAATTATAGATGTAGCGATGACGATCGAAGGTGAAATAGATAGACTCTTTAAGATTTATGCCTTTTGTCAAACAAGTTGTGCCCGTAAAATTTGCTATTTCTCCAATGCTTTCCGCTTTTATCCATCTTTCTTTTATAAAATCAAACTGAAATACTTGAAAGTGAACATATAACAACATATTGTTGGAAGAGGATTGAATGAGGTAATCCCTAAAAAAACATAGTATGAGTTGAAATAGATTGAAATGTTTTGTACAATCCAAGTTACTAAGCAAGAGATTGAAATACAAAAAAAATAAAAAACAAAAAAGAAAAAGTGAATTGGGTCATCTTAATTGGGCTAACAATTCAACTTAACAGCCCAAGTATTTGAGTTGCATTTTCTAGGTATGAATTTACACCGGATAGCCACTTTAGGCACCTCTATTTACATTCTATCCATATTAAAAACTAACGAGTAGTTTAATAGTTGATTAAAATTATACAGGTATTAATTGTATGCTTGATTAGTTGATTAGAATTATGCAAGTATTAATTATATGCTTGATTAGCTATAGGAAAAGGAAAATTCATAAGTTATTTTACGGCAGGAATTAGTTGTGCATAAATAATACATAGATTTTCTTAGACATGTAACATTAGTTATGTTCTTCCATAACTAACTATTAAACATGATATTATTTAGTTATCATAACTAACCTTCAAAACAACTACTAAACAATCCTTGAATTTACAATGCAGCGAGTATTGAAAAACTTCGTACATCCTCACTTGCTTCTTCTTTATCAAAACATGATGAATGTAGTTCAGTTCGAACAAATCGATCATGCCTTCTTGGTGAACTTTGTTTCTTCTTTATCAGAACATTATCACTGTAATTTAACTCGAATAGATTGAGATGGTGTCTTCTTGGTGAACTGTAAATAGCAAAATTTGATATTAAAACTCAATTATAAACACTTTTAAATTACGCTTCCTTCACAAACTTTCAAATATAAAGTTAAAACGATATAAAGTTAGCTTTAATAAAAACTAACTTCAGAAGTTCAGATCTTATTTAAAATATAACCCGTAAAATCAACTTCAAATTCGTAAATTCAATTTTAATTTTAGGATAAAATTTGAAAAATAAATTTTTATTTTTCAATTTGAATGAGCATAAACAAAATACTTACATACAAGGGTTTTGTTAAGACATAAAATAAAACCTTGACAAAAGAAAAAATTCCCCGTCGTTCTTCTTCTTCTTTCCGATCGCCGGAGCTTACCAAATCCGACGCCGTTTTCTCCTCCGATCACAATGACACCACCACCTCCGGAGGCGGCGATTCATTCTCCGTCATCTCCCCAGTACACTCAACAATTCTTAAGCAACGTTCTCTCCCAACGAGGTCCTTCTTCTCTCCCTTACTCCGAAGACGTAAAATGGCTAATCCGTCAACACCTCGTTTCGTTGATCGACACGTGTCCTTCTCTTCAACCTAGAACCGCTACTTTCACTTACAACGACGGCAGAACTGTGAATCTCCTTCAGGCGAACGGCACAGTTCCGATGGTCTATCTAGATGCAACCTACAACATTCCGGTCATTATTTGGTTACTGGAATCTTACCCTCGTCAATCGCCGTTGGTATTCGTGAACCCAACGCGTAATATGGTCATCAAAGACTCACATCCATTTGTGAACTCTTCTGGTATTGTTTCAATCCCTTATTTAACAAATTGGGTATATCCAAGTTCGAATCTTGTTGAATTAGCTCGTAATTTGAGTCATTTTTTTAGCCGTGATCCCCCTTTGTACACCAAACGGAACCCGAATCCGAGCCCAAACCCGCATCCTCCTCCGGGTACTAGTTTTTCGAATAGTGGGTCCACTCGTCCTGCGATACCACCTCGGGTGTATCCACCATCACCTTATGGGAGTGGGAGTGGTGGGGTAGTGGGGAGGAAAATGGATGATCCGTCGGACGTGGATAAGAAAAATGCAATAAATGAGCTTATGCTGAAATTGCATAGTGATATTGAAGGGTTGGGGAAGGCGAGGGAGTCGGATATGGAAGGGTTGTTTAATGCACAAGGAGTGTTGAGGCGTCGTGAGGAGGAGTTGAGGAAAAGGGTTAAGGAAATGCTGGATGAAAAGGAGGGGTTAGAGCAGCAATTACAGATGGTTTTGATGAATGCTGATGTGTTGGAAGGGTGGGTTAGAGATAACGAAACGAAAGTTAAGAAAATAGGGAATGTGGATGTGGACGAGGCGTTTGAGCTTTGTGATAGACTTTCGAAACAGATGTTGGATTGTACAGCTTCGGATTTGGCTATGGAGGATGTGATTTATTCGTTGGATAAAGCTATACAAGATGGGGCAATTCCTTTTGATCAGTACTTGAGGAATGTAAGGTTGTTGTCGCGTGAACAATTCATTCATCGTGCCACGGCTTCAAAGGTTAAGGCTGTTCAGATGCAGGCTCAAGTTTCTCATATGGCTTCTAGGCTGTCTCAATATACTTTGTCATAGATGTTGAATTACTTGGATTATGTGTGCACTATGGACGGAAGAGGTTAGTTTTTTTTCAAGGTAGGTTACTTGTGATTAATATGTCATTGAATTTTGACACTACATAACGGCATAGCTCTGTATGTTCTTCAATGATTGTATCTGTTAGATAGCAAAAACATTGTGTGTTGAGAGATTTTCCTGAACAATTGGTATCCCCAATATTTTAATTTCTTTACGAGTCTTTGCACGTCTAATTGGCATTTGGACTAATGATAAGCTTATGTCATTATATTCAAAGAAATGAATTGTAACAAATACTAAACCTATACTTCTGCTTGAGATGGATATTTGTACCAATGAGTCCTTTTGTAAGTTATCATATCTTTGTATACTACATAACTTATTGTACTTGCCATGCTTCATTTGCTCCCACTTATAAATTTATCATCAGAAGTTCCAAAACCGATCCATGACCGAGTTTTGAACCGTGCCCTAACTGGTTCTCGGGGCTAACTCAGTTGCCAAAAGTTAAAAAAAGCTCCTACACGTATCCCTCTTATTAAAGCTGTTTGGAGGTATGTTCATTTGTTGTCACATTGGCATGGAACTTCAGTAAGTGAAGCTTAATTGCTTGATTTGATTAAAAAGAGTGAACTTGAAGGTGTATAGAGGGGATAACTTTATAATTGGTCCATTCGGAAGACACAGTTGTTGTGAACACAATCTTTTCCTAATTCACTTGTATTTTCCATACTAGTTTGTCTAGCTATGATTCAAAGGCATTTCAGTTGAGGAGTTCTGTAAGCCATTTATTCTCTCTGATTGACAAAAACTATTTGGGACTACAACTTCTTAAATGTATTAGAGCTTGAAGTCACATAAGATGCCATTTATGTGAATGATTTCTATAAGTTGAATTAGATGTACGTCTTTGGAACTTTACCGAATCTTCTACACATTTGTGCCATAAACTTCAGCTAGAGTGGGGAAATTTTAAGCAACTCCTTATAGAATTGTGTTCTTGTGGTATTTATACCACAGTATGAACTAGACATATACATTTTAAAGTGAGAGTGAAGAGAAAATCATTAAATTCTCATTGACTTTATTTAAGTATCAATGGACAAAAATGTGTGTAAATTAGTTTATTTCTAGTCATTCATTTGAAGAAAATACTCGAGACTGTTGCTTGACTGTACCTTCTTGGAGGGGTGGGTGCGTTACTCCTAGTGTTGTCAAAGGTGCGCTTGAGCCCTAAATCGAGGTGCAAAACATATTGAGTGTTTCGTCTCGCTTAGTGTGCACTTTAATGTTGTCATCAAGGCTCTAAGACGTAACTTTCCTGGCTAATAAGCCTTTTATCCTTTTTTTTTTTTTTTATGAAGATAGATTTTGTATAGCTGGCATCAAGAAGATGCAAAGTTACAAAAGATACGTTAGCTCTTACAACAACAGACCTTAAAGCATAGGGAGCTAATAAAAAATAAAGAGGGCTCAGATAAATGGAGGACTGAAAACTAACAGCAATTGACATACTAACAAATACAAGACTTGACCAGATTAAAAGACTGATAGCTGGTAAGTTTCCTCCAAACACAACTCCAATACCACCTCCATGATAATTATTAATTAAGAAGTCTCCTCCTCTTCTGGTTTAGGGATACATTTACCTTTTTTTCATTTTTAACTTTGTCCAACCACGACTAGATTGCCATGAATTGGTCCAACGTAAGTTTGACTGACAGTATATATGAGTGCCTCAAAGACATTTGATTTGCCTACATCAGTATGATCATGTTAGAGATCGTCTAGTATCTATTCAAGAAATATATTCTATACTTGTGGAGCCATAGGAATATGATTTTCCATTTGGTGAAAAGAGTAAAACACCCACATCTGCTCCGGTCAGAGTTGAATAGTATTTGCTTTCTTGATCAAGCCTTTTTTCCTTTACGAGAAAGTAACAGTGCGTGCTTCCTTTGACTCAATCAATTTCATATCAATCTTTTGCCTACCCTTCCCAATCCTCTTTATCCATTGCAAAAAAAATAAAATAATTAAAGAAGAAAATAAGATGTTTTGGCTGAATAAACCTGAGCAAGTCTATTTGTCACACGTATTGTTGTTTTCACATTACGAGTCTATTTTCCATGTGTATTGTCACGTTTATTTAGTGTTCTAATATTATGTGAATCTATGATGCGATTACCATGAATCCCAAAAAAAATTGTCTTCTAATTTATTCTGCTACAATTTCTAAGTATTAATGTTGGATTATATCTAAAGATAAATGAAAATTAAATTGTTAAGTTTGTTGATTGTTTTCATATTATGAGTCTATTTGTGACGTGTATTCACGTTTATTTGGTGTTTCATATTATGTGAATCTATTACGGGATGGTGATTAAACCAAAACTTTGTTGAAATCCCGTCAAAACATCTTCTATTCCTTTCTATCCAAACACACCGAAAAATACAGCTAGGGATCATTTTCCAGATGTTCTTGGTAACTTTGTTTAATCTCCAAGAATTCAGGCTTTCAACTCCTACCCTTATAGTCAAAGGTAGTGTCCATGAGAGGTCAAAAACTGATATTTCCCTTTTTTCACAAAAAAAAATCTAATTTCTTTGTCCATATATTGTTATTCATGCGTTTAATTATTTATCTTGGATTATCCATATATATTTATATTTGCTCTTCATTTGCGCATTTCTTCATTGAAGTCCACACTTCATTCGCGCTTGAAGCCATAGTGGACCGTAGATATTTTTTTTTGCATTTTTTGAGTTTGATAAGACTGATTTTCCATTGGTGATAGTGTTTGATTTGGCATGAGGCTCAATATATTTGTTGTTTATAATATATATATCTTGTATGGCAAAGGAAGAAAGTAGTAATATCTAATAGTTCATTTAGCAGAAAAAAGCCTATTGCAGTGAGTTTCGAATTTGTCTACTCATGTGAATTTGAAACCTTGAAACTTTTGTTACCTTTTTTGATAAGGTAATTTTGAAGTCTTGAAAGTTGTATACAATTATATTATTAGTAGGATGGTGCGGAATATTTTGGAACCGTATTTTAACAAGGCATATTTGGGATGACTTGAAATTAAAAGAACGTCATATAAATTAGGAGGAAGGAAGAGTATGATAACCTGCAGAGATTTTGATACTCAACAAAAGGTAAAGCATCGAACACTCTTGTTAGGTCCTTCAGTTAATAGGGATTGTTGGATTGGTGGTTGATAACGATTGACCTCATTTAAGACCTCAAAATTTTTTATTGATACTGTGGTGTCTAGGTTATTTCTCGTGCACCTAGACTATTTTCACAGGATATAGATGCTGATAACTTTGTCCAAAGCTTGGACAAGTTGGAAGAAATCACCTCGTATTTTTGCCTTTGCTGGGATTAGTACCTTAGACCTCATTGATCACTATACTGGAAACAAATAAATAAATAGACTGCAAGTTGTTTCCTCTCATTTCAAGATATAAACAGCCTCTTTTTCCTTTCATAGTTCAAAACAACTAAAAATAAAAGGAGAGAATTAGATGAAAATTTGAAATAAGTTGGATTTCAGAATGGGTAGTGGTTCTTTATTTAGCCCTGTTAGAGTGGGTTAGTCCTGAATTGGTTGGGTTGGTGGTCTCCTAACACGGACTTGGGCAATTTCTCTTTTTAAGATAACCTTTGGAGTTGAGTGTATCGGAGTCTAGTTCGTCCTGTTTTGGCCTCCATATACTCTTGGCAGTCTGGGCGTGCCGGAGGTATCAGAGTCCGACATTGGTGTGAAAATGAGCTAATAGTCTCCTTATATGAACAATCCCCCCCCCCCCCCCCCGGAGCTAGTTTTTGTGTGGTTGAATTGACGCTAGGACTATATCATGCCTATAATAGTTCCTATTTGAGGACCCATGTTATATTCCCACATTCTAGTTGGCAGTCTGGGTGTGTGGGGGTATTTAAGCGGGGTAGAGTTCCACTTTGGTTGGTAATGATTTGTGATTACTTATAGTTATATAAACTCGGACAATTCTCTCCTTTCAAGCTAGCTTTTGGGGTTGAGTTATCATAATTCATCCCCAAGCCACTTAATTTTCGATTGTAGATAAGATAGTTTTTGGAAATAAACCTTGTGATGCATGTCCTGCAGTTTCATCAAAGAAAATTAACTCGGATCCGATTAATCTTGCAGTTAAAAAGGAGACATGTCTTGGAATTTGATGTGGAGTGGAACAGTTGAGACATATGCTTGGGCTCTTCAAAGATACCAACTGATGTGTATCGGATTCGGATCCTCCACAAGCTATGTATCTTTTCGAGGATCCTCCGTGGATAGCAACATTTTTGGAAGGTCCGAGCAAAGACTATTTGGGTGCTATCGTTTGATAATGATCATACTTTCTTCCCTAAGAGAACTCTCCCTGTTGAGTTTTCAGTTGAACTGAGCAAAAACTTTTGTTTTTTGATAGGTAACTACATTGCTTTTGCTTTGAAGGCTACTGTCATTATTTTGATTCACTTGTTTCGAAAATCTCGAGTCGAAAATTACAAAGTATTTAATGTTTGAAGTTGATATAGAATATTTCTGGAGACGAAAATATACGGTCTTTTTGCTAAGATCGACGGGTAATAGTATCTATTTTATCAGTTTAATGTTTGATACGTGAATCATTGACTCACACGA
Source organism: Solanum chilense (assembly GCA_032847665.1). NCBI lineage: Eukaryota > Viridiplantae > Streptophyta > Magnoliopsida > Solanales > Solanaceae > Solanum > Solanum chilense. The sequence goes on along the minus strand of CM064971.1, from coordinate 3,597,704 downwards.
TACCCATCTATCAAGGTCTTTAGCATTTGAATATTGCCTTGGAGATATCATATCCCAATTACAAATTAATGCCAACTTGTAGGATTAATCAACATAACCTATGCTTTTATCTTAAGTTTCCTCTATAAAAGCGCGATTTATTTTCAAATGCTTGAACTCGAGACCTTTAAGGCAAAATCAAAGTTTTAAGACCTGATGTTGTAGTTGTGGGTTTATTTGAAACCTATATTTTCGTGGCGTAGCATAATATATGTGTGAATACTTGCTAAAATTTGCAATCAATACTAAATTAGATACGAATTCATAAATTTGAAGGTTTAATGAATTCAGTGTAAAGAACCTTAAATGTTTGAATCCACAGTCAAATGTCAAATGTGTGAATCTGTCTTTATTAATCGATCGATTAATTTGAATTCACTTTTGTTAGATCTCGATTAATTTGAATTCACTTCTGTTAGATCTATTAAAAGGGCGAAGCATATTTTCAACAATGGAAGACCAATACAAGATAATTAAAATAATAAACTTTATATTAAATATTATTAATCATATTGGTGAATGTTAGGTGTTGTCACTATTCATGCTTGTTCATTTAAAATAAAATATTAAAACTCACTTATCAATCATCAATAGGACTTATCATAAACTATTATTATTGTTATGTTAATATTATTATTATTTGATGCATCTTCTGACTTTGTTACTAACTTCAATTATTATTTTTTCTAATGAAATAAAATAAATTAAAGTGATTAGTAGAAACATGGAGAATGACAAAGCATTAAGTTTCAAGATCCAACATGCTCTCTGCCTTTCATTATAAATAAATTTAAAAGAAAAAGAGTCAATTGTTGGCCTTATATTATAAGAATAGTATAATTTATTTTATTATAATTTATGGTTATTAAAAAGATAATCTTGTATATCCTATAAAGTCAAAATAATTCGATATCGTTTAAAGTCTAAAACTTATTTTCATTTTACGAGCTCTTTTGAGACGAGGTTTATAGAAAATAATCTCTCTAATTTGCGTATATCTTAATCTGTTCGAATCCTATTTACGAAATTACATAGAATATGCTATAATCTGTGTATATCTTAATCTTTTCGAATCCTATTTACGAAATTACATGGAATATGCTATTTTGAAATGGAATCTTCTTCTTTTTTTTCTTTGTACTTTGGTCCCCTCCTCTAACGGTCTTTTCCTTTTTTTTAAAAAAAAACAAACAAATTATTTATTTATTTATATATTTGTCTTGGTTGGTGAGAAATAAGGCATGAAGGGGTATTAATCTTGCCCTTTAAAGTCTGTTAATTAATAAATAATTTTTTTTTCTTAATTGAGTATGTTTATTGTATTTAGAAAATTAAAAGTTTTGTATTATTGTTTCACTTTATTCTTGTTGGTGCACATCATTTCATTATCTTGATTAAGACTTATTAACTTTATACCTAATTCACAAAGATGAGCTATGTAATTAAAAATTTAAAATACAAGATACATATTCTCTTTTATTTTCTAATGTTAATTTAGTTTTTTTTAATGCTAAGCATGATTGATGATTGATGATGCTAATGAAAAAGTATACAAAATAGAGTTATTAATAATATATGACTATTAACTAGTTGGTTAATTTAGTTAGAAGTGGAAAAATATTAATGGAGTGTTATATGACATAATAATACCTGTTAAAGTGAAAAGTAAGTTCAAAAAATAATTATAATATGAAACTATATGATGTTTATGAATTTTGGTTGGGAAAATCTTTTTTTTATATATATATATATATATATATATATATATATATATATATATATATATATATATACAACATGAGTGTTGCAAAATTTTGAAATATTAAAATGCTTTTACGACCATATTCACTATAAGGTTTAAATTCAGGACCAACTGTGTTGGTTGAGTCATATTCTGCGTTGATTTATAAATTTATCGATATTTGTATGTAAACTTATGGTGAATGTATTGAAAGAGATTAAAATTGAACTAAAATCACATATAACAGAGTTGTCCCAAAAGACTTACAATTTTACGAAATCAATGTTGATTTAAAGTGCGTTTAATTTTTTCATTTTTAATTGATTAAGATATTGTGAAAAACATTTTCTCTGGAAAAACAATTTCTTTAAAATAAGAAAAAAATAATTTCTCTAATAAAAGTAAAAAAAAAAAAAAAAAATTCATTAATAACAATCCAAGTTTATTATATCTTCTCCACCCACTTAAATTCCATTTCTTGACCATTCCACCCTCAAACTTTTACTCACCATGCCATTTCATCCCACATAGTATTTTGTTAAAATTACATATACATAATTCTTTTTAGATAATATTTTTTTATTACTTATCAAATATCATAAAACAATTTTTCTTTTATAAAAAAAAAAATCTTTTTATCTATTTCCTAATTAGATGAGTGAAGATTTTGACACTTGACTAGACCATAAAGTTGAAGAGAAAACAAGGGACCTAAGCACTTGGTTTCTACTTACCATTAACTCCTCTTTTTCTAGTTTTACTACAAAAACTCAAAAAGTAGACTAATTTTATGGCAAAATTTGCTCTTCACCTCACATGATTTTTGTGGGCTTTTAAAGTTGTTTTCACTCAAAAACACCACCCATTTGTCTCCTACCCATTGTTTTGATTTCCTTTTCCCACTCTTAATTATTTAAATATCTGAATAAAATAAAATAAAATAAAATTTAAGGTAATATTACCCTTAACTTTGTCATTAATTTCTCAGTTTGTCTTATCGTGATAGATTAGTAGGTACTCCTTTATCGTTAATCAAGAGATTTCGTGTTCAAATCTTTTAAAATACAAAATTGTCTTTGTCAAGGAGCGTTTTATCCAATTGTGTAACTTTTCAATGTGATTTTAAATTTAGTCAGACTCCAATATAAATATCAGAAATCAAGTGGGAAATCATTTTTTTAATGACATAAGGACAGAGAAAATTATAAGATAGAAGAAATTATAAGGTAAAAAATCAAACTCTCAACTAAAAGAATATCATAATAAAATTGAAAATTCAAATAACTAATTGACTTTATGAATTTTTTTCTTCAAAATTTGAGTTGAAAATGGTTAATGCAAATACTTTTAATCAGTATTCAATCAAATTTAAGGATAGTCAAGATATCTCATTTTTACTTTTTAAGTTGGTTACAAAACGCAATTTAGATATATGTATTTATAAGTTATAAGTGTCTCTTAATCCTTAATCGAAAGAAAATAGAGTCGATTTTAATAGAAAATATTTCACCTCTAAAATGAAGCTTTTTCGATACATATTTAAATCGATCCATTTCTAAATCATATAATCAAACGCCAAATGAAGAATGAGAAAAAAATATGCGAGGATAAAAACGTTCGTCGATAATAAATGTCCCTTTATTTTTAATATGAAGAAACAATCTCGAGTTTTGAAAATAGAGTCCGACTTTTCATTCCCGTAGAAAACATTTCACTCTATAACCAAGCTTTCTAGATACATATCTAATCCAATCCATCTCAAAAAACATGTATCGAACACCGAGTGAAAAATCGAGAAAAAAAAATACGTGAGGGTAAAATGGTCAAATGACAAAAAACCGCTGGTTGCGTGCACAAGGGGTCGATAACATCGATGATATTGCAGCCCCCCACAAACTCCTTATATGCCGTATTATAAAAGCCTAACTTTCTCTTCCAATTTTCTCATTCTCTCTATAAACTTCTCTAACTTTCTTCAAATCTAAGCTTTATTAATCATGTCTTGCTACAAGGGAAAGTATGCTGGTAAGTGCTTTTACTTTGTTCAAATCTTGATTTTTTGATCCAAGATTTGATTTTTTTTTTATAGATCTTGTTGTTTTGTCATCTGGGGTTGTGTTGTTTTTGGATCTTGGTTGTTGGGTATTTTTTATTTTTTGTTTTGATGTAAAGACTACAACTTTCTTGAAGAAAAAAAAAAGTTTTGATCTTTGTGTTTGAAGGTTCCCTTTCATGGTCCCACTTATAGATCTTTGTGTTTGTTTTTATCTTTATGATTGTTATTTGCTTAATTATTAATCATAATATAGTTGTTGAGTTTTTTTTTTATGTATAATTTTTGTTGTATGTTTAGTCTGGATCTGATTGAAGCTTGTGATAGTTTGTTGTAGCATGTTAATTCCTGTTTTAGTTTAATTTGTGTATAGTTTATCGATCTTAAAGTTCAAATCTTTTTAACAAATAGTACTAATTGTCCTTGAAAATTAGGGTTAGGGTTAGGATTTGATTGTCTATACTGTTCTTGATTAGTATAGTTACATGATTAAATCTGTTGATTTGGGTGTTTTTGTTTTATGTTTTAGTCTATGTTATATGCTTGTTAGATTTAGATCCTATAAAAATAGTGTATTTTTGGAGAATCCGATTAAAAATGAAGTGATTAGTGATTGATAAGAGGTAATTAATGGTTGATTATCTGTAGATGAGCTTATTAAGAATGCTACATACATTGGTACCCCTGGAAAGGGTATCCTTGCTGCTGATGAATCTACTGGAACAATTGGAAAGCGTCTCTCGAGCATCAATGTCGAGAATGTAGAATCAAACAGGAGGGCTCTCCGTGAGCTTCTCTTTTGCACCCCTGGTTGTCTTCAGTACCTTAGTGGTGTTATCTTGTTCGAGGAGACACTTTACCAGAAGACTGCTGCTGGTATGTTTTGAAGAACTTGATTTGTTAGCATTGATAATCGTTTTATTTGATTGTTGAATTCAAGTGTCGACTCGAGCCCGTTTACGTTTATGACTGATCCCAATTAGTAGTAGTAGTAGTAGTAGCAGCATTACATTGATGATCTGATATTGGTGGCAGGCAAGCCTTTCGTTGAAGTAATGAAGGAAGCTGGAGTCCTTCCCGGTATTAAGGTTGACAAGGGTACCGTTGAGCTCCCCGGGACCGATGGTGAGACCACCACTCAAGGTCTTGATGGTCTGGCAGAACGTTGCCAGAAGTACTACGAGGCTGGTGCTAGGTTCGCCAAATGGCGTGCCGTGTTGAAGATTGGTGCCAATGAGCCATCTCAGCTTGCCATCAATGATAACGCCAATGGCCTTGCAAGATACGCCATTATTTGCCAGCAGAATGGTCTTGTACCCATTGTTGAGCCCGAGATCCTTGTCGACGGAGCCCATGACATTAAAAAGTGCGCTGATGTTACCGAGCGCGTTCTTGCTGCTTGCTACAAGGCTCTCAATGACCACCATGTCCTCCTTGAAGGTACATTGTTGAAGCCTAACATGGTCACTCCTGGTTCTGAATCCCCCAAGGTTGCACCAGAAGTGATCGCTGAGTACACCGTCCGTGCTCTGCAACGCACAATGCCACCCGCTGTTCCCGCTGTGGTGTTCTTGTCTGGTGGTCAGAGTGAAGAGGAAGCCACCGTCAACCTCAACGCCATGAACAAGCTGCAAACCAAGAAGCCATGGTCGCTCTCCTTCTCCTTCGGACGTGCTCTCCAGCAGAGTACCCTCAAGGCGTGGGGCGGAAAAGAAGAGAATGTTCAGAAAGCACAAGCTGCATTCCTCACCAGGTGCAAGGCCAACTCTGAGGCCACACTCGGAAAGTACGCCGGAGCTTCTAACCTGAGCGAGGGCGCGTCCGAGAGCCTTCATGTTAAGGACTACAAGTACTAAGAAACAAAGTTTTTAGTTGTATGGTTTTCCTTTGATTTCTGTTTTGAAAATGAGAATGTGACAATATGGTTTTACAAAAATGTCTTATATGTTGGACATAATGCGTAAGGCTTTTTTTTTTTTTTTTTTTTTTTTTAATTTTTCGTTTAATAAAAAACTTATGAGTAAACAATATTGGGCTTTGTGACATCTTCATGTAACAGTTTTTGGGATATGAATTATTAAATGGAATATTATCTTTTTGGCATTTTAAACTTATGGTGTGTACTTTATATGATTCTTGATGCATTGGTCCCAATTTTTTAATGTGAAATGTAGTTTTCTACATGTGGGGTTGTTTGTTTGCTTACATTTGACTTGTTTTTTTTACCAACTTATCTATCATGTGATATTTGTGGGGTTAGGTGTAAAGTTTAAATCCTTTTTCTAAGTTATGTTTTCTCTCTCTTTAGGGTTGGTGTTCTTGGTTTGTCATACAAAAGATCGCGGAAATTATGAGTTTTCAAGTTTAAATTTTAACGAGACAAGGAATTATGAGGGTTAGTTGAATTTTAAATTAAGAATAATCACATTAGTTGTAACAAATATACCGAGTATCGATTACCAGATCGTTTATGATAAACCTATCGAATTTCAAAACAAAGGTTTACGTATTGCGATGTATTGTAAATAAGGATTGGTACGGAAAAGAGATAGATCCTCTTTTTCTTAATTATCGAGGGCTTGATTGGGCTGCTATTTATACAAGGCCCAAATTTAAACTTAAGTAAGAAAGCCCATATATAGTAAATCCATTTGTTTAACACAGGCCCAACAGCCTTTTACAAGAGGAAGAATGGGTAAAGCCCAAATCCATGTGAAGTTCTAAATGTATATCGTTCGCGTCATTAGTTTATCAACATGTTCGAAATATACACAATATATACACTTATATAACTTATATATTAGGTATACGCGATATACATATTTTACAAATTAGATAATCGAAAGATTTAAGACCCGTAATATCCAGAGAAATTTGAGTTCTTAATTATTTAATATGTTTCAAATATGTTGTTTCACTAATTTATAATCAAGTGTATCTATTTTAAGAGCTAAAGTTTGAAAAAATAATTTTTCGAAACTAAAAAACATATATGGTTAATAAAGAAGATTTATGACCTAGATGATCAAGATTTTTTCTTATATTTTAGCTGAGCTTTGTGTCTCTTTAACATTCTTATTCGTCTTTGTCTTATCTGAGGCATCATAGTAAACTGAATATTCTATATTTAGATAATATTCACTATAACCTAAAGATTAAGAGAGTAAAAACATTTCTTTTCCATAGATTCGAGTAAGAGATTGATTCTCCGAATAAAACCTTTATTATAGGAGAGCATCCTATCGATACTTATCGAAGTTTTAGGCTTGCATGACATTTACTTCCATTTGCTTTAATTATGAAAGAAAAGAATGGACGCCACACTTTATTCTCTCAATCACCTTTTATTTTCTTTTGGCTTTTCGAAGCTCTTACATGAGATTCAGAAGTACACACAAAATATTTTAGTTACAACTTTTCTTATATCAATACGATGATAAACATAGTTAAGTGTATTATTAATAAAATCATTTTTTCAGTGAAATTTAATTTCCTTAGAATATATATATACTAATACTTAATCAACATCATTAATCTTTCTTACTCTAAATTCCATCAAAGCATTTTTTTGATTTGCTAGTATAACTAATATTAGTATTTAATGTAATATATATTTTTAAAAAATATATTTCATTCACTAATCAAATATAAATGAAAATTATTAACTTCCATGGTACCAACCATGTTCTGAAAGTTTTTAATTTTTTTTTTTTACTGAGAATATGATCTTAGTTATGATATATACGATATTAGCACTCCAGATTACCATCAAGCTGAATCATATTGAAAAGTGAAACAATACTCAATTACATACTAATATTCTACTATACCTCATAGTATTAGCTTTATTCATGTAATTTCTTGCCTTTTTTGATATTTGTACCAAATAACATTAAAATTACTAATTTATGTCTGTATTAATCGATATCGTCATATTTTTTATTATTATATTCATTCGTTCCAAACTATTTTTAATTGACAAACTTAAAAATTGAGAATCTATCTACCTTCACGAATTAAATAAAAAATTTACATACACTTTATTCTCTCGATACTTTTGAAATTACATTTATGCATTGTAGTTGTTGGAAGGGTTGGTCAACTAATTATTAAGTTGTCATTTGATAATTTCAGAAAATTACTTAAAAAGCCTTTTTATGTCATAAAACGTCATCAACCTGTGTTACTTGTTGTTGAACAGTACATTTATTGAAGCATATATATATATATATAATATGCTAATAATATTAATATTTATTTTTCCAACAATCTCTGAAAAGTTATATAATAAAGTCTGAAAAAATTGTGTTATACCATTCTTAGTTATAAAGAGAAAATACTTTAAAGTAAAATACATGGTCAGATTTTCTAAATTAGGATATTTGAAGTGAAAACTAAACAAGTACATAGCTTTGTGATCTCAGTTACTAGTCATATCAAATTCCCTCATCATACATCACAAGATTATTATTATTTTTTATATAAAAAATATTTTTTTTTCTTTTTTAAAATTCCAAAAAAAAAAGGGTTAAAATTGAATAATAATTTATTTTTTATTTTTAATTAAAGATTTTAGATTTATATGTTATGTAAAACATTATCTTGAGTTTTCTTTAACCTCAGTAAAAGACCTTTTAGAGTGAATCAAATTTAGTCAGATCGTTATACTTTGAGTTAATTTGAGTTTCAAGAGTTCTATCATCATGACTTTTATATTATTGTATTCTTTTTTTTTGTCCGTTTTGATATGTTTTATTTAAATCGATTGTCTATCGAAAGTAATATCTATATCTATGTAAGTTAGAGGTCAAAGTAAAATTACATATACGCTATCTTTTAATTCCAAAAGTTGATACACCGAATATATTGATGTTAAAATGAAAAAGTAGAGAGGATTGAAAGATAATAACTCGATACACGAAACAGAAAATATTTAGAGAATACTTCTGAAAAAAAATCAATATATCACCTTTGTTATTTCAAGTGTTTCAGTACTCTTTAACATTATAATCGAACACATAACATACCATAGTGTAAAATATTTTTTTAACTATCAAACAATAAACAAGATTGAAATTACCACTTAAGGATTCAAAATAAAAAGAAATAAACATATTAATCAAGTAAATTTAATGTTTATTATATTATATATACATAAATATAATAAATATCATGTTATTTATCTATAGTGAATTTGATGTCTCAAAATTTATCACCACACTCACAAGCTATTTATGTTACTTGATTCACAGTTTATATATATATATATATATATATATATATATATATATATATATATATATATATATATATATATTGAATTTCTAAATAAATAATCTATCATAAGTCACAAATCTTTTTTTTAATTATAATTTAATTCAAAATTAATAATTTGATCAAGCTCATGGAAGCAGAATTTAAATAATTCACTTACAATTGAACATAAAAGCAAGAAATAAATTACAAAAGCTTTATAATAACAATTTTTTCTTCCCTTTGGTTGATCCAAATATATAACAATTGGCTTTGGGATTTAGCATATTGATAGAAAAAAAATGAAAATCAAGTCTTATTTATTCCCAATTTATGGTTTTTGCCAGTGGTAGTGGTTGGAGCTATATAATCAAGACAAGTTCAGAGAGCCCATTAATTAATTGCATTAAAGTCTCAATTTTGCTGCATATTTTGAGAATTAAACTTTTAATGATTCTTGTTATTGCATATATTTAGTGCATTATTTGAGAAATAAAATCTTACATAGTGCTAAGCTACTAAAGAGGTTGGTGGGGGTGGGGGTGGGGGTGGGGTGGGGGTGGGTGGAGGGTTATCCTAAGATGCAATTTTGAGGGGGAAAAACTTATTTCTAAGATAAAATATCGTGTTTTAATAATTAGTGGCAGACAAGATAAGACAAGTATGACAAGTCTACTGAGTTAAATAGTTATCCACATTATGAATGTTGATTAATTTGCCAAATATTTCATTTTATTAATGAAATATTGTCCTTCAACAATGATGATTTCAATTTAATTAAAAGAAATTAAGGTCCTTCATGTTTAAGATATAATTTGAAATTAATCCTACACATTGTGTTTAAGGCTATGATATTCTTCAAGTACCACAATGTAACATTTGTAGGATGGTGTCCATATTCTATGTATCTACATTATTATTATAATCTTTGAAAATTCTCGAAGTACAAAATTTATAATAGATTACTCATATAGAGCTTATTTGAGGATCATAAAACGTTATAAAATTCACTTAAATATCTTTTCATGAGCTGTTATTTTACTATTCGCGTCAGTTAGTGGCAGACAAAATAAGAAAAGTATAGTAAAATTACTTGAGTGGAATATAATCAAATCTTCTTTTTCATGAATGAAAAGTTGATTAAAGAATATATTTTTAATTAATTACTAAAATAGAGTTTTTTGTTTTTTTTTTACAAAAACGAAATCATTTGCTACAATATCCTAAAATGTGTTTTTTTATATATTCGATGTGAAATCTTAGATGAAAACAGCCCAAATTCACATGGACAAACTCAACTCTTTTTAGATGCTTACTGAAAATCATGTCTTTCGAATTTAATATTATATCGTCTTTTAAATAATAAAAACGTTCATAATTGAAAAGAAATATTACCAACCAAGAACTAATGGTTATACTTGTTTTAACATATCTCCCTATTTATAAAAAGTAAACATTACTCTGAAAAGGGATAATTTAAGACATGTTTAATATGACGAAAAATATTTAATAGAAAACATTTTTCAAATTAAAACTTTGTTACCATCCAACGCTTTAAAATTTCAAAATTTTATATTTTAAATGAAATATTGGAGAACTATATAAGAGAAAGTATTTCTATATTTAATATTTTTCTTCATATCAAATACACCCTTAGTCGCCTACTATTTCCCTTTACCGATATCCTATCGAACTTCTAAAATGTCAAATTTCACAAATGAAACACCTCCAAATTAAGAAAGAATAACATTGTATTGCAAAGATAATCTCACACTTACAACATGTTCGATAAGCTGAATAATATTTTCTGCAATATATTTATCAGATAAAAATTTTGTCACCACCTAGCACACTAAAATTTCAAAATCTTGTATTTCAAAGGGAACAATGAAGAACAATTTAAGCAAAAAGTATTTTTTTTTTCATTTAATATTTTCCTTCATATCAAATACACTCTTATCACCAACTACTTGACTCCTAAAATTTCAAATTCCACATGTGAAATACCTCCAAATTAAGAAAGGATAACATTGTATTGCAAAAAATAATCAAAACACTTCAAGAAAATTATCAAATTGAAGAGAATAATTACCACATCAATCCATTACTTAATTTAAATACAAAATATAAATAGAACATCTCATAAAAATAGTAAATTTAGGTAGCCAAATTGATCAACCTCCTAGCTAGGACAAAGTTAACTTCAAATCAATTATATGTTCCATAAAAACAGTTAGCAACCCAAGACAAATAAGTTCATGTCAACCAATCTTTATTAATTTTTTTTAAGAAAAAAAAAACTTACAAATTCTCTTGTTGTACTTGTTGTGACACATCATCAATTATCGTCACCACCATCACCAGCACCATTATCAGCACCTTTGCTTTAATTTCGATTCATAATTTTCTCATAAGTTTTGATGATGATCTCCCATTAAGTACCTAAAACATGATGATCCATCAGCTTCATAATATTGATTGTTGATTTGTACATTACTATTGTAACATAACAAACTTGTTGAATTTTGATCTTTTCTTTTCTTGTTGCACTTCATTAGGTAACTATTAATGCTACTCCATCTTTTCTTGCACATTGTAGCACTTTTATCATATCCCAAAATGGCCATTTTTGCACTAATCTCTTCCCATAATACATGATCATGATTATTACAATTATCATTATCATGATCATGATCATGATCATTTATTGATGATGAAATTCCCAATTGTTGAAATCTTGATTCCATGCTAGTCCTAAGTTGTATTAACCTAGTTATTTCACTATCTGGCCAGTGCTGCTCAACATCATCTTTCAGACTGTCTGTTACATCTCCGTTTCTGTTATGAATATCAACCATTTCTTCATCAAGACTACGCGGATTACTACTAGTACTCTTCAAATCTTTACCACTTAGCTTGTTCACAGCCTCCATTAAAGCAGCATCGCGTGTTTCTATCCATGCCCTCTCATTAGCCCAAAAATTATGTTCCTTTTCAATACGAATCGTTTCTTGCTTCCTCCATTCTTCTTCTCTCAATATCCTTTCTTGTTCTTTATGTTCAATCATTTTCATCATTTTCTCCATCCACTCTTCTTGCTTCTCCGTCAACTTCCTCATTTGTCCATCAATGAAATCTTTAATCTTCGCCTTTAAACTCCTCTTCCCCCTCCTCTTCTTCTTATCATGATGATCACTATCATCTGAGGAAGACGTATTGAGTTCAGATGAATTTGATAAGCTCATGCTATCGGATAGCTTAGAAGCTTGATGGTGGTGAAAATTATGAGGATCTTGACTCATGTTGTTAACGGAATTATAAGGAAAATGACTTCCCTGATGAAGAATATCCGTTGAGGTAGATGAAATATTATTGCTTGTTTCACCATATAAAGCTTCAAGTTGTCGAAAAAATCGATAGTGTTTACCATCTTGTCTTCCAGCTTTACCCTCTTTAGTTTTCTTGTAGTACTTATACAAGTTCTCAAATTTCTCTCTACATTTTTTTCCAGTCCTTTGGTATCCATGTTCCTCAGACATAATCCTACAATAATTAAGAGAAAATAATTAGTTAATGTGAAATTTATTTAGTAGTAGTAAAAAAAGGTTGATCAAAAGTTTAAATGGAGTGACATGATTTAAGTAAGATATATATAAGGGTTTTAAGACGAAAGAAAATAAAATCTTATATCAAAATGACTCCTGGCATCAAAGAAAAGGATCATCAAAACCATATTCGTAAGCCGATAAGAAATGGGAAACTACAATTACTAACTTATTTGAAATTGAGTCGTTGTAAAAGAAAATAAGTTTAATTTTTTGAAAATTCTCATCTCGAATTGTATTCACATGAAAGGAATAGTGAAAAATTTACGATTACTCTGGAAGGAAGGTAATAACAGTAATTCTAACAAATTATGGATCGACAGAAAGATTTTCTCATATTTCTTAACCCTAATTTTGATTCCACAAATGATTCAATGTGTCACGTGATGATATATTGAGATTTTTCCTAAAGATAGAAACTATACAAAACCCCTATTTGGAATATATAATACATATATATAGTTAATTACAATTTTTTTTAAAAAAAAAAAAATTCCTAAAGAAAAACAAGCAAAAAGGAATTTTGATCTAGGTAAAAAGAAGTAAAAAAAAAAAAGGGTATGTGATGTATTAATAAAGATGAAAATAACACCTGATTCTATAACTGAACTTCAATGTAGTGTCATTTTCTAACACAAAATTGGCAACTTATTTACTGTATGAGTTTATGCTTAAAAGTGCTGCTTTTTCTCTAGAAAACTCAATTGTTTCCTTTTTCATTTCCACAGTGTACACAAAAATATGAATAGATTTTTCAAAATCTATGTTGTTCCGACTCTTCAAAAATATTGTTACACCATCACCTGTGTTGGATCCTCTAGAAATAGTAACATGTAACTGTTGATATATGTTTTTGAAAAGTCGGAACAACATAAGCCTAAATAACTCAAAATAACAATTTGTAGGAAATTCTTTTACAAGAACAAGTGAATATTAATGTTTTCGTTGGAGAAAAAATAAAAGGATTGAAAAAATTAAAATTTTTAAAAAATAAGAACATATTAAGAGTAAGATTTTTGGAAAAAAAAATTCTTCACTATAACTAAAATAGGAATAGTTTTTTTTATCTACTATTTTTTGTATTTATACTTAAAATTAAAAAAAATACTAGGATTAAATTAAAAATATTATATATATCAAGAACATAAGAAGAAGATATTATTTTAGAAAGAAATTTTGAAACATATCTAGATTTAATTCGTATCATACTAATCTTTTGTGTATCGTTCCAATTTTATGACACAATTGTGAACAAAAAAACACACAAAATAATAATAATAATAAAATTAGGTTTTGTGTGTATATTTTTTTTTTAATTATATGGTGTACCTTGAAACTTCATCCCATAAGGGTCCTTTTTGATTAGCTTCTTTGAACTTTGGATCCAATCTTGATCTGATTTCAAGTAGTGTAAGTGTCTCTTGTCTGGGCCACCGCCCGCTTCCGTCTCCACCACCACCACCACCAGTCTCCATCTGATCCATCCCACTAAATCCGGCACTCGTAGTAGTAGTTCCTGTAGCTGTAGCTGTAGCAGCTACAGCTACAGGAGTACTCGAGTCCGTAAGGAACTCATGTTGGTGATGCTGGTGGTGGTGGTGATGATGTGGAGTAGTAAGCCCGTGTCCAGACGAAGGAACTTGGGCCAGTCCCATCACCATGTCATACTGGTGATGGCCCGGCCCGAGATTCCTGTGTTGTTGTTGCTGGTGAGAGGTAGCAGGTAATAGTTCTGGGGGTACTTGTTGGATCGTACCGAAAATTGAACGCCCACCGTTCATATATTGTCTTAGATCTGCCATTCCATATTGATCTTCCATTTCAAACAAATCAAATCTTATGAGTTAGTCACTCATTTGAAATTCAGTAATTTTGGTTCAAACTCTGTATATATTTTTCAAAATATGAAAGAATTTTTTTTTGGGGGGCGGCGGAGTTTGATTTGGATTCTGTTTTTCTAGAGAAAAAAGGTTTGAATTTGAGTATAAAAAAGGAGTAGTACTGGAAAAAATGGACCCATTTTTTTCTTTGATGGAGTTGTAAAGCTTTAGTCACTCTTTTTATATGTGTAATGATTTATAAAAGATATTGGAGTAATATAATAAAAAGATTATAAAGATATTTTGTTTGATATACAGGAAAAAATAGTGTAAGGTGAAAGGGTGTTTTTGGGACAAATTTGATCCAAAGTGAAGAAAGGACAGATAAGAGTGGAAAGGTCACGAGAACACAAAATCACTACTATAGTTTAAAACTATTTTTTTATAAGAATCGTGGTATCTGAGTCAGTTTACGTGTATTTTTACTTGTTTCACGGTATATTTGTGATCTCTAGACTATAAGCAAGAAGTAATATGTAACTCTTTCTGTTAAGATTATACAACTGAGAAAAATCACCTGATATTTTATGAAATTAATAATTTGAAAAAATAACAATATGTATATACAATGAAAAAATATGTAAGATATGTTTTATTTTTCATCTGGTATTCGACGTCTGTTTTTGAACTTCTATTAATACAAATTCGCACTAAGTAAGGTTCGTTAAAGAGAAAATTCTCGGTGGCAAATGCATATAAATGAACACATACATAAGGTTTTTTTTTTTTTTCTCATCCGATGTCTAAATCATTATTTTTGGGGGTCCACTAATATAAATTCGTTCCACATTGCTCTATAAACAAAATTTTCTTCATTATCAAGCTTAAATCCAAATTCGTTATTTAAGAGTTGAACATCTTATTCATCCGTCACAACCTAGATGGTGGATACTTATAGAAGTCATAAAAATACATAGTATATATAGTTATACTAGAATGCTTTCGTAATCGTTGTTTGACGAGGTATATAAGCAAGGGCGAAGCTAGATTAGTTTTAAGTATTCATCTATTTCCCCTTCAATAGAAAATTATTCTATTTATATATGATTTAAATTATTTTTCATACACATATAGTAAATAATAAATTCCCTTCGACTAATTAGTGTGTTCCCTTATTCATATTTTGAATCTTAAATTTCGATTACAATAAAACAATATAATACAAATACTAGCTAATTAATGTATTCATAAAACTATTTTTATACATTCCTACCGAATGACCTCGTGTATATATATTACATTCAATATTATTTTTATACATTCTACCAGACGAGCTCGCGTCTTATTCAAAAGTAGGGTTAGTTTGCTTTATAGCAGTAGGGTTTAGATTAGGTTAGAACAGTGCTTTGGATTCTGCTTTTTTGACCTTTTGTTACTCAAACATACAACAGTGGAATTAATATACTGACTCTCACTTATAGTAATAAAAAAGTATTATATATATATATTTCAATTATATATATATATATATATATATATATATACGTAATGACACTGCAGTGTACGTACAGGACCAGCATGCATATAAATTTAAATTCTTTAAAAAATAATAAAATCATTAATTGGTAGTACTGTTTATTTATTGGCTTTTAAATTTTATTCCAAGCTTCAACTTACTTACATTCTTTTTGTTTTCCTAATTAACAGTACTTTTTCAGTGAGTCGTGGGGTTAATTAACTATGCAAAGACCAAAAAAAAATTGTTATTGATGAGTAAAGTATTTCGTATTTACGTAAGTTCAGAGAAGGATCGAACTCTAACGAGTGTGATAGTATGCCCTTTCCATATGTAGTTTTTATCATTTGCGGATTCAAAATTAAAATTTATGAGTTTGTACATTAACCTTAAGTTAATAGTACAATAATAACGAGATTCACTCAATAATCGTAGAGTAAGAACTTTCATTAAGAAATAATATATAATTTTTTTAAAGAAAATTCTACACAGTGCGATTTTTTATCTGTTGAC
This sequence comes from Solanum chilense, assembly GCA_032847665.1. Taxonomy (NCBI): domain Eukaryota; kingdom Viridiplantae; phylum Streptophyta; class Magnoliopsida; order Solanales; family Solanaceae; genus Solanum; species Solanum chilense. The sequence continues at coordinate 3,581,164 of CM064971.1, read as the reverse complement.
AGTCGTTGGACACCATGAGGTTCATCTTTAAATATTTAAAAAATCTTGATAGGAAGCGCTTTTTTATTTAATTTGCCTAAACAAACGTAAATATTGGATACCAAATAATTTTATTTTTTTTAGAAAAGATGATTTGAATACCAGAATAGTGTTGATTAGTTAACTTGACAACTTTTAAGACAAAAAAGAGGGCAACAAGTACTGTTAGCTTAATAATGAAAAGGATGTTTCACCTTTGAGATTTGACCAATGCTATATTTCTTCCTTTTTTTTTTCCCTTTTATGTTTCTTTCGAAATACTGATAATTTCGCTTAATTGATATTAAATCAGTATATATTCATATTGATATCATTAAGATTTTTTGTTCATAAATTATTCATTAGTCAATGATATATACATTGGTATATATATATATATATATATAAGTTAATTACATGAGAAAAATACACCAATTAAAGTTTTGAAAAAAAAATTAAACATTCATTAGGACATTTGGTCTAGTTGCTAGGTATCAAGATAATATATTGAATTAAGTTATGTTGTCTATATTTTATTGTACATTAACACTAGGTGTAATAGTTAAAGATGTATATAAGGCTAAAAAAATATTGATGTATTTCTACTAGCCACACATTAATTCCTTTTTGTTCCCCTAGCTTAACTTTATCCACTAACAATGTATATAATGGAATTTAGGTATTGACCAAAGAAAAAAAAAAAGAAAGTTGAATAAATATTTGAATATACAATACTATCTCCGTCTACTGTAACGATCATACTTTTCATTTTTAGAGTCAAACTATGAAAATCTTGATTAACAATTTACGATATAATTTTTCATATAAAATTGCAATGTATAGTACTTTTTGTATAGTTTATGAATATTTAATTTTTTTAATTAAAATATCGAATTAATGTAATCCAATTGAACTTTGAAAACTAATCGATTTGACTTTTGAAAATTGTAACATGACAAATAAAAATAGACGGAACGAATAGTAATAGACGGAGAGTGTCTGATTGAATTTATAATATCAGTTAGAAATAATATTCAAAGTCTATCGATCGATTTGAATTAGAATTGTATAGCATGTTAACTAAGTATTATGTAAAAATTCAAAAAATATTGTGGTTAAGTTAAGCCTATTCTACACTTGGTAAAACTCTTTTATTTTTATTTTTTTGAAAAAAAAATATTATTTTTATAAATATTATTTATTATATGAGAGAAGATAGGTATTTCCTGCACATGACTTTCTTCTCAAGAAGTAAAGAAAAATGAATATATTATGGAAAAGGAAAATGATTAGAATGGTCAATGAAATGATGAAACACATCTAATGCAGGCATACTGCAGTCTGTCTTTTTGCCTTTGTTGAATTCATGTAAAAAAAAAAATTAAAAAAATTATTCACATGGTTCATATTGATGCATGTTAGTAGTTAAATATTTTAAATAATTTTTTAAAAAAATACTAATTCATTGAATGCTATGTTCATTTTTTTAAAAATAAAAAGTATATAGTGATTAATGGTGATAATAATTTATAGTAGTGTCTCTGATTTTGATCGATGATAGTAATAATTAATGATAGTAACTGAATATTTGATTGATATAGTTATTGTGGTAGTTGTGGTCTATGGTAATAATGTATAAAATAGCTAGTATTGGTGACGACTAATTATGGTAATTCGTGATGGTAGTGATTGTGAATGATGATAATTGAATGTGATAAAAGATGACATCGATGATGGGGAATTGGTGATAGCTGAGGTGACACTATAATAAAACGATTTTTAGCGACAATAAATATTTACATCAATAAAGAGTGATAACTTTTTATAGTCATCATTAGTTAATTGTCATGAGATGTCATTCCGGTATAGTCTTTAGAAACATTTAAAAATAATAATAATTACCGCTAAAATTGCATATTTGACAACTTAAACTATTATCATTAATTAGTTACCACTAAAGATTATTTTTTGTATAGAGTGATAGTAATTAAGTGATAATAATGGACGGAAATATGATCAATGATAGTTATCTCGATAGAATTTTTTTAGACGCATATTAAAACTTAATCATTTAAATTTATTCAAATTCATTAATTAAGTAATTATTGTTGAATTAAGTTTTTTTTTAAAAAATACTTTAAAATTCATCAAAAGAATTTCATTCATTATGGCAAAAATCATCAAAAGAATTTCCATATTTGGTTTGTTCATCATTATTAGCCATATGCTTCAATGATATTATGAGGCAAAGAGCATTAACTTTTGCATTATAATTACTAATTAGTATTATCTCCTTATATGTTACTTAAAACTTCTTATATATTTTCTAACTATGTTATGTGCATTATATCATTTAAATGTTTAAATAATTAAATATTTCAGACAAAATATAAAAATATTGTTTCTCTTAAATGACAACATCTGCTATATCATATATGAGCTTGCTCGTATGATCGATCTCAATTTGACACAAACAAACCATAAGATACTTGTGAAAAATATGTCAACCCCCATTTGTTTTAGATTTAAAAAGTATAATAATACTAGTAAAAGTTTTTTTTTTCTCTTCAACGACACCAATAGATTTAAACTCATAATGTTTTTATGCCCTCTTGACATTATGTCGTTATATATGATTATCTCACTTAAAAGTAAAAGTTATTCGAGAATGAATATGATTTTTCATTTTATGTTCGTTATTCATTTTAGAACCTCGCAGATTTTAAAATACCAAAAATGAGATTAATGTACATATGTCTCTTAAAGTCTCAACTTTGATCACTATGGTCCCCTTGAAAATCTTGTAATTAGTTTAGCAAACTCTACAAATTTTGAGAAAGTTCCCTTAAAAAGAAATGTTGGGAAAATAGTTTCCAAAATTAATTTAATATATTGATGGCTTTCACATGTTAGTTATTATAGACTGTAGTGGTCAAAGGAAATATTTTTAAATTAATTAATTTTTTAAAAATGTCTTGAAAACTTGTGCCTCTTTTCATAACTATAGGTTATGAACCCATTTGCCTTTTTTTGGCCAATTGCAGGTGCTCACCATAACCAATTATTTATTTGCATGAATTAAAACAAGAAACAGTTAAATTTGTCTTTCAAAATCATTGGATATTATTATATAAAAGGAATATATATATATATATATATACATATACATGTAGTACTAGCTAGAACAATTTAAAATGACCTATAAGATATGGTGGACTCATTTTTTAGTTTCTCGTTCGATATTTTTAATAAATATATTGAGATTAAACTAAAGTTGAGTCAACATATAGTCGTTGGATCTATTTTCAAAGTGTCAATTTCAAAAAGATATTTTATTTTATTTTAGAGATTTATTTCTGAAATCGATAAAAGATCTCATCATTCTAGAGTAAATAACTTAGTTTTATCTCATTTTTGAGTAAATCGTTTGATTAAGAATAATTTTCATTTATATCTGAAATCAATAAAAGATCTCATCATTCTAGAGTAAATCACTTAATTTTATCTCATTTTTGAGTAAATCGTTTGATTAAGAATAATTTTCTTATGTTTTTAAATTAAAGAGACAATTTATTGCTCAAATGAATAATTAAATATCGGGGTGATTTTAGAAGGTAATATATAGGTTCAGTCTAATATAATAGCTTTGATTTAGATTTGTTATGTATTAAAAATTCGTAAAATATGTATGAAAAATAAATTTCAAACTCAATTATTAACACATGAAATTGCAATCGAGAAATTATGTATATATATATATGTATATATATATATATATTAAAGGGGAACTTTCACATATAGCCACTTGAAAATAGCCTAATTACTCTATGTAATTATAGTTTGATAATTACAATTCGTAGCTACATGTTATATGGAGGAGAGACGCGAGCGAGACTGGTAGAGGCGAGAGAGAGGGGGAAAAGAGTGGGAGAAATGTGAATTGTATATGTATATCGGTTGGATAATTGTATATTATACATTTGTATTTGTATATGTGGCAAGGGAGAGTGAGAGAGGGAGGAGAGAGGCGAGCGAGATAGGGAGAGAGAGGAGAGAGGCAAACATATTAAGAGAGGGAAAAGAGAGGTGAGCGAGAGAGGGTGGATAGTGGGAGAGAGGTGAATTGTATATTATACATATTCATTTGTATATAAGGCAAGCGAGATTGAGAGAGGGAGGAGAGAGACGAGAGAGAGAGAGGGCAGAGAGTGGGAGAGAGGTGAATTGTATATGTATATAGGTTAATAATTGTATATTATGCATATGTATTTGTATATTATGGCGAATTATACATATACAAACATGACTAATTATACAAACTCGAAGTCAGCCCACATAATTAATATATAATGTTAATCGCGAATGATAATTATAGCAAATTATAGCTATAATAAGTAATTAAAAAATATAAATTTACTCTATTTTTCCCAATTAAATACAAATATGAGTACTTATCATTTGAGGAAAGTAGAGCATAAACATAGAAAAGATATATATATATATATATATATATATATATATATATATATATATATATATATATATATATATATATATATATAATTTACAGGACATTTTGTTTTAGTCATATTGAAAAGAGTAACATTTCTTTCATAAATAAGATTTACCCTTGAATTTTATTTCTCCATCATTAATTAAATAATTTATAATATCCAATAAAATTTCTCTGACTTACTTTATTAGACAATAAATTTCAAAATCATTGTTTAATCTTAGATTTCATATCAAATTAAATAATTTTTTAAATAAATTTAAATGATAGAATATTATATATTATCCTTTCAATGCCACAAAAAGAGGTACATGCATTTATACTATAGGCCGCACTTATCAAAAAAAATATTAAGAGACTCATATGAATAATAATAGCAGAGTTAAAATTTTCATCACAAAATTAAAAGATATAAAAAAGTAAAAAATTATAAAATATTTTATTATATATATAAAAAGTAATTATAAAAAACATGGTAAAAATAATTCGAATGAACTCTCTTGCTCACACTCGACTTTGTTCCAGACAGGACGCTCCAACATATTAGTCGCCTAAAGCAAAAATCAAACGGGGTCTTAAATTTGAATTGTTAATAATATAACCATTTTTATTTGAAATTATTTTTCATGAGATATAGTATTTCAAATATGTCATTTTTCTAATAATTTCTTTATTTTCATGAAAAGTTTACTTTTTTTACAAATAGTACTCAATATTTGTTAAAAAAATAATAACTTATAACCTATTATTATTAAAAATGAGACTCTTAAATTTGAAGACTTAAAACACGTATTTTTTTTAACACTATCGAGCCACTCCAAATTCCGAGTGGATTTGGGAATGAAGGGGTGGGTGGTAATCAATTATTGTACATAATATTTTATATTTTTATATTTTAAATACCATCACATAATTATCAGTCCACGTGATTTTTTTTTTAAAAAAGTACTATTTTCTGCTGCTACTTTTTTTACGTATGAATTGTACGTCCATTGATCTATTAGCTCTTAAAACCATTGCAACAAAGGGACTGTTACTACTATCTGTTCCTCTTATTTTTGTTATTTTTTCTGATTTTTTTTCTTCTATTTTTAGTGGAATAATAAAGTCTGTTGCAAATTCTATTTAGTAACACGTTATTAATGAATTATTAAAATATTGCATATATTCATGAATAATATTTGTTAGCTGATTCTAAGGATTGTAATTGGACGGACTGTGTCAAATTTAGACGGGTCATAGTCGGTTAAGATAATAATTGGATCAAACAGACATTTGCTCGGGACAAAACGGTTTAGGTAATAAATTATATAACGGATCAAGACTCAATCCAATCCAATTTTTACTAAGCTTGTTTTATTTGTTGTTTTAAACTATTTTAATACCTAATAAAATTATTTTCTTCTTTATATAATGTCTATATATAATATATCAAACTGAAAAAGAAAAAAAAAAGTTTCATTCAAAAATGTTTTATCAACTCTAGCTGATTCAAATATTTTCGTAGTGAAATTTTAAAGGACAAGAGTTTAAAAGTTCACATCCTCTTAAATCAACCCTCATTGTATATTGGTGTAGTCAAAATCAAAACTCATGACATATATTATCCGTTCCGGCTCTACTGATCTCAATAACTTGTGTTATACAATATACGTAGCATGTAGCTCTTTTCACCCTTTTTTAATACGTAAAAAATTGCTTAAAATACCACATACATCACTAGGTTAATAACTTGTTAATTTAAAAGTCGTTCAGACCAACTTAATTTAATGATTTACATCTTCTGTCATGAACGTCACAATTTATAGATCGTCGACATATATAACCTATATTATTGATGGGCTAAAAAGGACCCATTTTGGTCGGGACCCGGCATTTTAGGGATTCATATAAAGGTGAATCATTGAAGGCTCATCAATATTTTTTCAAAAATTGAGAGTATAAATTGGCACCTACCAAATGGATCCAAAGATAAGAACAAAAAGTATGTTACAACTCACATAAATAGTATTATTTCCCTCAAAAAAAAAAACTTATTAGAAGCAAATGGATCGAATTTAAAATTTAAAAATTCTGAATTTTTAATAGTATAAAAGAAAAAGAATTTAAATAATTTCAAAGCTCGAGATATAAGGGTTAGTAGGTCAACCTCCTCTTTACTATTTGGTGTTAGACTGTAATATGATTTTTGATAATTCATCGATAAATTATATTAGCAACAAAGTTATATTACCTTGTTTTTGTTATATTACCTTGTTAATTTATTCTTTTGTAGTTAATATCTTATCACGATCTATTCAATTATAAAGATGCAAAATCAATGATTTAAATCAAATTATTTAAATAGACGTTTCAATACATATATTGAGTTAACTTTTTTTTTTTTGATAAACTCGTAAGTTATATTCTATTTTCGATCTCGAAAATGGTAGGCATTATAGGTCCATGGACCACTTCACATACAAACAAAATTAAAAAGTAAGAGATAAACTATAGTAAAACAGTAAAAATTGGCCCTACAAAATGTCAAACACATAAAAGAAAAACCCAAATTAAACTGCCCCCATTTTTCCATATCAATTGATTAATTACTACTCTTATTAAAATTCCAGCTACCTCTACATCTTTTTTTTTTTTTTTTTTCAGTTGTATAGTACCAACAAAAATAGTTATAAAGGACTATTTCATTTATACGATACAGTTTAAATTTTTAAAAGTCAAACAGTTTATAATAAGAAAAATAATTAATTGTTTGAATTTTGAAATTCAGAAAAGATTGCCTTCGCATTTTGACGGTTCTTAGCCAACTTAGCAAGATGGTTTGCAACCTCATCGACAGGGTCGGAGCCACCTTAGTATAAGGCGGTTCATCCGAACCCCCTTCGGTGAAAATTTATATTATTTATACATGATTAAAATAATTTTTTTATGTATATATAGTAGATGTTGAACCCCCATTTGACTACTTCGTGAATCTATTTCTACAGATTTTGAACCCCCTTATTTAAAATTCTGGCTACGCCACTGCTTATCGTCCTCCTTGAAAATATTGTTCTACCTTGACATTAGCAAGTTTGCATTTACTATCACAGGTTTATACATACGATCACTCCGTTCTAATTCTTTTTAATCTGTTTAAACAAGAATGACATGCTTCATAATTTTGAAATAATCAACTTATTATTCCCCATTTTACCCTTTACCCCCTTTTACCCTTTATCAAGTTGATAAAAATAAGAAATTGATGCCTATTATAGGTATGCAGGTGAGTAGTGACCTAATGCCTCCTGTAGAGAAACAAAAAATTACATATGAGTGTGTGTTTACTCAGAGATGAGAAGATAACACAACACATACACACATACACACACACTAAATAGTGAAATAATACTGATAGCTTGTAATTGAAGACAAAGTGTTACATCCATGCACATAGTAAATGTTGTAATAATACACAAACATGACACATCTAGCTAGCATTGATAGTCAGTCAGTTTTGCAGAGTGATACATCTTTCGTTTCAATTTATACGAGTTAGTTTAACGTAGTATGAAGTTTTAAGAAAAAATAACTTTTAAAATTATTATTTTAAAAATAAGTTATAGATCAAGGGTAAATTTGAGGTTATAGTTAAATTATATGTCGTTAAATATAAAAATATGTCCTTTTTTTTAACGAACTAAAAAGAAATGTAAGTCATTAGACAGAGAAAGTATGTATATAGTCATAGAACCTATTACATTACCAAAAATAATGCAAAAACTCATGGAGAAAAAAATGAACGGATAGGATCAGTTCAAATAATTTAATCCGTGGATTTTTTTTTCTTATTCAAAAAATCGATAGGATTGATTGTCAATCGTTTCTTTGAAATTGAGGCACCAAAATTTGATATGATGTTGCTTTTTACTTACGAAACCAACCCTGTTCATCGGTTTTGACACATTTTTTTGTAGAATTAGTTATCCAACGGTATGTGATAAAATGATAAATATTCTCTCCTTGTTAATCAGATATTTTGAATTTGGTTTTGACACATTTTTGAGTAGTATTAGTTATCCAACGACATGTGATAAAATGATAAATATTCTCTCTTTGTTAATCACATATTCTGAATTCAAGATATGAATATGAAATTACCTTTTTTCAGAAGTGATGTATATTTTAAAATAAATTTCTTTATACAAAATAAATCGAACCTCAAAAATAAATAGCGAAAGAAAAAAGTTAAATCTTAGCTATAGAGCTACAAAGAGTAGTAGTAGTAGTTGAGTTTGAGTGGCCATTATATGATACATGTTTGCTAGATCTCAGGTGCCATCTGTTCCTCCTACTCCCTTTAGCTTGTCTCTCATATATCGTTATCAAAAACAGATTTAAAATTTAAAATTTTATTAATTTTTATAATGATATCAAATTTAATGACATTACAATAATAATTACATCTAAGATCATATAATGTACTTATAGAAATTCAATAGATTTCTTCATATTTACAAAATCTTAAAAAAAAGATTTTATGTACAAATAAATTTATAAGTTGTAACGATATCTCTAGATCTGTTCTGAATGAGCCCATATATAGTAAATGATAGTGAATACCTTTAGATGAAAAATCGTATTACATTATGTTTATACGTTAATAAGTTTATTTTTTTCTATATTTATAAATTAAATTTAAATATTTTTAACGAAATTTCTGATTTAACGCACACTCTTGTGTCTTCTTCTTCTGCATGGCATGCATGGCTCTGATCATAATCTCCCATTTATTTGCTATTTGTACAATTTTGACTTGCCCTTGCTCTGACCTCTCTGTATTTATTCAATTTTTTCAGAGTTTCAATATTTTTAAACCTTACATATATAATTTCATCTACATATTTTAGTTCTTTTACGATGTTCTTTCGTCGTGTAATTTATAAGTCATGAGTTCGAGCCTGAAAAATAAATAATAATATTCAAATTAAGATAAACTATTAATATGTTATTAATTAATATAATTTAATTTTAATTTTAATTTGTTTGCCTTTGTGTAGAGTGTAAAAAATGAATTCAAACATAGGTAAGTCGTCTAATTCGTCCGGAATTTTAAGGGTTGGGCTCAAGATAATTTGAATTGGGTTCAATCTCAATCCATTCAAACTTAACCAATTCGAAGAGAATTCTCAAATGACCCCAATTCAATTTTCAGTTTCAACTCGTTTTAAAACTTTTTATTAATATATGTTTCTATAAAAGGTATGAATTATTACCTATTTAACCTCTTTTAGGATTTATCTATCCATTTGTTACTTTTTAACAAAAAATTCTTGAACGGAAATTCAAATTGTGATTATAAAAGTTAAATATCAATATCTTAAATTTTTGAGATTAATCGGGTCAAATTAACGGGTCAAGATTCAATCCCCTTTTTTTAGCCCATTTGAGCCTAAAGTAAAGTTGGGCGATTCAAGACCCAACCCAATTTCTATTAAACCTATTTTAAGATTTTTAGTTTCAATCCAACCCACCAATTTGACCGCCCTAGTTTTACTGTATTATTTTTAGTCTATTTGATTAAAAATAATGTCTCTTTATTTATTTATATATTACTTAATCTTGTTTTTTTAACAGTTACTCCCTATGGTTTTCTCCTAGAAAAGACAACCAAAGTATGATGGAAAATAATTTAATTTCCTCTTCTAAAAGATGAAATAATTTTGAAAAAAAAAGGGTACAATTTTGGTACAATAATTAAATTGAGTTGCATAATTTTGGGACCTACCAAAAATTTTAATTAAAAAAAATTATCTATATTAGAGAGACAACTTGCAATTGATAGTACCACTTGACTTCTCCTAAGACCTTTCGATTACTATAATTTAGGAAGATATCTGCACTGAAATCTGAATAAATATAATTTTATATACGTCCAATATATACTAGGTTCTCCATTCATTTAGGATTATAATTAAACACACTTTCACTTATTTGCTTAATAAAAATTAACGTATCTGTATATCTAAAAGCTCTATAAATAAGATACGTTATTCATCTTTAATTTATCACTAAATATTTTATAATTGATAGGATGATTCCTTTTGCAATTCATCATTAAATAAAATTAACGACAATCAACAATATTTCACAAATGATTATTATACAAATAAATAATATTAGATCATAGATAGTGTGTCATTTAGAAATAAAGAGTAATAAAACATTGATAATGGTTTAAGACCCCTTTTTCCTATTTGAATATAAAAATAATGATTGGGAAATATTGGAAAAAAGAGAAAAGGTTAATTAATACTCCATTGCCAATAGTTTTACTTCAACCAATTATTTTACACATATAAATATATATTATCATAAGATATTGTACGACAAGTGATCATATGAAAGTCTAAATTCATCTGAATCATTAATCATCGTTAGTGTTTTGAGGATTGAAATTTTGATACATTAAGCTTTTATTATATATGAGAGTAAAAAATAATCAAATTATAAGAGTTTATAAAGTACAAGTTTTATTTTATATTTTTATATATGTAAAAAGTTGCGATCTCTTAATTACGTGAAAATAATTTTACTAATTGTGTCAAGATTCGAAAGAAATATATATTTCAATCCAATTAAAATTCATAGGATAGATCAACCTATGAATAATTTTGAGTTTATCAAGATAATATTTTAGGACCCCACATGGAATATATAATTAGCATGATCGATTAAAGGCCCCATAAATTGAAATGATGTTTATTATTTTCTCATTTATTTCTTCAAAAAGGCTAAGAAAATTATTGCCAAAATAACATAAAGGTCATTATCATTAAATAGTAATTAGTACTAATTAAGTGAGAAGTTCCCTTTTGATAATTTTTCTTTGTAGAAAACTTAATTGTTGCACTAAAGAGTGTTAGAAGAATGTTTGCATAGTTAAGTTGGAAAAAATGATTATTGGGTAGAAAAGTATATGATTAAAATAAAAATTAAATGCACATAACTTCTACTGCTAAACAACAAAAATTCATTAGTCAATAGTGAAGAATTATCATAAAAACATCATATTAATGACGAACAATGTAAAATCAATTATGAGTAACTTTTATCGCAAAATAACGATAAGTTTTATTTAAGAGATAAATAACCAATTCTATATCTGTCAAAAAAATTCTTAGTGAATCATTAAAGGTTATATTTTAAAAAGTTGTCTTATCATTATATGGGAGTGAGTTGTCAACCCTAAGAAACAGAAAAATAAGTATAATCATTATACTTAAGAAAATTATTTATTAACTTTTTCTAAGTTATGAATAAATAATCACCTTTTAGTTGAAAATAATGAGATTTGAATAAATAAAACGCGGGCTAACTTGACACGTGTCGATCAAGCGATGGTTAAGAATTTGGCTAAGTATTTGTGTTTTTTTTTTTTTAATCAATTTTTAAAACTTTAGATTTTTTTTAATGATGCATTTTTAATAGATAATCTAGAATATATGGCTAAATAAATATTTGGAGATAAATTTTTAAAATTTTATGATTAAAACTAGTTAAACATTTACTCGAATCTGATATTTTCACCAAAACAATAAATGAAACACATTTATCATTTATACAAACACAAGAGATAGATATCTATGCTTTTTTTTTTTAAGTAAGTAAATGATATATATTCATACTTTAATGAGGGATTAACTTTTAAAATTAAATTTTTTAATCTTTTATATTGAATAATATTTTCTCCATCTCAAAATACATGAAAGGTATTCAGAATATGAGATTTAGAAAATATACTTTTACTATGCATTTGAAGGTAGATTTTTTAATATTGAAAATAAAATTTATATATTTAAAACCATACAAAAAGTACTACAAATCCTTTGTATGGTACAAAATTCAATATTTTATTTTAATAAAAGAAATCATGAAAAAAAAAATGTTTAACTTCCAAATAATATCATGTTCACATAAAATTAAAGGAAAAAAGTCTGAAATATATTCAAACTTTGGCAGAAATTGTTGTAATTATCCCAACCTTTGGACAAGACCTCCCCGCATTATATATTTATAGTGTATTTTAAAAATATATACTATTTTTAATGATTCAATATTTATGATGTCCACGTGGACACTTACATATTTTTAAAATACACTATTGAATAGCGCATGGAATAATAGGTTCTGCCAAAAGTTTGGAATTGTTACAGCAGTTTCAGTTAAAATTCGGATATATTTCGAACCCTTTCCCCTAAAATAAATTAGAGAAGTACTATGTATCCCAACAAAATGTATGTTTGATTAAACAAATTTAGAAATAATTAAGCATGAATTTCCACTGAGTGTTCGATTTTCATATTGTGGTCCGACTAAATTCAAAAATATATCAAAAAAATCTCGCATTTTTATATGTCAGTAAAACGTTTCCTAACAAAGTCACTTGTTAACGGGGTAATGAGATAAGGGAACCATTATGAGCCCATTGTTATTGGGCTTTATTATCTTCCTGTCTTATGTCCATCTAGTATGGGCTAATATATATAACACGAGGCCCATTTTGCAGTTATACAATACATAGCTCCATATGCACATAAGTTGAGAATCATTACTGAGTTGTATACGACACGAATTCAAATTAATCATTACTTTAAAATAAGTATCATTCATCGAACGAGAAAAGTAAACGTCTACTTTTTTTTAAATTACATAGAGAACAAAGATTTTATTATGAACTTGTGTTACGGTTTAGAAAGATTAAGATTCAAAGCCCATAATTTGAGAATCATTACTGAGTTGTATACAACACGAATTCAAATTAATCATTACTTTAAAGTATCATACAACGAACGAGAAAAGTAAACGTCTACTTTTTTTTTTTAAATTACATAGAGAACAAAGATTTTATTATGAACTTGTGTTACGGTTTAGAAAAATTAAGATTCAAAGCCCATACACTTTTTACTTTTCATACATTATCAAATCTTTTTATTTTGAGTGTTCCCTTCAAGGTGTCAAAAAGCTGAAAATTAGGGTTAGTGGGACGGCTTTTCCTTTTAAAGTAAAAATTTATATGTATCGAGTATTTATATTAAATTGATATACTTATAACACGTGTTTGTATAAATATGTCTCTTACTTATCATGAATAATTAGTAAATACTTTTAGTTTATTAAACACATAAATTGATGTAGTTTGAATTAAACAGTCGATACGATAATTTCTAGTCTTTTAGTTTTCTAATTTATTTTCTAGTCATCTTTTTATATTATATGATAGAATTTATTCTTTAGGTGTAATCTTTTTTACTATATGTAGAAATTACTTAACTATATAGAGAAAATGGGAATTTTAAAGCAACGATAAAATAATTTTAGCGTGTGACAATATAAGTCATGAGTTTGAACTATGAAAATCGTCATTAATGCTTTGCATACAATAGATTGTCTACGTAAAAATGCATCGCACACACCCCTTGCATACAACCATTTCCCGAGCCTTTTATACAAATACGAAATGCTTTGTTTATCGAACTATATATCAAACTAGACCAAGGTGCAGTCACTATCGAAAGACACTTGAAATCTATAAGTTTTACAGCAAGTGTATAGAGCATTTTAGCTTAAGCACTAAAATAGATTCACAAGAAACAATCATTATAAGTTTTACTTGTAATTTCATTATAGAGATTATCCTTTGGATGGGAAAATTTACAGAAAAAGATGGCTTCTTGCATACTATTTTACATGATATTTAAACTTACTATAATATATTATTTACACATAATATAAATATATAGATTTAACCTGGTCTCAACTGATAACAACAACATTTCAATTTTGAGTATGCAAATCAATTGGACAGTATTTCAACTTACAAAATGATCATCGAGATATCAATAAAGTTTTTTGACACGTCAGCGTCAAATGTCCACGAAACACAATATAAATAAATTTCAAAGTAATCGAGACCAAATTGAGATGTCTACATGTTGGTTCACGAATATAACTATCTTAATCATCAAAACAACAAGAAGATAATAGTACTATTAAACCTAATTCTAAATGTATAAAAAGGTAACTATTCTCCAACACTTAAGTATCCAACTCACAAATCCAACACCTTTTTTGCCTTACACCCAAAATCCTTCACACAAAACACACTCACTTGCAAGTTCATCAATAACTGGTTTCAATTTTCATCTCTAATCCACAAAATTTTCCCTTTCCATAAATGGCTTCCTTAATCCATTTCAATAATCTTAACCCTAATTTCCAAGAACCTTACCCTAATTATACTCAAACAATTTTTTTTATATATATTTATAAATGACAACTACTACTTATGGTGGAAAGAACATTATTATCGGGGGCAGTAATAACTCTAGTACTGCCCCCGATAATAAATCTTATTCAGGGCGTCACCCCGTTTACCGAGGAATAAGGAGAAGAAAAAGTAGTGGAAAATGGGTGTCAGAAATTCGCGAGCCAAAATCCCCTAATAGGATTTGGCTCGGGACGTTTCCGACACCCGAAATGGCCGCCATCGCGTATGACGTGGCGGCCATAGCCCTAAAAGGTCCCGAGGCGGATCTTAACTTCCCAAACTCGGCTGCCTCTTTTCCTGTTCCTGCCACGAGCTCTGCTCGTGACATCCAGACAGCTGCAGCCAGGGCGGCTGCAGCTGTTGGGGCAGCCGGGGACGCGTTGTTAGCCGCGGCTGCGGTGCATAGGGAGGTAGTAATTAATGAAAAGGGTAAAATGGAGAATATGGAATTTCAGAATTTTGAGTTTATGGATGAGGATTTGATATTTGATATGCCAAATGTTCTTGTTAATATGGCTGAAGGGATGTTACTTAGTCCACCAAGGTTTTATATGCATGATGATGATGATCAAACTACTATTACCTACCAAAACTTGTGGAATTATACCTAATAATTTGCTATTTCTACAAGCAACATGAGTTTAACATAATGTTGAACTTAAATAAGTTGGATATATATGTAAATTCTAATTATGTGTGTTAATTTCAATGTTCTTTTATTGCTTGTAAAGGGTTTTGGTTCAAAGGAAGCAACTACTTGTGTTTTACTTTCTTGATTGTTTTCTTGTTCGTTGACAATGGAAAGTCGCAGCTTCTACTTTTTGGGTGCGTATAGGGTAAACCCTCTTCCTTAATTGCTTAAACTTAATTTCATTATTTTTATTAATCTTCTATTTGTTCTTTGTTTGATAAAGAAATGATTATGGTGTTCTATAATCAAAACCAAAACACTACCAAAATCAAGATTTTATGAAGGGCAATATATCAAATATTTAAAATGTACATATGTATAGTATCTATATATAGTAACATACATGTGACTAAAAAAAATGTTTTGATCTATCTACACAGTATAATTTTTCATATTAAAAAAATATTTTGATCTATCTATACAGTATAATTTTTCGTGTTAATCAAAGAATGTTAATTACCATAAGATGAGTTCTAAAGTTTGGAAGCTTGAACTTGAAGCTAAGCACAAATATTTATATAGAGACATTAACATTTGTGTTTTGTTAGGTGGAAGCAACCAATTTTAGAAAGTTTTCTCAATTAGGATCATTGAGGTCTAGATTTTAGCTAACTAGGGTTTTGTACAACTAACCTTCTAATTAGTAATTTACTATTCTGCCCCCTTCTCTATTCTCTCTTTTTCTTTTTTTTTCTATTGGATAACATCGATAATATTATACTCTCTATTCTAATTTATGTGACAGTGTTTATCTGGAGATATAGTATACCAAAGAAAGAAAGAAAAATATTATTAGTGTGTTAGACACACATATTTGTATGCATATAAATTATTTCATTAATGATAAAATGAGAAGATTATCTGACTAGATAATTTTGGGTTATTCTTTATATTATATAATAATATATATATATACACACACAAAGGTTGGTTGAGGGGCATTTGTTGAGTTTGTTACTTAAGTTATTATGCTATTAGATTACTTGGGTTTGATTTCTAACTTTAATTAGCAATACTTTAAATTTTCTTTAGAGGTTTCATCCTTTTGTTTTTAAATTCTGAGTCCACCTCTCGTTAACAAATAAATCTACAATCAACCGCCACATGTTAGAGCAGTACAATTGGAAAAATTACAATATTACTAATAGTAGCTATTATTTGCCTCATATTTTAATATTTTCATTGTCTTTTAAAATTTTAATTCTAATAATTTCATTTATATTGGTACATTTTATGAAGCTCAAGTTGATTCATAAAGCCCAAAAATTATTAGTTTTTTGTTAATTCTTTTGAAAAATTAGCCAATAATGACACTTTTGCTCTTTCTTCCCTTTTTTGACAACTTTTAATAAATTAAGATCATGATCTATATATTTCTTTTAAAATTGAAAATTTTATGAGATTACGATCTAATATTTGATGCAAGTTATTCAAATAGTAGATAATAGTTTAATATTTTATTAATAAAATTTTAAGTAATATACAAATAAATATTAAACTCGAATTGACCACCACAATATATATATTGCACCTATTAGTCCTCTTCCCTATCAATCAATTGACAAAACTTGCATGTGATGTTTAATTGTTTTCTAATTAGTTCCAACCAATTTTAACAATAAAACAATTAAAGGTGCTCAATTTATTGCCTATAAACAAATATTAACCTCTCAATCATTTGTTATCTTAATAATTACACTCTCCAACTCACTATATACTTAGCTAACATGCACATATCAATTCAACATCTCTTTTCCAAAAAAAATTCAAAATGAGTGAAATTTCAATTGAAGATCAACATGTTGTAACAATCAATTGGGAAATAAACAAGACTCAACTAGAGTTGATGCAACAAAAAATCTCCCAACCACCTCAACTCCTAAGTGAATCCGCGGGGCGGAGTTCCTGTTGCATTTTTCGTGTACCTCAAAGTTTTATTAATGTGAATGGTCGATCCTACGAGCCTCAAATCGTGTCAATTGGTCCATACCATCGTGGAAAAGACAACGTTAAGATGATCGA
Source organism: Solanum chilense (assembly GCA_032847665.1). Classification (NCBI taxonomy): domain Eukaryota; kingdom Viridiplantae; phylum Streptophyta; class Magnoliopsida; order Solanales; family Solanaceae; genus Solanum; species Solanum chilense. The sequence goes on along the minus strand of CM064971.1, from coordinate 3,563,611 downwards.
AGAGCATAAATGGCGATTTTTGGGCAATTTAGTTGAGAGGACAAAGGAAATAGGGCTTAGTTTAGAGGACTATTTGAAGGCAATTCAACCATTTGAAATGAGAGCTAGAGAATGTTACTCTGAGGCAATAGTTATCAACAAAGATGAGTTTGTTGAAATGTTGGTACTTGATGGTTGTTTTATAATTGAACTTTTTAGAAAAATTGGAGGGGTAATTCCAATAGAAAAAGATGATCCACTAATTTCAATGTCTTGGATATATCCTTTTTTCTTGAGGGATTTAATTAGACTTGAAAATCAAATCCCATTTTTCATACTTCAATTCTTGTTTGACTTTACCAATATTATTAGCCAATCAAGTAATACTCCTTCTTTAGCCAAATTGGCTTTGACTTTCTTTAACAACACATTACAAAGACCTAATGAAGTTCTTGAAAAGTTTAGTAATCTTGAAGGGAAACATTTACTTGATTTTCTTAGATCAAGTTACATTTTTGTTGAGCCAAAGAATAGAAGGGATCATTCACCTACAAATGTCATACAATGCATCTCAAAGCTTCGTCGCGCGGGGATCAAGCTTAGACCTAGGAAAGAAGAGACATTCTTGGCTATAAAATTCAATAATGGATTCATTGAGATGCCAACAATCACAATAGATGATTTCATGAGTTCATTCTTGATAAATTGTGTGGCATATGAGCAATGTCATGTAGATTGTTCAAAGCACATGACAACATATGCAACATTTCTTGATTGTTTGGTGAACACACAACATGATGTTGAGTATTTGTGTGATTGCAATATAATTGAGAATTATTTTGGGACAGATTATGAAATTGCTAATTTCATCAACAATCTTGGGAAAGATGTTATGTTTGACATTGATGAGTGTTACTTGTTGGAATTGTTTATTAAGGTGAATGATTATTATAAGAGTAGTTGGCATGTTCATTGGGCAAGTTTTAAGTATACTTATTTTAGTTCACCATGGTCTTTTATTTCAGCATTGGCTGCTCTTGTGCTATTGGTATTGGCCATTCTACAAACACTTTATTCTATTTTGAGTTATGTTCACCCTATTTCTTGATTTTGACTTCCAAATTATTTGAATTTTTGGGGCTTTGATTATGTATATATGAGCTTGGAATTTCATTCTTATTTTCTTGTTAGTTGGAATTATGATTCTCAGACGAAGTTTTTGAACAGAATTTCGATAGGTGAGATGTATAAGCACTGCAAAGTGTTGAACAGAATTTCGATAGGTGAAATGTATAAGCACTGCAAAGTGTGAAACAATCTCGTACCAACAATGATAGCACCAACAAGCTCTTTTTCTTAAGCCCTAGTCATTATGTTATTTTACATATATATATATATATATATATATATATATATATATATATGACTACTATAGTTATAGAGAAGGTTTAAATTAAGGTAACAAGGACGAAATTGCTCTTAAATTATTTAAAGGACGAAATTGCTTTTAAATTATTTGAAATTGATCAAATTTATCTTACCTTATAATTTTGGTTCTAAAGTACCCCTGTTATTATGAATATTTGGGGCTTCGGTTCTATATATGAGCTTGGAATTTGATTTTTTATTTTCTTGTTAGTTGGAATTACGTGTAACAATTTTCTCGGACGAAGTTTTTGAACAGAATTTCGATAGGTGAGAAGTATAAGCACTGCAAAGTGTGAAATAATCTCGTACCAACAAGGATAGCACCAATAAGTTCTTTTTCTTAAGTCCTAGTCATTATGTTATTTTATATACGACTATTATAGTTAGCAGAGAAGGTTTTAGATTAAGGTAACAAGGACGAAATTGCTCTTAAATTATTTGAAATTGGTCAAATTTACCTTTGACGTTATAATTTTGATTCTAAAATACCCCTGTTCTTATGTTTTTGGTCCAAAAATGCTTTCGTTGTTATATTTTTTTTTAACTCAAAATTGCCCTCAACTAGCAAATAGTTCGGAAAAAAAATAGAGGAACAAAAAAGGTGAAGGTCCAATTAGGAGTGCCTGACACCTAATTGGACAATATCGTTGCTCCGTGAAATTAGCCTGACACCGTGCCCTCCTTTTGGAGGAGAGGGCACGGCGCCCATGCCGTCGCATGGACACAACAACAAGGCCCAACTCAATGCTTGGATAGGGGCAAGGCTAGCATTAAACAAAGCCCACTAACCATCCAAATGGGCCTAATGTTCCATCACCTTATTACTCCCACTTGGGTTACAGGCCCACGTTACAAGGCCCAGTGATCATAATTACTTCCTTAATACTTATTAATAGAAAAGATTAACTCTTCATTAGCAATGTGGTAAATTTTTCTATTCATATAGGTAAATATTACTATATCTTATCTTTTATACAAATATAATTTTTTTTGAATTTCTTGGTTCAACATGCATTCGTATTTGTATATAGAATCCGCGCAAAATATTTTTTGTTTGAATTAACTCGCAAATTACTGATTAAATATATTTATATCTGATGATTTTTTCCTCTTTTTATAAAAGACATTGAAAATATTATATAACTCGATTCAATGAATAACATTACATTTTTGTCACAAGTGTTTGTCTCTAACGTAGAATTCCACCAGACACGTTTTGGATTTACTATAAATCAATATTTATATATATGTAATAATTAAAAAGAATATAAATTCTTTTTATTGCATTTAAATAAAAATTTCTTATTTGCTATAAAACAAAAGTATTGTCATTTAGTGATATTTTGTCTTTCAATAAGAAAAAAGTTTTTTTGACAAAATTATACGATGGTCCCCTTAAAAAGTTCAAGATGCAACATTTGGTTCTGCAATTAAATACGTGGTCACATTGTGTCTCTTCAACAAAATTTCTATCCTATCTTCAATTTATACCGTCACGATTCGTGGTGAGATGGATATAATTTCATTATTTTTAATCAGATATTTAAATATAAATTTTACGTATAAAAATAATCTCCTAGTAAAAAGTTCTATTAGGAGGTTTTGGTTGAATCAATTTGTTGCGATTAGTATTATGAAAAGTTAAAAACAGTTTCATATTCAAAACTTGATTACGAAATTTCTAGTTAAAAACAGAAGTATGCATAATACTTTTACCACAAACTTTATCGTAGTACTTCTAATTAAATATGATTTTTAGTACTTTTAATATAGTTTCTATTTAATAAATATTTCCAAAAATATGGTACAAAGTACCTTTTTGTTGATTTAAATTAAAGCAAGTCCACTATTTACTTTTTGAGCATGCATGAATTGCCCTTTGTCTTTTTAATGTTTATTACAAAATTTGTACTAGCAATATAAGGTTATTACTATTTTTTTAAAATTTTTTTGATTGAACGGAAAAAAAAAAGATAATCTGATGCACTAAAATATAAATTTGGGAAAATATCGATTGTAATGATTTAAATTGTATGTAGTCATGTTATTTCACAATTCTTTAAAAGGTTATGTATTTTTTTTAATGATTTTTGTAAAGAATATGTAAAAGAAAAAATAAAACATTTAATATAAGGACATAATGTATATAATTTATGTATGAGTCCACATGTACATTTAGACAAATTTTTTAAGTTCTAATTAGCCCCCACATGACAAAGGAAAAAACAAAATAAATATATTGAGACAAAACAAATGTGACATTTTATTATTTGCATGCGTGCAAGAGACGTGTTGGGATGTATTAAAGGTATACGAGCTTGAATGTGTTGTGATGAATGAGATTTTTTTTTGTCATTTATTAGAGATTTTGACGATTTTGAGACTTAAAAGTGAAGAAAATTTTTGATAGAGAATAAAATAATGGCTTAAGATCGAATTTAAACTTTATCGATAGATGTCACTAAATCCATCGACTGTTTGAGTTATTGTGTTCACATTTCAACGTTTGTACATATTTTGGTAGACCTTTTGATGCATATATAAGAACTGAGACTCAATCTAGAAAATAATTCGTACATTTTATATAGTCCAAGATCATTTAAAGAAACACAGAATTTATATTCCGCCCATGTGCAACTCAACCATCCCTTTCCATAAGAGTATGAAGTTGAAACCTAACTTATGCATTTTCTTCGTCCGTGCGAGAGACTTCTATTTCAGTAAGGAATAAGGACTCTGTTATGAAAGAAAGTAATGTTAAAAGGTAAATCTTATAGTCAAATCTAATATTTGGACCTTTGTAGGGGAGATTTTCGATATATCTCCATATCCGATATGGACGTTAGAGGAGCGAATTAAAATTAATTAAACTAGTAAAGTCCAAATACAATTCTTTTATTTTTTTCTCAATTTTGTCTTTAATATTGTCCCGTTTGTGATTTATTCTTTCCAAAAAATACTTGTTTTTTTCTCCATTAATTTCCCAATAATAATTATATATGCTTTACCTTCATTTGGTTTCGTTTTGTCTTTCATATATGAACGTTCACAAACGAATTTAATTAAATGCTTTATATTATTTGTTTTTTTCCTCATTTTTTCCCCCTATTTATTACATTGTCATTTATTTGTCTTGTTTTTTTATGTGATAAATTATGTGTACATTAGTATAGTACGTATTCAATCAATACACAATATATAATAAGACGTATTTTACTAATAAAACAAATTATATGTCATTTTAGTAATATTTGTCTTATATCATGAACATAAAGGAAGGAAAAAATAATTAAGAGTAATGTGACATAGAAGAGCTGTAAACTTTAAATTATAAATCCGTATCTAAATTGTGGGACGAATTTCAACAAAAACGTTGTATTTCTAATGAAGGTATGTTCAACGTAACGACTCCATGGTAGATGATGGGTCCTAGGTATATCGAGTACGTTTGATCGATACTTTAGACACATTCAAAAGATGAATCGAGTAGAAATTTATATGGTACGCATGTAATTCACAACTTGATGCGCGATAGCTCAAGAAACAAATTCATAAAATATTTTGAATGTATGAGAACTAACAATATAGGTAGTTAATGTAAAAAAAATGTTTATAACACCAAAAATATACAATATACAGTTAATATGAAATAAAAAATGATATATTGTCTTGACTTTTGACTGATTAATGACAAAGCTTACTCCACTAGGCCTAGCCAAGATCTTAGTTGTTACTATATCATATCAAAATATAGCAGCTATATATATATATATATATAAAGTATGATCTTAATACAATTAATTATTTCTGTCATAATGCAATTATTGTATCTGCTAGAAGATTAAATTAAGTAAATTATATATAGGGTAAGACCATAGACTACTATAATTAAGTATAACAACAAGAACATACAATATTATTACAAGTAGGATCTAGAAAGAATGATGTATACGTAATTTTATCTCTGCCTTATGAAGGTAAACGTGATGTTTTCAATATAGTACCCTCGGCTCGAGTTAAGCATAATGAAATCAAATAAGGAAAGAAAACTTCAGTAGTGAAGCAGTCATGCTGAACGTAATGAAGAAAAAAAATTACAGTAGTGAAGCAGTCATGCTGAACATAATGAAGAAAAAAAATAGCAATCATACAATAACAAAATACAATAACCAAAGTCAAGGAAACAACATTTAAAAATGAAATCGAAGAAGAAGATAGTATGTGCGAGAAATACTTAAAAGTATTGACACGGAAAACTGGATAACAATCGACCAACTATTGAATTTACTACACTAATCCTCGACCTTCATATTCTTTTATCTAAGGTCATATTCTCGATAAGCTATAAATATATCATGTCTTATCTAATTATCTGTCGTCCTCGATATTTCATTGACCTACCTCTACCTCCCTCGTAGACTAGTTAAGTAAATATAACTAATCCAAAATTTATCACAATTATGCTCATGTATAGTATAATTAATATGAACAAAGTCCAACAAGTAGAAGGCAATTAAGATTAAATTAACAAAGTAAAAGACAAAGAAGAGCAACATGGGGATAATAGTTTAGGGCAAAGAGATATAAGCACAGTCCAAGTCATAGCATGCAGGCATTTTGTTGCCTTCTTAGGTTTGATGAAAATTCCAATAAATTTGACAGATTCTACTTTGTTTATTTTGATAATTTTGTCTCACTTGAATTAGAACAATATAATTAGTTTATCACTCTCAAAGTTATATCGGGATAAATAGAATTTTCTAATTCTTAATTGGATATTTCAAATTTGAGCAGGAAAAAAATTGATGGAGAATTTCCATCTTGAATGGGCCTTACGCGACATAAATTTATATTAATCAAGGGATCAAAGCGGATATATCCACTAACTGGAAAATAAATTGAAACGAAGTACCATTTTTTCAAGTATGTTTTGATTGTTATAAAGAACATATAATATAACATCGTATTGAAATCGATTAAAGAGAAAATTTGAATGCCATAGTGATATATTGTTGTTAAAAATAATTTTGGAATCTTATCTTTGACCAAGAAAATTAGCATAAAATTTTTTCTCTTTATAAGAAAATTTTGATTATGTACTTTCTATGAAGGAGAGGACAACATTGGATTCTTTTCTACTTTTAATTTATTTTTTTTCAAGTACAATGAGAATCTAGTTTATATTAACCATATGGCTATAGCTACTTGTAGTAACATATTTGGAAAATTTCGACCAAATTATAAATACAATTAAATCTCTTGTTTTTGTCAAGTTACTGAGAAAACATTTTAATAATATGGATGGTTAAAAATAGCATAGGATACCCCTTTAGTGTGTCATTTATGTGCATTTGAGGGTATTATAACGATATATTGGACTATATTGAATACGTTTAATTATTATTGTTATTGTTATTATGTCGAATCTCTAAAGTGAATGTATTGATGACGATGATGATGAGATGGGTGGGTGGCTACGTAGAATCATATTTCGAAAAGATTTTGATAAAAATTGAAAATGCATATCATATCTTATAAAATCTCATATCGAGAAAAGGGGAGTGTTGTTTTGTTGAACATAACACAAATTTATATATATATATATATATATTTGTTTATTTTTGGTATTCGAAACTCACAAGTCGGATTAGAGAAGATGTGCATTGCGCATAATCTATAAAAGAAATATTTACTATATAAAAGTTAATCATTCACATATGGATCGATCTTAAATCTTAAATTTATAATTAAAAATGAGAAATTATGTACGAATAACTTTGCCTTTTGCAGGTAAGTGTCATGGATGAATATCAAATTATAAATAGGTTGAAAAATAAAAAAAAAAATTGAAAACATAGAGAAAAACAAGTATTTCAAGAAAAAATAATATTTTTCTTTTCAAACTCCCACATTCCTAAATTCCAATCTTTCAAAATATTCATAAACTCACTTTAGTTACCACTAAGTGCTATTGTGAGGTGAATATGACCTTATTATTATCTTTTTATCGTTTATCTATTGTTTGAAGTCTCAAATAAATTTGGATCATTCAGGGGTGGCATCATGATTTTACACATAAAAGTGTTATTTTTTTTATCGAAAACATTTTCTCTTGTAATATACTTTACGTGACATGAATTCAAATTAATAATATCGTATATAATACAAGTATCGAACACTCATAAAATTTTAAAAAATGACTCTAGTTAACCAAAGGATATCACAAGGGGGGCTAACAAATCTATCATGACAATTGACAAGATACAAAAGTTAAACACACAAAGCTGATAAAAGTTTATATACATGAAATTCAGAAAATATATCTCTCTCTCTCTCTCTCTCTCTCTCTCTCTCTCTCTCTATATATATATATATATATATATATATATATATATATATATATGTATACATGCCACTAAAATACATACACTAAAAGATAAATAGATGTTTTCACAATGGTGATGAATGAAAAATAGAAAGGGACATTTACACCTTTTCTTTGTGTGAAAATTCAGTTTGTTTCATTCTCATATCTTTCCAATTTGATTGAAAAGCTGCTCTTTTCTTTTCATAAATCAAGCCATCGTTTAGTTATAAATTTTGAAGTTGAAATTTGAAATTTAAAACTTTGAATTTTACAGTCGAGATTTTGGAGAATCTGATCTTGTGTTTGAGCATACACACATTTTATTTGAAAAATCGAAGTACTATGAGTGGAAAAACGTCTAGAAAATAGGAGATAATATACTTTTTCATTTTATTTCGAAATTATTATCTTTTATCTTATTAATCAAACAACCTCTTATTTATGCCGTGAATATGAACACTACGTATATGGAGTAGTAAACTTTTAATTTGTCTTATATATATATATATATATATATATATATATATATATATATAATTGTTCACACAAATAATTAAAAGAGAGACAAAATATATCTTCTTTATATACACACAATCATTTTTTGACTACTTTTTTTTCCACCTTTCCACATTCCCTTCATTATAAAGTGCATTCACAATATAAATTTGTACGATATAAAAGATATTTATACAATAATATTTTTTTTAGCTACTTAAAGATAAATATATTCTCAAAATATCGTAAATGATATACAGATATATCTTCTATTAAATTTTTGGGACGCTGATATCTCTGCCGTCCAAAAACTAAAGCATAATGAGTCTATTCTTCGTAATAGCATCACATGTGTACATTAAGTTCCATTATTACAACCTAATTGAATTAATTAAAAAATAAATAGTGATAGTAGTAAATATTGTAATAGTAATGACAAAAAAAAAAGCTTAATCCACATGGCTTAAAATCCCAAATTGTTACAATAATAATAATGTTGTAAACACAAATTATGTCTGCTAGACATTAAAATATTAGGATCAAAGGTAAAATTCTAGACAAAATTGATTTAATTAAGTATAATGTTTGTCACGATTATATGCATGCACAATATAATTAAGGGTTCCCTTTAGTTAATTTGACCTAAGCCCAATAATAAAAGCTAATTAGCATTTAATTAATTAGGAAAATGACAAAAAAGAACAACATAGGGAAAATAGATTAGGGACAACAAAGCTAATTAGCACAGTTCAAAGTCATCGACAAGTGAATAATTGTTGCATTGTATTAATATCTATTTTAATAGTTCGAAAGAGAGTAAATATACCTCGAATTATTATAAATGGTATCGGACATCCTCGGTCATACTTTAGGAATATTGGTGCTCCTATCGTTCAAAAACTAGGACATATATATCATTTATATTAACGGACATGTACATATACGTGTTAAAATCTTATCCACTGATCCGATATCGGATCGATAGATAAGATTGTGTCACGTGTCCCTATTTAGTGTTCCGTTAGAGTGAAGGGCATCAGATCGCTGGATAAGATTGTGCTACGTGTCCCTATTAAGTCTTCCGTTAGAGTGAAGGGCATATATGCTCTAATTTTTGGACGGCAAGAGCACCAATGTCTCTAAAGTATGACGAATGATATCTGCACACTATTTTACGATTGTCCGGAAATATATATTTGTCTCTTTTCCCTTTATTTAATTAGAAGGATAAAAATATATAAAGTTTATGATTTTTTACTATAATTTTATTTTAGTTTACAATGATAATTTGAATATTTATATTTATTTTTTTTTATAGAAAAAACAGCATAGGATACCCTTTACATGTTTGGTTTTGTGTGTTGTACTTTAAGCCTTCACATCTACCTTTTTTATATATATATGACATGACAATTATCTTAATTTTCTGTCTTCTGTTATTTTTTTTCCTTTTTTTCCAAATTTTCTCTATAAAGTTGACTAAATTAAGTAATTGAGTCCTTTTACAAAAATAGATAAACCAAAAATATAGTGAAAAAGAGAAAATAAGTTGATTTATGGTAAAGGAATTGTTTCATTGTAAGTTTTGGGTGTATAAAATTATTTATAAAAGTGTTGAATATTTTGTCAAAATTTGTATTTTTAGCTCAAACTAATAATATAACTTATATTAAGAATTTTTTAAATTGTTTTTAAATAATTGATATCAAAGTAATTATACTCAAATATGGATGACACAAAAAAAAATTAATTTTTTTTTTTTATATATATATATGGCTAATATTGAATAATCCAAATTTGTACTCCTTGTGAGGACAGATTCAAAATACTATAAACTTTTTTTTTTTTTAAATTGGAAAAAAGTACATATTCAACAGCAAAGAGGCAATAATTTGTTGGCATAAAAAGAACAAATACGAAAAAGATTTTATCGATTCTTTAAATTTAAATTAAGCATGCACAACTATTTAAAAAATTGAGTAACTTTTAATGTTAAAAGTAGAGTCTTTTTATATGTATATATTTTTTGTACTATAAATATTTTAATTACATTAAAAAAAAAAAAGAGCTTATTTTAGGATATAGTGCGCAAAAGGCATATTATTTTAATACGAAGCCCAAAAATAAAATAAAAATATATGCCGTAAAAATTATCAACACAGTATATTTTTCTGATAAAGAACGAATATAAGATCTAAAATAAAAATATATGCTATAAAATTTATCAACATAATATATTTTTCTGATAAAGAACGAATATAAGATCAATATTTTATAACTCCGCCTCTACGTTTATTTGACTAGTTATTATTTAGGTTATCAAGGAATTTATTTGTTGAGAGCCAATTGTTAATTTTATTTATTATTTTGTAACTTTCTTATATAGACTCTAAATGTACAATTTATCTTTTAAAATAGATAATTACTATGTATTTATTCAAAAAAAAAAAACTAGTGGATATTTCTAATCCTAATTTCATGGATTAAATAACAAAATTTAAATAGGTCAAATTTTTTAAAAGTAAAACATAAAAATTAAAGGAGGAAAAAGACAATTTTTCTAAATTTACATAATAAAATTCTGAATTTTAAGACAACAACAATTTGGTTCAATATAAATAATTTATACATATAAAGTAAATTTTCTTAATACAATACAATATTCAAATTAAATTTATTAGATTTTGTTGTACTTGTAAACATAAATATAAATTATTATTATTATTATTATTATTATTATTGACTACATTTTTGTAAAAGTTAAAGCTTAAATCTGACAAAGATGAAAGCTGAAATCCAGAAAATATATAGGCATGCCACTAAAATACAGGGACTAAAAGATAAAATATTTCCACCTTAGTGAAAAATAGAAAGAATATTCTTAGATTTTTTTTTTATCTGTAAAATAATTACTATTTTTTTTATTCTTGAAATATATATCCCTTTAGAATATAAAAAGCATTGTGTCAATTCAAAATATGTAGAAAGTAGATTGTCCTTTTTTCTTTTCACAAACATTCCCCAATTTAAAAGATTTTGAAAGAATAATAGGAAAAAAAAAGTCAAATTGTTTGAATTAATAATTAATAGTATTTAAAAGTTAACAAGATAAAGATGTTTGAGTTGGTGCAATAAATAATATTTCATAAAAAGATCGACGATTGATTTTTTCTGTCAACTCTTCTTAGTCGATTTTATTGCATTATAGTAATTTACATTTCTTATGTGGTTTACAATTTACTATACATAAATAAATTTACGCAGTTTATATAAAAAAATAAAATTGTGATTTTTTTAAAGATTTTTTAAAAGATATTTAATAAAATCATGATCTTTCAAGTTTTAATAGTAATGTTGATTTTCAAATTTGTGGGGTTTTTAACATTTACCAAATACTCCACTTCCTTTGTCTTATTAATATGACAATGTTAGTATTTTTTTAAAAAAAAAAAATTATTTTTGTTATGAGTATGATTATAATAGTTTTTTTTATAAAAAAAAATAAAGTAAAAATTTCAAATTTACAATGTTAGTATCAATTTCAAATTTTGTATATTGGAATGGTGGGACAGTCCTCTTTTTTCCAAGTCAAATCAAAGAGATTTCATTTTCCTAATGTTTCAAATTCATAACAGAATGAAAATAAAATAATAAAATTTTTGTGGTTTTTTTTTTTTTACCAAATCATAGAATATTCAGTACTAAAATTATTTTTGCAGAAAAAAATAATCAATTGTCTCTCTGAATACTTGGAAATTTTGAAGAATTTTTACCTTTTATTTACCCTGCAAAAATTTAAATCATGTGATATTGATTTAAAAAAACTACTCTAAAACTTTGTCGATTTAACGACCACAAATTATATTTATTTCAAATTCTGAATTTTAAATATATAAATATTAGATATTGACTTTTTCTTCTCTTTTTTTTTTGGTTATCATAATTCTAAATAAATTATTTACACTTTATTTTCTAATAAAAATATAAAATATAAGTCAAACTTATTAAATTTAACTGAATCGATATATCTAGTTGCCAAGACGGTTACAATTAATGAATTAATCATGTTAGATTTTGTGAAATTAATAGAATAACTAACCACTTCAATTATTGAGAGATAATACACCTATAAATCACAACTTGGGGTTAACAACTTGTTTATAATGGTAATTGAGCTCCTTTTTGTACAATACATGAGTAGCTAAACTAATGGTTAAGCTACTTTTTCTTTATATTTATCTAGGTTCATCATATATAACATTTTTATCTTTACAACGTAGCAATGAAACTGCGTAAATATCACATTCCCTCGGGTATTATTTGCGAAATTACATTAGTTATATTATTGTTATTGAAATTAAAATGTGTTTTGTTAATAAAGATGAACGAATTTTATCCATTTTGTTATATATCATTGTGACGCCCCATCTTAAGATTAAAAGTCTCACATCGACAAAATACAAGAGAGATGTTGTGTAAATAAATAAGCAGACCTTATCAACTAAGGTAGTGACACATTTTAAAGCCATACAGGCATAGGCTCAGAGCAGATCACTAGCGGGTTAAGCCGTTAAAATCACTTTTAGATTATCTTAAATTCAGATTTCACAAGTGAAATTCGATGACAATATCCTAGAGTTTTAGATATTGAAATCTAAAGCCATGACTATTTTTTTTTCATTACAAGTACTAAAAAGTGGTTATTTTTAATTTTTATCCATATCTATAAAGAAAAAATAACTCTCACCTTAGAAATTTAAACCTTCGTAACAGTAACTATTGTTCAATTACAAAAATTCAAAAATGGATATTTGTGATTTGTATTCAAAAATTCTTGTACTTTCATTGCTAACTCAAATAATTGTTAATCATCATGTAACATCTACATTAACAAGCTGTGAAAATGCAAGCATCATAATCATAATCAAAGCCTAGTTAAATTGGTACAATAAGTGATTTGTGCAATTATAATAACCATATATTATATGGTACACTGACAAATTGTTTTCAGCTTTTTTGGTACAAAATTTTATAATGAATGATTTGGTTTTGATTATTTCCTATTGATTCAAATTTGTATTGTTTAGAATTTTTAAAAATAAAATCGTCTTATACCATGAGTTTGTATTGATAATATCTGAAAATCTGTTTCGATCTGTAAAAGAAAAAAATTTAATATGATTATGATTTTGGTCAATCTACAAGAATGAATTTGAAAGATGGTTTACGACTTTTGTCTTCACTTTTTTTTATAGACTACTTAAAATCTAACAAGTTTTGACTTCTGACTTTAAAAATTTGTTCCTGGAACAAACATAGGTTAAAAAATCACCATCACCTCTTATAAGCTTATTACGGTCAGTAAATGTAATATGTATCAATAATTGCCGTTTCAAGCTAAGATCACATAAAATTTTTGAAAACGAATATTTATACGTATTACACGAAACTTTTTCTTTATTTCGATAATTAATATGAGTTTTTATTTACACGTTTTACGAAATAAAACACTATGTCAATGTAGGAGCCCTATCTAAGAGACCAGCATAAGAATTAAAGACCGGCGCACCAAAGAATTTGTAGGCCTGTCCATATGTCACATTTGTTTAGCTTTTGTGTTACTTTTTTAAAATTTTGAAATCATAATATATTAAGTCCTAAGAATATGGATCACTAAATTTTAATTATTAATCGAGGTAAAATATATTAGGTCATTTCTTTTTTAATATTCAAATTTAGACCGATAAAATTATTTGGTATTTATATGAAATTAGTTGAGCTATGTGTAATCATATTCGAACACTATAGGCTCGTTTGTTTCAAGGATAAAGAAAAATCAATTTCGACATTAATTTTAGAATGAATCTATTTCATATTATGTCGAGATAAAGTTGCGAAAAAATTTATCCTGAAATTGACATATTATTTTTATCTCACATTAAAAATGAAATAACATTCTACAGTAACTAATTTTAAAATAATTAGTCTTGAAATATCTTGTTATCAAACTAAATGAGCCCTATATTAAACAAAAGGGGAACTTAAATAAATATACTATAATAAAAAATATTTACTATTTATAGCAATAATATTTTTTTTTCACTTGATCATTTTTAATTCATTTATAATATAAGTTTAATACATATTACAAAGAATATTTATTATTCACATATAATACAAGTTTTAATGATGAATAATACATTTTTCACACATTTAATACATTTACAATATAATGTGTCAAATTTCTACCGAACAAACATAATTTATTTCAAAAAAATAATTATAATTCATATATATTGTATAGGTAATTCACTTTTAATTCATATTATAGATTATACATAATATTATTATAAGTGGTAATAAATAAAAAGTATCACTAAAATCAGTAATTATTTATTAAAATATACCAATTTAAATACACTTTCATTTTCTTTTAAAATTATTTATGGTTGTTTACGTCTCGATTAATTTAAATTTATTTTGACTAAATATATTTCTATTATGATTGATGATACTCGAAACAAATAAATTTACAATGTAATATTCATTAAATAAAAGAATTCTACAATAATTGCTTTACTATCAAGTAATTTGAAGCTTTTAACTAAGAGCCAAAGGATCATAACTACTATATAAATTAACATTATATGATCACAAATCCACTCCCAACTAATCAAATAAGACACCAAATAAATATTGGAAAGATTTTAACTATTTCATTACTGTCTGATATATTCTAGTCAGTAATTAAATTTCAAAATTTAATTTTCATGCATGTAAAATAACATCTTTTAACGAATACTAATATATAATATAAATCAAAATTATTAAATTATATCGAACTCGTATTTCGAAGACTATATCCGCTCCAGTGTGGGGATAATAGACATAACTTTCACTTTTACCTTTCCCATTACTAACCACCCCACCCCACCCTACTCTCCTCTCTCTACTCCACCTATGGAAATATATAGATCGAGAAAATAATCAAGTGACATATTTAAAAATCCGATTAAAAAGTTTAAAATATGTCAAAACAAACATATAAAAAAATTAAGGAAGTTCAACATCTTTCATTCATATTTAAAAATAATAATTTAATCATATATAAATATTATAATTTTTTACTAAAATGAATTCAGATAAATTTCATCGATCCTATCTGACTCCATCCACGCCATCAACATCAATTTGTTGTGGTCTTGTGGAACCATCTTTGTTGAGTTAATTTGTTAGCCTCTTTTATTTGATGAAGTAAAATAATAAAAATGATATAGACAAATTAAATATTTTTGCCTGCTGGCTGTGGTACACTATTACTACAAACCCCACAGTCCTATATATCTAGTATCTACTGTTTGCCACCTCAGTTAACCATATGTTCATATTATATACACTTTTTTTATTTACAACTCCAAAAAAAATTCATGTTTTTTATGTGTAATTATATTTAGTAATATTTATCATCCACCATGCATTTTTACCTCGATCTTCTAAACACTCCAGATTTGAATCAGGAAGTCTCCCCCCTTATCACCCCCCTCCCAATCCTACCTCACCTTCGAATTTACGTAAATTCAGTAATTTTTCTCGAGTTATATGTATATTATATGTGTTTTGATTTAATTGTATCATAAAAAACTTTTAAACACGCTTTAATTATTTGTGTTACTGTTAATTATTCTATTAGAGATAGAAAATAAAACTTCAAAGTTAAATTCATTTTCAATTATAAAGTTATAACTATTTTTAGATATAAATTAATAAAAAAAATGTGTCACATAAATTAAGTCAGACAAAGTTTATACGCTCTCTCCATCCATCCACAATATTTGTCGTCTTTGGTTTCACGGTACGAATTTACGATAGTATTCATAATTTAACATCAATGCTAAAAATTCATAAATTTAAAATTCTAAATACGAATCAATAGATGGTGGAGCTACCATATGTTAAAGGGGGTTCAAATTTCTTTCGGCGAAAAATTATATTATTTTTATAGGATTTAAATAACTTTTCAGATATATATAGTAGATATCTTTTTTCTTTCGACTATTTTATATATCTATTTCTTCAAATTTTAAACTATTATCAAAAATTGCGACTCCGCCTTCGAAACCAACCAAAGAGTCTCTAACTATATGTATACAACTTCCCCACTTCTACTTTTCAAAACCCCCCACATAACAATCCTCACACCACCCTCCCAACTCCAAAATCTCTTTGGTTTCAAGTTGAAAACTCTTCAACAAAAAAAAAAAAAAAAAAATATAATCCGCGATCTATGATTAAGAATTTCGCTATGGCGCAGAAGCATTTACATGAACTTTTACAAGAAGATCAAGAACCATTTAAACTTAAACATTACATCGCCGATAGGCGTTGTCAGCTCAATAAAAATCCTTCCAAATATTCGTTACAAACCGTTAAGAAACAAAAATCGATTTCTTCTCCGAGTAATACAAGCACACTATTATGCAAACACGCATGTTTTTTCACATCGATTCGGAAAAAATCAGACGGAGGTAGTTCGGAGAGATTGTCACCGATCAATTTCCCGGCATCAACAAAAAGTCCAGTGAGAAAAGTGTTTCTACATATCCCCGCTTCAACTTCCTCGTTACTGTTGGAATCAGCAATGAGGATTCAGAAGAAACAAAAAAATCGACCCAAATTGAAGAAAACCCAGATGGGTTTTGGTTTGTTTGGGTCGATTTTGAAGAAATTTATGAATAAGAAACGTGAAATTGGGATGAAGAGAAGTGAAATTGTTGCGGAATTGACGAGTGGGTCGTGTTCATGTAATCACAGTAGGCTTAGTAGCGCCGGTTGGTCGGAGAGTAATGAAGAAAAATCCATGGATTTTGAAACTTCGAGTAGCTGCAGATCGGAAAATGAAGAGATTGAGGACATTGAGTTAGGTATTTGTGAGAATAAATATTGTTCCAGTCCGATAAGCCCGTTTAGATTTTCTCTTCAGAAATGTCCGTCGTCGACTGGTTGCCGGACGCCGGATTTTTCATCGCCGGTAGCATCTCCGGTTCGCCAGAAAACAGAGGTTTGTCTTTTTTTTTTTTTTTTATGTCTCTGTTTTGGACTTTTGTCAGTGTAAAATATTACCACCATTAAGCTCTGAATATTAAATTAATTTTGGATTTAATTTTTTTTTTTAACGTTAGTTCGAATTAAATTAAATCTCTATATAAATATCGAATAGAGTTGAAAAGAACGAAAATTTTCTTACACACCTAATATGACTGGTTGAAATGGATTAAAATACATAATTTGTTTTTAAAAAAAATATTTTCTCTTATATTAATTGAATTTTCTACCTTTTAATTTTTTTATGTGTATATTTATTTTTACTATAATAGGAGTAAATTTATATGTTTATATAAAAAAAAACAATTTCTACTTATAATGTAATTATAGTTAATTTAGCCTAACACGACTTAGTAAAAACATAAATTTTATATACGAGAGTTAATAAAAAAAGACGTTTTAAGAAATGTGATTTTTAGGTGTAACTAAATAAATTGTACGTAATTTTTTTTACTATTTTAAAATATAAATTATTATATTATTTTTACTGTATTTTATTATTTTTTTGTGTCTAAAAATGAGTCAATTTGTAAGTTTGACTTGGTTTTTACCTGTCGGCAAAAGGATCTTGTTGGTTCGATACAGTGGCCGGAATGTCGATGGTAAATGACAAAAATACCCATTGAATTTTTTGTCGTTTTTGTAATCAAACAAGTTTATTAAGGGAGAATTTTGTCATTTTAGATTATATATGGCTAGAAATTTTCTTATTTGTTTGTTTATTGGACCTTTTTTTACACGCTTCTGCCACCAAAATCATTTTTTAATTTGACCAAATTATTTATTTTTAAAAAAAAAAGACACTAATTTTTATAAAAGGACAAAATTAAAAATTTTGTTTTTGTCTTTTGGATCTAATTGATAATATCATAATCTCAACATCACTCTTTCCCATATTCCTTCCATACCAATTTATATTGGTACGTAGCTGTATCGTTTGATTAAACATAAAATTTAAAAAATTACGTTTAAAAATATATTATAAATATTTTTTAGTTATAGGTAATTGACTCGTCAAGAATCCTTTAAGATCGAACGTCTATCAGAAATTCACATTATATTTGTTTTAAATCAAAAAAAAAAAAAGCGTGACACATAAATCAGGACAACTTCATATAATTCATATCCTAATAGTTAAACATTCCATCAAATAATTAAAAACCACTATACTATATTTTCTTGATATTTATATACTTATGTATATCTAATTGTATTTAATAATTGATTTTTTTTTTGTGTGTGTGTTTTAGGACAAAGAAAACTATGAAGATTTGGCAAATATTGAACAAGAAGAAGATGAAAAAGAACAATGTAGCCCCGTTTCCGTCTTGGATCCTCCGTTTGATGACGATGGACATGAACGTGAATACGAATACGAGGATGAGGATGAAGATGAGGAATACGATGATTGTGGTATCGAGTGCAACTATGCACTAGTACAGAGTACGTAAAATTCTTTTCTCGAACTTATTTTGAATATTGATGCGCGATAATATATGAGTAATATGTGATAAGTATGAACCTGATTAAAGATTATCGTCGATGCTTACTTTGTTTGAGACTTACGATAAATGATTAAAATTAGGTAAATTAAATATTAAGTGGTATAAGTACATGTCATAAATGTTCTAATAATAGATAGTTCCTAATATATTGAATATAATAAATTTAAGTAAGTTTGTAATAAAATATATCATTTGTTGTGAAGTCATTTTCAATATTATGGAAATGTTGATTTCCCTAAGGACATATTTGGTTGGATTTTAATACTAAATTATTGTTAGGTCATAACAAACTTAATTATGATGATTTTGATAGATTTGAATTATTTTGATGTGGGATCCATAAAAAGTTTCAATTTTTATAAAAACAATTTGTATGTGTGGTGTGTTGTACATTAATATGACATATTACTCATCATTTCCTTTTAATGTGACTTCATCTTATACACAAATTCATCCATGATATATTGACGATGTAAAAAATATTTACTATAATCGTATCGTTACAAATAAGTCTCTATGAAAAAAACACTAATCAAAATCTTAATAATTATACTAGTTACGCTAAAGCTTTTCTTTGTAACATGAGAAAAATAATGACTAGCATATGTATTTTTACGGTGTCAGTGTATAACTTAAAATCTTTTATTAATTTTATTTAATTGTATGATGACCCTACATTTAGTGTATGTGGGGTTTATTCACTTAATTGATATTGGCTTGTCTGTCCTCTCTTTCAATTTATTGAACTTTGAGTAGAAATTAATATCAAACTTCTTGAATTTCAAATATATTTGCTAATTTTGGGCTCTGCTTTATTCAGTGTTTTTTTTTTTTCAGACTGCTATGAGTCAGAGAAACATATTAATTAAATGATAAAAGGGTACATTTAGTAGGGTCATTTATATTGTTTTTTTAGCATTCCCTCTTTACCATTTGTTCATAGTTGAAAATCACATTTATTGTTGTATAATATAAGATCCCTTTTTTTTTTTGTGGACAGTAAAAATAAATACAAAGTCAAAAGGGATAGGATGTTTAAAAATCATATTTAAGTAAAACTTGTTACTTCCATTTGTACCTTTTCAAAATTACTGTCGCATTCGTGTCGGATTTTTCAAGAATGCCCTGAAGGATAGGATTCGATATGGATATGTCGATATTTTTAAAGAGTCAGAGCAACTAATGCTTTTACTATGATTGGTTGCTAGGGTTCTTTTAAGTGTTATTCTAGCAACATACAAAGGAGTAGATGTTGTTAATTACTTTCGTTTGTAACTATGTAGCTCGGGCTTTTCAAAAATGTTGTTACACGTGGTCGGATTCTCTAGATATGCATTGTTTCAGGAGGATGTGACACGTACTAGTCGACATTTTTGAAGAGTCGGAGCAACACAGATTGTTACTTTGTTTGGCTTTCTCACTACATTCACTTGAAAATAAGTGAAACTTATGTTGATTATGTTGCAATGCCAACAGGAGCACAACAACAACTTCTATCCAAGCTTCGTAGATTCGAGAAGCTAGCAGAGTTGGATCCTATTGAGCTCGAGAAACTAATGCTCGAGGAAGAAGAAGAAGAAGGAAACAATGATCTCGAATATGATAATGATTCGTTGTTATCATACAGAGACCGTGATTTTGAGACGTTTGCAAGTGAAGTAACAATCCCTTTCGACATGAAAAGGCTAGTCTCAGACCTTATATACGAGGAGAAAACCGAGACTAACAACTCAAACAATAGGGAAGAAGAAGTTGTCTTTGGAAGAGTATGCAAGAGGTTAGATTCATGGCAACATGTTAGATCAGACACCATTGACATGATGATCGAATCGGACTTCAAAACCGAGCTTGATGATTGGAAAAAGTTTCATGAACAAAGGGAAGAAGCTGCATTGGAAGTTGAAGTTTCAATCTTTAGGTTGTTAGTAGAAGAATTAGCAGAGGAGATAGTGCATTTTGGTGGACATCATTGGTAATTTCAATAAAGTTTTGGCCTAAGCATTTCTCCGCGAATCCAGATTAGTCAGAGCACCAATGTTGGTTCTGGACACCGGATTGAGAGACCAAAAGAAAAACACATAGAGATCTCCTTTGTATTTTAATCTATCATAGTCTAACTTATTGTACTATGACTTAGGCTATAGTGTAGTGCAACCCAAAGAGTTTTTTTGGGGTGTTAGACAATAGTATTTAGTAGCAAAAAATTACTTATCATGTACATGTGAGGGGGGGAAGGTAAATTCTATCTTTACTTCATGAGACTAAAAAGTATAGCCCTCAATTTTCTTACTAGAGGAAATAATCTTTGTATCAAGACTATGCTTCTTTACATGTGATCATTCTTCTTTATCTTATATCTTTAGTTAAATTTAACGGCGTTTGTCAAAACGTCTCGATGAACAGAGTTATGCAAAGCTTATGCTAGTGAAAGGAACTAAGTAATCGGTGAAATAGTTAAAGTATAAATTAAGTCATGCAAAACTTATACTAGCGTGCGGTAGCAAGTTTGTCAGCAAATAACTGATGGAACACTCGAGGTGCACGAAAGTTGTTCAATGAATACTCATTGGAATAGTCTAGGTGCATTCAGTAAGTAATCGCGACACGACGTGCACAAGAACTACTCAATAAGGGTGTTCACACATTGTTCAACAAATAATCAAGATATTTGATAAATAATCGAGGTTCACGTAAACTAATCTGGATAATACTTTTATCACAAAGAAAAAGGAATGTTGAGTTTATTGAACTTAATTAATCTTTGAAAAGGAATCATGTCACTTTCACTTGACACCAAATATTGAACTTTTGTGAACTTTCCCTATAAAGAGTGCTGGCTGATGTCAAATTGATGCCATTTCATATAAACTTGGAACTTAAAAGTAAATTCCTCCATAATAGAATCAAAGTCAATTCTTTGACAAGATTTTAAGAAAAGAATATGATTCTAGTCCTATAGCATATTGGAACTAAAGTAGATTTTTTCGTTTTCGCTTAATATTCGATATTTTTATTAAAGTCTGATTAATGCTAATTTACATTCGATATTTATATTAAAGTCTGATTAATACTAATTTACATATTGCAAGGTCAATTTATGTGGTTAACATGTGTCTTCATCGTGATCTTTTTCATACCTATATCTCACATGAGAGACATTAGCTAAGAATGGAGAAATTTCAACTATCCCAATATAATTCAGGTTCGATAACTATTAGGAAATAATTAACCTTATCCACTCTTATCTTTATATAAATATTTTCTAGCTACAACTAAAGCAAACAACAACCAAAACCAACCAAAAATATTCTCTCAATTATTAGTTACCATACTTTACATAATTAGATATACTAAAGAATTTCATTGTGAATTATATAGTATAAGTTATGAATTGGAAAAATGTTGAAGAAGTGATAATGTGACCTATTCCAACTAATGACTCATAATTGTTATAGCAAAAGTTAGAGAATAATAATACTTTTGTACTATAGATTATGGATGTGTCACATTTAAAAAAAGAAGTGGTTGTTGCCTCTATAATTACCCTTTTAGAAGTAAAGAATATTAAAAAAAAGTAATGTACATGAAAACCATAGGATATATTATAAGAATAAATGCTTCTTGTTGTTTGCACCTTTTAAATTTTGTTTCTTACTTTTGGCTCAAAAGAGAATATTATATTATATAAAGCAAAGAGGAATATAAAGTTCAGAATAAAATTTTATTTGTGCTTTATCTTATGGATAATGATAGTGTTAGTACTAAATTGCTCAATCTATCAAGAATCAATAATGGATATAAATTTTTATAATGAGTTTTAAAAAAACAAATAGAGGGGTATCGTTAGTTGGGAGGAAAATATTTTTTAGAAAATCTTATTTGATTCTAGTTTGAAAAATATTTTTTAGGAAATTTTATTCGATTCTAATGTTTGGCTAGTTAAAATATTTGAAAATATTTTTTTTTCAAGAATTTAATTTTATTTAGACCAGGAAGACATAATATTTCATTTTATCGAATAATTTAGGGATCACAAAAGAGAATAAAAATATTACAAATTTTCATGCATGATTGGGTTTTCTTTTTTTATATTATTTATATGAAAGAAGCATAATATTGAATTAATTATATAGTAATGAGAAAAAAATATACAATGGATAATGTGATAATGATGGAGAAGCATCTGGTTACCACTAAATGTTTTTATTATGAAAATAGCTTAAATGACTAATATCAGAACAAAATGGAGTAATATAGATTCTCCTCTTTTAATTTGTTTGTCATATTTTAATTTAAGTAAAAAAAAAATATTAAGTAAATTTTCTTTAAAGATAATATGATAGCTTTACAAAATTAAGAATAGATTAAATATATTAAAATATCTTTTAATCTTGTAATTTTAAATATATTATGTATAAAATTGTGACGAAAAATTACTAAAAAAAAAAAGAAAGATACATTTAAAACAAATTAAAAATAAAAATAAGATAAACAAATTGAAACTCACGCCAAATATTTTGCACTTCACAATCAATTGGTATTATTATTTCAACAAATACTTTTAACAAATTCAATAGAAAAATTAATAAGTTTTGCTTTTCATTCGGGGTTTAGAACTTATAATGAAGTCTTGATTAAAATCAGAGTGTGCATTGCAAGGTTCATTCGATAGTAATATCATTAATGAATTTTATTCATACTCAAAATTTAAACTTAATACATTTAGTTACGAGTAAAATAATTTTATCACCGTATTATAATTCTAATGAAAAGATAAATAAGTTGTGGCCATAATATTTTTTTATATATATACTTTTATATTAATTATTATTATTTGATGAAAAGGGAGATCATGACAAAAATTGTCCATCATTAAGATAAGTCTATATGCCTCATGATGAACTTTTGGAAGAGAGGATAAGAGCTAATTAACATATGTATGGTTAAGGAGAATTATATTGTAGCAAACTTTGACACGATACTAAAATAATTCAAACTTATAATTAATCCTGAAAAAGATGGATTTAAAATATTTTAATTTTATAGAATTTTTATTTTATTTTATTAGTTTTAAAATGAATTATTTATATATATATTCAATGTATTTTTTAGAGTGAAAAAAAAAATCTAAAATATATTCGAATTTTAATCAAAATTATTGTTACGATATCAAACTTTAGAAAGGATCTTTTATCCCATGTACTACTTAATAGTATAGTTTAAAGATATATATGTGTCAGCATTAACATAAAAAATAATGCATAATTATAAATAGTATTGTATCCACGTAGGCACATATACCTTTAAATCACACTACTATTAAATAGTGTAAGAGTAAAAGGTCCTTTTCAAAATTTGGTATCGTAACAACAATTTTTGTCAAAATTAAAAATTTTTTGAACTTTTTTCTCTTTTATAACAAAAATAATCTTTGGATTAAAGAACCAAAGTTATTTTAAATCCATAACTTTCAAAAGGATATAGAACTAAGAACAAATATTTAGAAATATGTATAAATAATTTAGTTTAAAAAAATCTCAATACATTGCATTGATTATCAAAGCATAATATATTTCTTGTATTAGTTAACTTTATTTTAGATCGAACGTATACAAATCAAATGAATACATTGATACATAGTAACTCAATACTACTTCAAGTAAAATTTATCGATCTAAAATCTTTCATTATTCTAGAAACGAAAATCACAAATTTCTGTATTGTATTACGAATCGAGTTTGTAATATAAATTCAAAAATATTTCAATTCTTCTCTTTGATCCGTCCTCGTTATCGTGAACATTGCAATTAAACAGCTGTTAAATTTAATGTGCTCTGTGCTTATGTTTCTTTTTTATTATTATTTTTTGTAAAATAAAATAAAATTGTTTGGGTCTTGTCAAATTAATTAATGTGATAGTTCATAGAAGTATAATTGTCTCAAAGAGATTGTAAGAAAGAATTTATGGAGTTTGACAGAGTTAAATTTCGAAAAATATGTTTATATATATTTATTTATGAAAATTTTAAAATTCGATTTTTGAGGTTTAATTTTTATTATTTTTTTGAAATACTTGGTCATGAAAATTATTTGTTTTCCTAGAAGTAAAAATTATCACTTTATTTGAAATCAGACGATATCCAAAATTGTTTATTCATTTTCATAAATTTTTCTTTTTTAAGTATATTCTATAAGATAGGATCAAGTATAACTAATTTTAAAATTTTTAAGAAAAAAAATGATTTAATTTTATTTTTATGATTAAACACCTACGGATGAACACCAAAACTATTTTTCATTGTATTTTACTCACATAAATCAAAAATAATTCCAATTGATATTTATAGTATAGCAAAAACATAAATATCACTTTTCGATTTAAAAATAAATAGCTGCTTTTTCAAAAACTTAAATTAATTAAACATGGATTAATGGACCAGCTAATCATCACTTGTTAAAAAGGATTAACTATTAATTCAACCGTCCAAAAAGGGGTGATATTATAGCTCGATAAAGGATCGAAATTAAAATTTAGAGTTTATTTGTTCTGAATTTGTTATCAAATTCATCGTTACTATAGTTGTTAGAATGATAATTAAATATCCGTATATGTTTAACAAAAAAATTTGTACGAATTTATAATCTAAACAAAAGTTACTAGATTTATAATCAAATAATATTTTAATCATTTAAAACTCGAGTTCTAATTTTAAAAATATCAAAAAAAAATTATGATTAGAATTTTTTTTTTTAAAGAACTCTACGCAACATGAAATTCAATTCATCAATCAATATTGAACTATTAGTAGATTTTAAATAACAAAATATTTTATAGAAAAAGTTGAATATATAGAAATATATTCAAAAATTTGTAGACACACAATACCCTACATATGTAAGTGAAATAAATATGTGATTGGTTCATTTAATTTGGTGGTGAGAAAAAAGAAAACGATGTCAACAAGATCATAAATCGAAATTATTCTACGTAGATTCGATTATAATTTTCCATTTATTTTACTTATTATATCTGTAGAGATGAATCTAGAGAAGTACACACGAATTTCTTCGATTGAAAATGAAACTATATATTCTTTTGAATTTCTTTTAAAACATAAAACTAGTGTTGTGCTTAGAATTTCAAAATATATTTTGAAATTTCAAATTCAAATCAGAATCATTAAATTTGATTTTTTACAAATTCTTTTCAACCCCCTTAATGAAAATATTGTTTATCTACTATTTTAAAAATAATATCCACTTTAACATATTTTTTTCATGTTTTATTTTTTTATTAATTATCTACTTTTTATATTATCTCTTAAAATAAAAAAAAATTATACATCATTTAATGAGTATTGCAAAAAAATATTTTTCCAAATTATTTTAAAATGTGTAAAATTTAAAATCTAACAATTAAAATGAAACGACCAGGTAGATTATATATTGTTTAATTTGATGTACATATTGACAAAATTTTGGATGTTTTCTTAGGCTGACAACCTTAATTATTACCTAATCATGATTAATGATAAAAAAAATCTCCTTTTATTTATTTATTTTATTTTAAAATCTCCTTTTATTTATTTATTTTATTTTATTAATTTATTTTCTTTAACTTCTAAATAAGAGCTCAGAATGGATAGCCATACCATGTTATCGCACCGTTATTTAATTTCAATGAACTTTATATTTATAAAGTATTATACGAAAATATTAGTAGATTCAATGTATTTAAATTAGTTATTAATAATGAAGAGATTTTTATATATAAATTATTAATTAGACTACAAAATTGTTTTTGCATATTCAAACAATTTTATCCATGTAACAATATATAATATGTATTTTTATTATTATTCCATTTTCTATTTAAATTTCATATTTTTATATTCATAGATTTACTGGATATTCGATATTTGATATCCACACTGGAATTTTAAATTTGAATTCACATATTAATAAGATTTATTTTTGAAGTAAGGTACTTTCAATTCTGATCGTTAAAGCTAAAGAAATTATAACTATTCTATCGTAATTTATGTTCGTATCGAGAATATACAAGTTTAATATTATTTATATATATGAAACATAAGAACGGGTACGCCACTCCGTTCATGCATTGTGTAACGGTAAAATTCGTAATTGTTAATTCAATAAATAATATTCTGAAATTTTATATTATATGGGGTCAATTAAATTATATATGTCTGGATTACATTAATTATCCAACGTTATAATTTTATTTAAAATGATCGATGAATCTGTATTTTTTAAAAATAAATAAATAAAATGTATTGGCATGTTATTGTGAAATGAAACATAAATTAAAGAGCTTACTATTTATGGCCACAATTGTCATTTCAAAAAGTTTGATAATAGTATATTTCCTTTATTTTAAGTGATATTTTTATTTTTAAAAAACAATAAGTGATTTTAAAATTTTAAGAAGAAATTAATTTTACCTTAAAAAAATTGCCCTTGTAATAAAAAATTTATTAATTAGTTTTTCTTTAATTAGAGATGAATTAGTAAAAACCACTTCTCAATTTTTTAGGAATAATTATAATTGTTTCTTAAGTAGTGTGTTCAAATTAATAACACCCCTTATTATTATAGAACATACAAAGTATTATTTAAATCTTAAAATACTGTTAAATAAAATTAACTTCATATTCGCGATAAACAAAATAACAAAAACCAGATAGTTATAAAAAAAATGGTGATAGAGAAATCATGCATCTAAACAATAGATAATTCTCAATTTATTCTATCTAACTATGAATCGACGATAAATTATTAAAAAAGTCTTGTTAACTATAATTTATTTAACAATAAATTAACAAATGAATTTCATAACTATTTTTATTTTTCATATTATGTCCCAATGTTATCATTATCATAATCTTTAACTTTGTCATCATATGGCCTATATTTTTTATTTCTATATTTTTCCTAATTTTGGAGTATTGTTATTTGGATTGCATAAAATATATTGTGAAATATTTAGGTAAGGCCAAATATTCAATCAAATATAAAAAAAAAAATTACATGATTTTGGTTGTCTATTTTGGAAATTTTTTAAAACTTCTTCTCTAGCCATCTACCCACCTCATGACTACATGAATTGAACCTTCATTTAACAATTATCTATTTAACTAATCAACATAAAGAAAAAAAAAAGATAACATAATTTTTTTTAAAAAAAATGATAGTTTAAAAGAAAACATGTAAAATGGAGTTGTAGAGACTTAAAAGGAGATGTATATCACGATAATTTCAGTCTATCAAATATTTTTCTATCATTCAGATTTCGAACTTTATTGAAATCAATTAAAGAAAAATATATCAGGAATATTACGTACCGAGCCTATCCAAGGGAATATCCACTCAATCATCTTTAATGAGGGAATAATTATACAAAGGTGATAAATATTTAGGTTGTGTTTATGATACATAGTTATAATTTCAGAAAATTACGAAACGTATTTATGCTTTGGATTAAGTAGCATACACGCATTGATACAGGTCATTCACGTGCTTTAATGTATATGATATGTATATTGATACAACTAATTAATACACGGCAGATACCATCTGATACAACTTATATCGTTTTTCTGAATACAACTTTTTTGTTGATACAACTAATACTCTCGATACAATAATTGTAGCTATGTTTCATATATACGCAAATTATTTATAGGGAAACTTACATAAATATACTATAATAAAAAAATATTTACCATTTATAGCAATAGCAATTTTTTTTCACTTGACCACTTAATTCATTTTTAATACAAGTTTAATACATATTACAAATATAAATTTATTATTCAAATATAATACAAGTTTTAATGAAGGATAATATATTTATCACACATTTTAATGCACTTATAATGCAATGTGACAATTTTTTACCAAACAAACATAATATATTTCAAAAACAATTATAATTCAAATATATTACATACATAATTCACTTTTAATACATATTACAAATTTATCACAATATTGCTATAAATGGTAATAAACAAAAAGTATCGCTAAAATCAGTAATTATTTTTGAAAATGTATTAATTTATGTAATTTTTCCTTATTTATATATGATATACATTTCGTAACTACGCTCTAAACTAAGACCAGCCCAATTGTATGGAAGCAGATCAGCCCAAAAATATTGAATGGGCCTAAATAGAAACTAGCCCAAATTTGAACAGATTTATACATTTGGTAACCAATATTCATCCGTTAACTAAAAATCACTATTTTTTCATTTGAAATATTTTCTACCGAAAAAATATTCAATGGATATCATCACGAATATTTTAATTGAATTAGTGAGAATAGAAAGAACAGTTGTGTTTTCATACGGAAAAATTAGAAAGTTTCCTAGTATTTCAATGAGAATATATTTCTCACGATATATTTTCCAAGTGATGGTTAAAAAATATGTTTTATAACACAAATTTCCCAGTGATCACGGAGGAAAAAGTCTTTCTTTCTAGAACCATCTTTGGAATTTGGTTACACAATTTTTCTTTGCTAAAGTTTAATTTTAAAACAACTAAAATACAAAAAAAAAAAAGTATGATGAATTTTGGTTAGGCTTTAAATAGTGATCCTAAAAAATTTATGAATTTTGGTTAGACAACTTCAAGATACTTGATTGATTTAAGCCCAAATAAAAAATGCAAAAATGGGCTCAAGAGAGTATATTCCTAAACCTAATTTGGCTTTACATTTTTTTTAAATGACCCTTTTGAGTATTGTAATGAAAAAAATGTTATTTTTTCTTTAATCAGATATATCGTGTTTGAGTTTTGTAAATAATATTTTTCAAGGGAACGTTCAAATTCCAAATATTGAAGGCATAAGAAAGAAACAAGAAATGATTCAAACTTTTATGGTTAATATATAGGGCATTTTTTAGAACTCAAATTCCCAATGGATTATATTAAGCTTTGCTTTTACCATCAACGATTGATATGAGTGATACATATTAGTTTATTCTTAATTAAAAGCGTTGAGTACGAGATTTGAAAAAAGATTTTCCTTTGGTATGAGGTTCGATATCTACCCTTAAAGTGAGATTTCTAGCTAGGGATGGAGTAAGAACTTTTTATTAAGAAGATACAAAATATAACTCTTTATACATAATGCAATTTTACGTTAAATTAAGAGGTATATATATATATATATATATATATATATATATATATATATATATATAGAGTCCGGAGCCTAAATCGTACAAAATATTAACAAAAATTTCAAAACGGTATATAAAATTTTATATTAACCAAAACCGTAAAATCGCTGCACCAACAACGACTTACCTCACCGGAAAAAGCTCTGCAGCGATTTTGCAAAATCTGATTTCTTTTTTTTAAAAAAATGAAATCATAGCGATTTATAGAAGAAATTTTTTTTTTTACCAAATCGCTGCCTAGTCACTGCTGGGGCAGCAATTTCAATAAAAAAACTTAAAAAATTAAGGAAATCACTGCAGGGGCAGCGATTTCAAAAAAAAAAATTAATAAAATCGCTGCCAAGGCAGCGATTTAACATTTTTAAAAAGAAAAAAAAATATTAAATCGCTGCTGTGGCAGCGATTTAAAAAAAAAAAATTCTATGAAATTACTGCTCCCAGCACGATTTCTTCATTTTACAAAAAAAATTGAAATCGCTGTTGGGGTAGCGATTTCCTTATTTTTAAAAAATAAAAATAAAAAATTCTATAAATAGCAACGATTTCATTTTTTTAAAAAAAAAATCACATTTTGCAAAATTGCTGCCTCTGCAGCAATTTTGCAGCAATTTTGCTTTTTCCGATGGAGTAAGTCGTTGTTGGTGCAGCGATTTTACCGTTTTGGTTAATATATTTTATATACCGTTTTAAAATTTTTATTAATATTTTATACCATTTAAGCTCCGAACTCTATATAAATACTAATTAATCAAATTCCAAAACGAATAGGATTAGTGCATCATGTAACAAAAGGGATTGCTTTTTCAAGGCACCTCTTTTACATACTTGTTAAAATGAAAGTCATTTCTATCTCTGTTCACATTTTTCTGTTCATATTCAATATGACCTGTCTTTTAAAAAGTAGTACTAAATAAAATAATAATTTTATTATATTATCCTAATAATAAAATTTTTTATCCCAATTTATATGACAACATTTAATATGAAATAAAATATATATAAAAAAAAATTAATTAAAAATATACGTAAACTAATTTGAACACCACATGCAACCAAGTTTTTGACAGCAATTATAGTACCGTTGGAGCATAAGATAAAAGAAATATTATGTTTTTTTTTTTTTCAAATCCCCAAATATTATACAAATTGGCACCATGTTAAAGTTAGTATCAATTTTGTTTACTCCAACGGTTATATTCCCTTCCTATTTTCTCCACCTTCTCCTAATAATATTAACGTAGTCAGCGTAATTTCATAATTCAAATTTTAAAGAAGTAATATATAATCAAACTTATCGCTATCTCGTAAAAGATAAAAATAATTAAGTTCAGCATGCCCCTAATATGCTTTACTTTATATGTTTTTAATGAAAAAGAAATATTGCGAAATTAACTTTTCTATCCCATAAAAATTGAACTTAACTTGTATCTGCGTGGATTATAACCTTTATTAATCTCATTTATGAGATAACACTATTATTTTTCTGTACTCAACTCGTAAAATTTTACAATATTTATCGTTATCGTAATTAAATCATGTTTGGTGTGAGGAAGTAGTTGAAGACTTATTTTTTTTCTTGTTATAAACAAGAACTCCTCAAGTCTCAATATTGTAAAGCTCTAGGTTTCCCCTTACAACTATTAAATTAAAAATTAACTCATAAAATACATTAATTAATTTTACTATATAGTATTATCTAAGTTTATTCAAACACGTCACATAGAATAAAGTTAGTCAATTTTTTTAAAGATAGTGTTAAAATCCCTATTAAAGATATTGTATATTGCAAGTAATCAATTTAGCTTTTACTTTTCTTTTTTTTTTTTGGTAAAGTTTATAGCTTTTATAGCTAAAGTTGGACTTCTTTAATTTTTTTTAAATCATAGCTTTAATTCCCAATGGCCAATGGAATCTAATAAGTTTTTGCTCTTTTCTAGAGACTCCTCCTATATTACTAACTTTAATGCATTTGATAATTTTTGATATTAATATAAAGTATTTTATTCGTTAGACTGAAATTTTTCAATGCAAATTTATATTAGCTAGGTAGAAAAGTATTCCTAACGCAAGATAGAGTATACAAAAATGGATCCAGATGTAGAAAAGGACCACAAATGAATAGTACATTAGCATGATAGTCTTCGAGAACATTCCATAAAATTATAACGTTACAAAGAAGATACGTGCATGATAAGTACCTTCTATTTTTGCTCGATATTTTAAGTGTTTGACGACCCCTCCTATACTACTAACTTTAGTGCATTTGATAATTTTGATATTAATATATCATTCGTTAGAGTGATATTTTTCAACGCGAATTTAAATTAGCAGGGTAAAAAAGTATTCCTAATGCGGGATAGAGTACACAAAGATGGGTTTGGTTATAGAGAAGGACCACAAATGAATAGTATATTAGCAATGATAGTCTTTGAGAACGTTCGATAAAATTATACCATTGCATGATAAATACCTTTTATTCTTGATCGATATTTTAAGTGCTGTTTGATATGTACTCTCTTTTATTTTATATGACATTATTTTTTCTATCCACTTCGAAAAGCATTGTACGTTTTTATATGTTTTCCGACAAAGTAAGGTCAGGAGAAATAAGGTAAAGAGATGGTTTCTGACAAACCATTGGTTCAAGACGAAAATAGAATACAAAAAGACGTAATAAAAGTCTCAAGACAAGAGTTAGTAACAAAACGAATTCTATAATCAAACTACACGAAACAACAAATATCAACAAATCAAAGAACCAAAAACTACATAATAGCTACATGCTTTTATAGTCAAACATATTTTGCTTCATTTCCACAAATACAAAATTACTTGAGACATTAAAAAAACACTCAAAAGTAAGCCAACACTTGGGAAGAATGAAAACTTCCTTTCATTCTTAAATTTGTGCCAAGTCAAACTAAATCACATAAATACAAGACAATTTTATCGTTAACTTTTCTTCACATAATACAATTTCAACCAAACCAAACGATACATCGAAAAATACAGAGATATAAAAGAAGAGAATAATTGAACAAAAGAATCCATAGCTTGAGAGAAGACCTGTTTTAGTTACAAACATGTTTACAAGGGTATTTCTTCCCTTTTGACACCTAAAATTAGATCATCATCCTTCAAAAGCCTAAAAATGAACAAAGAACAACATAAAGCGCGAAAAAAAGGAAGAAAGAATACACCCACCAAACGCGAAAACAACCATATAATAAACAGAAATTTCGATTATAGATCTTAAATATATCACACAAGCCTAATTAGTCGTCATTGATGAGCTTTTTTAAGGCGATTTATCTTTCAATGAATCGTTTCTACACTCTTGCTCAGCTCCTCCAACTTCTTCATCCTCATTTTCTCGCTTTCACCCACCAGCTAATACAATACGATGAAACATTACGATCAGACACAGAGAAAAACGTTCTAAATGTACTCACACGAATAACATAATTTGAAAACGAGAACATCAATGAATTCATATTCACCTCCATCAATCTTGATATAAGTTGTACTTTTTCCTTGTGTTTTTCGTTGAAGGCCTCGAGAGCTTCTTTGTATTCTCTCTCCTGTAGTCACCGATTGAAATGGCCACAATTAGTAAGTACTAAATCACATCTCAGGGGTTAGTAAATTCAGATGAATTCATTAAATTAATATCTATGTTGCTCGACTCTTCAAAATCACCACATGTGTGTCAGATCCACCAAAAGCTACGCATTTTTGGAGGGTCCGAATAACAAAGATTGATAGATCTACAATCTAATTGACCCCCATGCCAATGAAAAAGATCTTTAAGCAATAGAAGTTTAAAACATGAGAAAAGGACAAAAGTACATCAAACGGGCTATGTAGACCACGAAGTGAATTAATGCCATCGGCCTATCCCTTAGTTGGTAAAGTCACATAATAACTAAAGCTAGTTGGACGTAGCAAGCACAAGTCGAGCTAAGTACTAACACTACAAAAGGACAAAAGTACATTGTACAGGCTATGTAGACGAAAAAACGTTAAGAGAATCAACATCTGCCCAACCCTTACTTAGCAAATCACGAGATACCTAAGATAATTGGATGTAGCAAGTAGTCGAGGTGGGTACAAACTGGCATGGATCGGTCTGTTATAGGAAAAAGACGATGCCTAGACTATATATTATAATGCAAGCAGAAAATGGTGAGAGTAAAGTCAAGAATGTAGTGGCAAATAATATGATTTATACCTTCTTCTGGCAAGTCTGGCCCAGGGGTTTTAACTCCTTGTTGACAATATCAATCCTTTTTCGAACCGTTGAAACTTCTTTCTTCATTGGATCTGCTAATGCTTCTAGTTCCTGATAAAAATTTAGTTTTAACATCATCAGTTTAGTATATATAGAAGAAACTTGATCTGAAGTAAACTACCCTTCACACAACAAGTTCAAAAAATTCCCATATTTAAAACATATACTACCTCCCCAAACCCCTACACTTGTTGGATTACACCGCGTACGTTGTTGTATAAACAAGTGAATCTTGATCTTTCCACAATAACAAGAACTACCCTTGTCAAAAGTACAAATTTCCAAAATTTATTCACATTGTTGTACCAATGTTAACTGGCAAAATATAATAACAAAACTAGATTTATTCAGAAGACCATATTTTTATAGAAGGGATTTAGATAGATTAGAGTTCTTTTGAAGCTCCTCCTTCCCTAAAATGCTCAAAAATAAGAGCAAACTTCCAGTTCAAAATCCAAGAAAATCAAACCTCAGGACACACCAATTTTTAATCTTCAAGTATGCAGAAAAACCCCACAAAAACAATTCAAAATTCAAGAATGAAGAGAAAGTTGTAACCTATTTTTAGTCAAAAACAGTAAACAAACCTCATAACAAGCTATTTCAAAAGTTCTTGAGCTTAAAAATCAAACCCCCCCCCCTTACACACACAAACATCAATCTTTAATCAATTAATCTTCAAATATGCACAAACCCCAAAAAAATTCCAACTTTAAGGCAATGAACAGAAAATTGTAAGCTTTTTTTGTAAAAAATAAAAGTTGTAAACAAATCTAAAGCTAATTACAGTTCTTGAGCTAAAATCTCAAAACCCCATACTTAAAAAAGCAATCTTTTATCTAAAAACATACAGAAAATCCCAACTTTGACACTAAATATTAAGAAAATGTAAACAAACCTCATAATATAAATACTAACACTAAAGGTAATTACAGTTCTTGAGCTAAAAAATCAAAACCCCATATTTCAAAAAACAATCTTTAAACTAAAACATACAGAAAATCCCACAAAAATCCCAACTTTAACACTAAATTTCAAGAAAATATAACCAAACCTCATAATACTAACAAGTCTAAAGCTAATAACAGTTCTTGAGCTAAAAAATCAAAACCCCATACTTCAAAAAAACAATCTTTAATCTAAAACATACTGAAAATCCCAACTTTAACACAAAATTTCAAGAAAATGTAAACAAACCTCACAATACAAACAACTCTAAAGCTAATAACAGTTCTTGAGCTAAAAAAATCAAAACCCCATACTTTTAAAAAAAAACAATCTTTAATAAAAAAAACTTACAAAAAAATCCAAACTTTTAACACTAAATTTCAAGAAAATGTAAACAAACCTCACGAATAATAGCTAAACGTCTAGTTTCCTCTTCAATACGACCCAACTGAGCTTGAACTTTCTCCTTAACTTCAAGTTTCTTTTTTTCAATCTCTTCTTCCTTAGCTTTAAAAGTTGAAAGTGCAGATTTTGACATTTCTTCATCTTCTTTACTTAAATTACCATTAAAACTCAAACTCCCTGAAATCTGACCTGCTTGCATCAGTGTCTGTAGCTGTTGTTGATTCTGCATTTTTTTTTTCTTTTTTTTTTTCACAAAGACAGAAAACCTTCTTCTTCTTCTTTGAATTCTCTCTTTAAACTTTGTTTGTTTGTTTTTTTTTTTGTTTTTTTTCTTTAGCTTTTGCTTTTTTGGTAGTATGATGGAAATGGAATGGACTCTTCTTTTTCTTTTCACTTTTTTTTTTGAGTTCTAACTGTTGCAGGGTACAATATACAGAGATGGGGTGGGGGTAGGGGTGGGGTGTGGGGTGTAGGGGTGGCGTGGGGGTGGGGGTAAGGGGCATGGACAGGCCTTATTGTTTAAAGTTATATTGACAGCACATCTAATCATATTTTCAAAAAAAATAAATGGTTGTGTGTGTGACCCACAAAAGAGAGGGGTGAAAAGTATTTGACGATAATAATAATATATTCGGTGAAATTTTACGTGAGCTCAGACTTTATTATCATTGAGTATCATTCAGTGGTGATAGAAAAGTTATTTTCAAAAGATATTTGGTTCAAATGGAGTCTACAGATAGTGGCGGAGTAAGGGACACATGAAGTAATTGAAGGGGGGTTCGACATCTACTATATATACATAAAAAATTACTTTATTCATATAAAAATGATATAATTTTTTGTCGAATGGGGTTCGGATAAATCCCTAATGATAATGTGGCTCCGCCGTTGCTGCCAGAAGAGAGCAACAACAAAAATAAAGTAATGTAACAATTGAAACACAATAAAGAACATATTAAAATATATTAATGAAATGATAATAATCGATGGATATCAAAAACAAGAACTAAAGTTTAACAACAAGTACATTTACAAACACCAACCATCATAAGTAAGATAACACTATATTGCCGATTAATCTACTACACATAAGTGTAATCAGTACATTTTTATGTAAATGTCCAACATTGCATTATATCTTTGTCTTTTTATATTTCCTCAATCTTTTTTTGGTGTATCGCTGTGAAAAGCATAATTAGTTAAAATTTTATGAGTGATTTTTCAAGTTAAAATATACTTATTCTGTTTAGCCAAGAATCTATCAAAAAGAAATAATATGTTTGGCTTTGTTGAGGAGAATTTCGGAGAGTCGTTCTTCTAGAGGTGCACAATGCAGACAGGAATAAAATTTGGGACACTTTATCCTATTTTGTGGAATTATATTGTGTATATTATTGTAATTGAGTATTGTGAATCCCTTTCGTTTTTGTTTCTAGAGTTTCAGAATAGATTTTTGTCTATTTCTTATTTGTCCATTTTATGTCGTTGTTATTTTTTCTGATTAGCTAATTGGTAAATAGTATCTAAATTGACTTATTCGAACAACTGAGATTCACACCATATAAAATATATGAAGCAAAACAAAGTTGAATCAAAAATAAGTTATTAAGAATAGAAGAATCGCATTTATTACTAGCTAAGTAAAGATGCATTTTTTTCTCAAGTTAACTATTTCATACTCAACAAATTAATAATTCAAATTAAATGTTATAGTCACATTTTGATTTAATTATGTCCTAGAAGCAAACAGTTTGTCAGTCGTCTCTCTCCCTCAAAATGTCGCTCGCCACTCTCCCTCTCTCTCTCCCTCTCGCTTTTATACAAACACAAATATATAAAATGTGTTTGTATAAAGTGAGAAAAATTATATATATACATATATTTTCGTTCCCTCTCTCCCCTCTCCCAAATCTCGCTCACCACCCTCGCCTCTTTCGCTTATTCAAACAGAAAAGAAACGTATAAATTGTGATTCGGTCTATATAAAGCGAGAGAAAATTGTATATGCATATGCAAATACATATATGTTCATCTTATACACTTATAATTATACAATACAAATATTCCCCTACCCAATTTCTTTTGTCTTTCTCTCTTTCTCGTTTTATACATATACAAATTATACAATTGATCTTTTGTATTTACAGTTTCTTTTGTATATGTATAGTGAATTATACAATTATTATTTTTGTATATGTGTAGCGAAATATACATATTTATTTTTACTATGGAGAATAGTTATGCAAAGTATAACTATAACATACAAATATAATTTGTATGTTTGCCTTATATGAAAGTTATTCATCTTAAATTCACACTATATATATGATTCTTAAAGAGAAAAGTTTCTCATAAAAAAACAATCTCAAACTCAAGATCTTTAATTAAAGAAAAAAGAGATTTCATTTATTCATCACATTCATCAACAATTTAATAAAAACATGTTTTTTTTGCTCGAATTAATCATCTGCTATTCTACATAATTTTTTATTTAACATCAATATCGTTCAAACACCAATTAATTAAAATTTACATTATACAAAATAAGCATTTATTCACTTTTTTACTATTATATATATTAGCTAGTAGTATTTATTGGATACAATTTATCCAATTAGGGTTGATTGGTACCAAGATAACTAGAATATCGTATAATTAAATTGGAAATTAAATTTATATTAAATTTAATTAAAAAGAATCTATTTCAAAAATATATGTTATCAATGTACAAATTTAATCGAAACTGAATTCTAAATATCTCATATTATCTTATTTCATTTAATAATATTCTATTCCACCTTCACAATAGAATAAATTATTTCAAAAATTATAATTATGAGATAATTGAATCAGCAAAACAAACGATCAATTACCATAAAGTTAGTACAATTCAATGAATTTTAAATATCTCATATTATTTTATTCCATTTAATATTATTCTATTTCACCTTTACTATAAAATAAATTATTAGTAGTCTTCTCCTTATTAGTATTACTTTCTCAAGTCTTAAATTTATCTTTTTTCCTACTTTTTAATCTATTTTAGAAATATAAAATGTGTTATTTTGTAATTTTTTAATTTTAATTTTCCACATGTCAAGACCATAAAATATAAGGAATTGTAATGGGCAACTTTCACATATAGCAAATAAAAAATTCATATTTGTATGCTCAAAGTTTGCATAATTGCGCTCCATAGCAAACATAGAAACTGTATAATTCGCTATACATATACAGTTGAAGCAAATTGTATAAAACGAATTGTATAAAACAAGAAAGAGAAAGACACTTGGACAGAGAACTGTATAAAAACAAAGTTTATAAAACGAATTGTATTATTATAAGTGTATAGAATGATTATATACAATTTGAATTTGTATAAAATGAGAAAGAGAGAAAGACAAAAGAGATTTGACAAGGAATATACAATTGAATCGAATTGTATAAAACGAGAAATAGAGAAACTAGATACAATTTGAAAATTGTATAAAACAAGAAAGAGAGAAAAACAAAAGAAACTGGGCAGGGGAGTATT
Source organism: Solanum chilense (assembly GCA_032847665.1). Lineage (NCBI taxonomy): Eukaryota > Viridiplantae > Streptophyta > Magnoliopsida > Solanales > Solanaceae > Solanum > Solanum chilense. The sequence goes on along the minus strand of CM064971.1, from coordinate 3,524,344 downwards.
TTTATTGTATAATTATAAGTGTATAGGACGAAAATATATGTACTTGCATGTGTATATACAATTTTCTCACGCTTTATACTAACAGAAACGCAATTTATACATTTCGCTTCTGTTTGTATAAGTGAGAAATGCAAGGGTGGCGAGCGAGATTTGGGAGAGTGGCGAGCGAGATTTGAAAGAGGGGAACAAAAATATATGTATTTATACAATTTTCTCTGCTTTATACAATTAGAAACATTTTATACACTTGTGTTTGTATAAAAAGTGAGAAAGCGAGCGAGAGATTAGAGGAGAGTGGCGAGCGAGATATTTGGGAGAGAGGCGCCTAACAAATTTTTTGCAAACGTTTGCTATAGAGCACAATAAAATCAAACCCTAGCTATTCCATTTATTTTAGATAATTAGTTTGCTATTATATATAATTTTCTCTATTTGAATATGTTCAACATATCTTTAGTTTCAGACAATAAGATTTAGAAAGTCTTTTTCATTTTTCTTAAATTTCATGTTAAGTCAAAACCAGACCACAAATTGAAATGTAAGAAATAGTATATATATAATTATGTAGTTCTTATTTTATTGAACGTTTTTATTTTTGTTATCCGTTGTTTTATTTTGCTTTGTATTTTGATATTTTGTTGCTATTTATTTTTGCTTGTAACTCTTTTTTGAATAACTTCTTTAATTTTTTTTTAAATTAAGGGTCTTTGTAAAACAACATATTTATCCCGTAAAGATATTCAAAAGTAAAATTTTGTATCTCACATACATGATTTATAAAATTACATCAAATATATTCTTGTTTTATTACTTTTCTCTAATGGAAAAATATATGGTCCATACTGCACAAAACCTTTATTGTTGTTTATATTTTCTCTTGAGTTGTTACTACCCAACTCCACATGGCTTTGGTGTTCAATACTTCACATTACATGAATTAATTATACAATAAGGTTTTTATAATTTATTTATACTTCTTTTGCTAAGGCAAAATTGTAACGTATAAGTGATGTTGTTGCATGCCATAAAGATAATGGACAGCTTGACATTGTTCACTTGAGTACTCTATCTCTTCAATACTTTTAGGTAAAGTGTTATGGCTTATTAAGTACGTGTTTCGTATTTGTATTAAAGCAATGATTAAATATGAGATTAAGATTACGACGTTATTTAATCGAATTAGAAAACTACAAAGAAAGGGAGGGCTAAAGTTTACAAAGTAAGATTAGCTACAGCTAGTTGAGAAAAGCTCAAGTTATGAAATCGCTTAGGCGTTAATTAGTATTAAATTGCCCTTTTTAATCTAATCTTTCCGTATACAAAGATCAATTTTAAAAACTTTAATTAAGAGTGAAGAAATTTCAACCACTCCATCATAATCCACGTTTAATCTTTGCAAGACTAGTTAGTTTGTGTTACTAATTAACTAGTTTGTAATTGTGTCGTGACTATTATTTTATTGTTGTTTTTGTTGATATATATGTATTTAATACGTGAAATTTACTAACTCTATTTATTTAGATTTGCATGAGATAGTTTCATTTAGAGACGAAGATCAGAGTTTTAACTAACAAGACTCAAATTATTAAATAATAATAAATATAAAAAAGATATAGCATATAATTTGATAATATACCATGTAATTTTTCGATTAAAAATTCTAATGAACCTTACACCTATATTTATCATAGAAAGTCAAAAGTAGAAGAGTTGAATAAGTCTAGTCAACTTGTAGAAAAATTCAATAATTAAGAAAATCTTAGTATTAAACATAGGAGTAAAATTTATTCTATTTAATTAAATACTGAAAAAAACTAACTTAATTATTTTTATTTAGTCTCTCTTTTTTTCCCTCTCATTTTACTAGTCTGTCTTTTCAACTATTGGAAGAATGGGAGGTATTGGAACTATTGTTCTGACAAAATAATTTTTTAAAATAAGTTTTTGATAATAATAATAATAATAATAATAATAATAATAATAATAATAATAATAATATAATAATAATAATAATAATAATAATAATAATAATAATAATAATTCATATCTTAAAGAAAGGGTGCTTAAGAAAAAAGTTTGGTAAAGATTGGCAAAAAGGGTGGCATGCATGACTCACCAACACTAAAATAAAAAAAATGAATAAAAATCAGAGATAAATAAATAAATGATAATAGAATTAGCCTTGAGAAAGAAGAAAAAAAAAGTATATTTATTAATCGATTATCCAAGATTATAATGAGATGATAACCATCTTTATATTCTTAGTCGGACATTTCAAATTATAATAATAAAGTTGTCTTCAATATAAAATATTTTACTTAGTAGGCGTTTGGCCATGTGATACCATATCACCATATGGTATCGTGAGATGAAATCAGCGTTTGAATATACAATTTTATGATGATTCCATCTCATGATACAGTATCGTGAGATGTGATACCATATTCTCCAAATAATATGGGATCATATGAAAATATTATATCATGATTTGAGTTATTTTAATACAAAAATTGATCAACAAGTTTACATTTTATTAAAACAACCTCACATTTATATCTACTAACAATTTATTTTACATGTAAATAAAATTTATAATCACATCATTACTTTGTAAAATTTATTATTCTCACTGACATAAAATTTATTATTCTCACCAACATATAATCACTTTAACTCGCAATTCACGATTCTTGAGTAATAAAATCTTGAAGAACCCATGAAAGATGTTTCATTTTAACTCAAATATATCGATGAAACAATTACTTAAGTGGAGAACAAATAAATTTATAATAATTTATCATACTATTTTATGATTTTTTGTTTATTCGATAATATTGAACTTATGCGATTTTTATGTTTATGAGAAAATATATAACACCAAAATTTTATATCGCATGTTCAAACAAAACTTCAATTTCATCTCATGATACTATATTGCATGACCAAACGAGCCCTTAGAATGAAACACTAGTCTACGCGAAATAGAATATCAAATTTTAAAAATATATTAAACACTAAATAAGAAATACGATTAAAAAAAATAATTTGAAAGTTTAAACTAGCTTTCCTAACAAATGTGACCAACTTTTAATTATTGATATTATTTATTATATATCTTGTATATATTATTTCAAAAAATCGTTATCTGTCATAATAAGGTATAAAATATAAACATATTATTTCCAAATTATTTTTTCTAACACTTTATTTTACTTGTTAGGTGGTTATGATGGGGTCAAGTTGTACTTTACATATTCAAAATTATTTATTATTTTTTTAAAAAAATAATATTTATAACAATAAAGTTGATAGTTTTTAATCTTTTTATTATCTTTGGGACCATTTTCTTCCACTTGATTAGTTGACATTTTTAAGACTCAAAATTTAAATTAAATTTCATTTTTGATCAAACGGTTGAGATAAATCGATCACTATGATCATAGCCCTAGGAATCTATTTTGTGGGACCATCAGCGGTGGATGATCAACCCACGTAATAATTAGTAATCAATTTTGCGTGCTAATTAATTTGTCTACTCGTGCAAATATAATTTTGATATTATTTGTGGTTGTTTGTACAAAAGCTAATCATTTTTATTTTTTTTTATTTTTTTTAAAAAAATAAATCTTGGTTGTGAAAATTTAAAATGTTGTAAACATGAAAAGGGAAAATAAAATTCCTTAAGGAGATTTGGCGAAATAAAAATTTAAACGATAATAATAATAATTGTTCGAATCGATGAAAATTTAAACTTTACAACATAAACAAAATGAGTATATATGACTTTTTGTTGGTGAAATAAAGGACTAAATGATGATTGTAATTATGAATTTGTCTGGATTTATTTTTTTTTAGATTTATTTTTTTAAGAATATATCAGAAAGAAATGACGATGTAAATATACAAGTATTTTGTGACTATTTTTTTTAAGGGTGATCAAAAGAAATTTAAATCTATCTGAATTTGAAAATTTTGAATATATTTAAAAGAATCGACACATAAATTGAGCCCTATCTATCTTAATTTATGTGATTTATTTCAAGTTTCAATATTTAAATAAGTCTGTCTTTAATTGTAATTTTTCATACATTTTTTTAAATATATTATAATCAAATTTTAATTGTTGTGCTTATAGTGTTTTTTTTTCTTTACCTAACTTTCAATTATATAAATTTTATTTTAAAAAAACATGAAAATTTATGCCCAAATTTACACAATCAAATTTAAATTATTTGATTCTCTAAAATTTGAATTGTGCTACGTAAATTAGGAGAGAGTTAGCAATATATTATGAGTAATTCATAATTAAAGATGCTTACAAAATAATGATAATCCTTGTTTTATTTGTATTAATATTTCTTCAAAGTTTTGGATTTCATTTTCAAAACTTTATCTTCAATCATTTGCTCTGTCATGACACACCAAAAATTTATAATATTAATTTGGTACTTACTATTTTAATTATGTACTAGTTAATTTATTCTTTTAATTCTCATATAAAAATTAATCAACTGCTTGAATATCAAGGTAGTTAACCAACTGTTTTTTTTTTCTGGGATTCTTGACCAAAATCCAATTATTAGCTCCAAAAGAATAAAATATTATCATTGGTATTAAATACTTTTTTTTAAATACTATATTAGAAGATAGCAAATTAAATTGATAAACAATTAAAAGACTTTGTCTTGGCCTTTTTTAATTGGTGTTTTTAAAAATCAATTGAAAAAAAAATGGTTTCAGTAAAGCAATTAATTTACCATAATTAGAATTTGGAAAAGTTTTTGGATTTTTTTTTTATAGAGAATTCATGCATTTAGATTACTTTTTTAGGAAAAAAATTAAAAGCTAAATTGATCCAAAAAATTAATTTAAACATCCTTTTCTAAAGTAGTTATCAAAATTAAGGTCAAAATTAAAAATCCATTAAATATGATTTATAATTAATTCATGACTTTAATATATTTAATAACGAAGTCATGACTCATAAGTCTCAACTCATCAATAGACCTGAAAATGAGGTGTAGTTTAAATAGTGAGTATTACGATTACTTTATTATTAATTAGATGTTTTCAGTTGTAAGCTTTTGACACGAAAAAAATCTATTAAAAACAAGTACTTTTTAATTGATCAAGTTATATGTGACATAAATTTTAATTAGTTATAATTTTAATATAAATATCAGATATCAATCGAAGAATCAGAAAAAAAAAAAAAAAAAAAGACAACTAACATGTCTTATTCATGTGGATTATCCATAACGATTGATGACTTTATTGTTTCTTTATAAATAAATAAAAAAACAATTAATATCTTTGATCATTTATAAACAGAAAAAAAATAATTAAACCATCATATTCAGTTGAATAAGCCAACATTTTTGATACCTTAGTTCCACCTATTATTACACATTTTCTTTTCGTTTGTATTAACAAAAAAAATCCTAATTGGACCCCATTTAATTTATTTTTAAAAAAATTAATAGTTTCTTAGATGTTACGTGATAATTTTTCCCCCCTAATCTAGTAAATAAAATTGTAAGCACATTATCTTAATTTCAATCCTAGTATTGATAAATTTCTTAACGAAATTTAATATTTTAATTAATTTTATATAATATGAATCTAAATTTATTAAATTAATAGTAATTATATTTCGACTCCGCAAGTAATTGAGAAATTAAAAACTACCATTTTTGGAGGAACATTTATTAATTTTTTGGTAACCATTTATGAAGATTCCATAATTAATTGGTTGGATGACAAAATTCTAATATGTTGAAATGCTTATTTATGTGATATTGAAGCTTTACCTACTACTCACTTCTTCTTATATATTAATTATTCACGTTTAACTTTTTTTTTTCACGCTTTCTAAAAGATTAGGGAAAAATGTCTGAAATATATTTGAATTTTAATTGAAATCATTATAACGATATCAAACTTTAAAAATGACCTTTTACACTCTGCACTATTTAATATTGTATTTTAAAGGTACATATATGTGCCTATATAAACATCATAAATATTGCATAATTATAAATAGTAATGTGTCCATATGACACATATATACACCTTTAAAATACACTATTAAATATTACAGGGAGAAATATCTTCCATAAAATTTGTTATCGAAAGCTAAAGTTAATATATTTTTCAGATTCTTTTCCCAAAAAGTTATAAGTAAGAAGAATAATTTTACCAATTTAACCTTTTAATTACTTTTTTTAGAATATTACAAATTGGTTTACACTTTCAAATAAAAATTTCAAGAATATTTTCAATATTTGGAATGTTCAATGGATCTTATTATAATTGGGCCAGAGCCAATAGCCCATAGTTCCAAACATGCCAAAATTATCCAAAAGGTATTATGAGCTTTCTCATCCCATTTAAATATGTGAGCGTAAAATGCTATCCTGCTTTATTATTATGTGGCAATAGAAGCTAGTTTATGTTGCTTCGTTTACACTTTTTCTCCCTCTTCACTCTGGACATGAGCGCTAGTTGACACACAAAAGGAGCAAGTGAAGTGTATTGTTCGTAATGAAAGAAAGAAGAGAAAATTTTAGAAATAACATACATAATATACACAGTTGTGTAATATATCAATAGTTTTGATAATTGTGCTCCATAGCTATTTTCTATGGAGGTTGCAGTTTGTATCTTTAGCACGTGAATATACATATAGGGTAAGTATATATAAAATTTTGTATTTATACATTTAAGGATTTCTCAAAGCTCAGTTTGTATGTTTCGTTTGCCAAATATACAAAGAGGATAATTATTATGAACCTTTTATAAATCGTATACAAATAAGCAGGATAAGAATATACAAAATTATGAATTTATACCATCAGGAATCAAATTATATCAATAATGAATTCATACAAAGCAGGTGAATTATACAAACCAGACGAATAGTAAGAATTGAGAAAATTGTAGCCGAAAACTATAATTTTCTTAAGTTGTAGCTATAGTACCTAATATAGACTAAATGTTTGCTATTCTACATAATTTTTCCAAGAAATATATCACTACTTCGCCTTTCTATTGAACCTTTCTCATGTGCCACCTGATGATACATAACAAAAAGGCCAGAAATAAAATTGGGCCTCATATTTTATCTGGGCTCAAACTCTACAAAAAGAAATGGGCCAAATTTTGGTGTGTGAAATAATAATAATAATAATAATAATAATAAGAGAAATTTAGTTAACTAGTCAAAAAAATCAACTTATTTAGTGATAATATCTATACTTTAATAATATCAGTAAACATGTCAAAAATGTCATTATTTTAAAAATAAATAATTATTATGATATTGTTAATATTTTCTCTCTCATTATTTACATTCTTTCTTTCTCTCTCATAGATAACACATTTTCCTATATTTTTGTAATTGGATAGATATTAATGTCATTTGAATTTTTCTCTCTTTTCTTAAGTTTATCAATTTCTCTCTCTTACTTTCTTCCTAATCAAATTTTCAGATTTTTCTCTCTTTTCTTATTCTTCTTTTCAATTTCTCTCTCTAACATTCTTCCAAATTAATTCCATAGATTTTCGATTTAATATATTAATATTTTCTATTATTCTCATTTAATTTCGTTGCAAGATTTGATTTGAAGATTAACATTGATTTGGTTATTATGTTTTTCAGATTCCTTATTTATTTACGTTGTTTTTTTTTAATTTTTTTTATTTTGTTGTTGTTCTTAAAACATTTTTTAGGGTTTGAGACTACATAATTCTCTCTTCAATTGACGTTTTCAAGAGAGTTACTAGAGTTATTGGACAAAATAATCAAAGTTCTTCCGATTTTCCATCATTTAATTTTTTTTCACTCAAGAATTAAACAACAATGTAGGTTCCGCTTCTAAATTTAAGGAGGATATACGACGGGAAAAAATCCCACACAAATTCATAATCATGAAGTTGAAAAAGACCAATTTGTTGGAGAAGAGTTTTTTTTTTTTTTTTTTTTTGCTGTCCTGTGTCTTGCATGTTTAGTTTAATTTGATTAGTAATTTTTAAGATTAAAAAAAATCATGTTAAAATGCGTTTGGAAGTGTATATGAAATTTTTATTATGTTATAGTTAGTATTAATTTTTGTATTTCATATATCTATTGCATTTTGTATTCTGTTTTTTTTTTTTTGTGTGTGTGTTAGTTATGTCAATGTAACACATTATATGAGTTTGATTGTGTATATTTCATAGTTTTGATGTTTTTTGTATTCATAGATTTAAAAGTATATATTGAATTTTGTTGTTGTTTTAGTCGGTATGTATTTTTGTATTTCATTTGTTTTATTGTATTTTGTATCCATAGATTTGGAATCGTATTTCATATATTTAATTCATTTTGTATTCTGTTTTTTTTTTTATAGTTATGTCAATGTACCACATTTAGTATTTATTTTTGTATTTCATAGTTTTATTGTTTTTTGTATTCATAAATTTGGAACTATATATTGAATTTTGATACTGTTTTAGTCAGTATGTATTTTTACAATTTATATTGAATTTTGATACTGTTTTAGTCAGTATGTATTTTTACAATTAATAGTTGTATTCATTCAAAAATTATGTTGCATTGTTTTTGAATTTGACATTTTTTTTCTAATTTGTATTTATTCTAAAGGTATGTCAACCAGTTATGTATTTTATTTAATAATGAGTACACCAAATATTCAATTATTTCTTTTCAATTTTATATTTTCATTCACTTTTTCATCATACTAATTTTTTGTATTTTATATATTATTATACAAAATTCTAAATAAAAACTAGAATAAATAGAAATACAAATAAAATAGAATGAATACATACAAGTTTTTTGATGAAAAAAATAACTATATAGGGAAAAATATATATGAAAATACAAATATATTTCTTAAATGACTATATAGATAAATCCGGCATACATATTAGAATGAATACAAACTAATAAATAACTATAATAAATATAAATAGAATATATTATGGAATGAATATAATTTTTAAAAGGTAAAAATTCTAGAGAAAAAAAAGAATAAAATTTAAATTTTATTTGAAAATGTAACTGATGAGAAAATTAAGGATCCTTACCTTTTTTGAAATAATCTCTCTCTTGATTTTCTCCCTTTTGTTATTAAATAGTTATATTCTTTAAATAAAAACAAATAATAAAAATATAAATAAGATACATAACAAACTAAAATTTGACATTTTTACTAAATATTGAAAATGTTGCTAATGAGCCCTCTTAAATGCTAAAATATTGACATTTTGAAAAATTTCCCTAATAATAATAATAATAATAATAATAAAATAATAATAATAAATAAATAAATAAATAATAATAATAATAATAATAATAATAATAATAATAATAATAATAATAATAATATATGTCATTTATAAAAGGGCAACTTTCACATATAGCAAACAAAAAAAATCATATTTGTATGTTATAACAAAGTTTGCATAATTGCGCTCCATAGCAAACATATAAATGTATAATTTGCTATACATATACAATTTTATGATTCACTTGCCTATTTCGCTGCAATATCTGTATACAATTTGCATTTATATACAATTTAATCGAAGTAAAATATTTGTATATTGTATTATTATAAGTGTATAGGAAGAAAATGTATGTTTTTGCATGTGCATATACAATTTTCTCTCGCTTTATACAAAACAGAAACACAATTCATACACTTCTGTTCTATAAAGCGAGAGAGGCGACGAGTAGAGGGAGAGTGACGAGCGAGAGTGGGAGAGTGGCGAGTGAGAGCTTAAGGAGAGAGGCGACTGACAGACGTTTGCTATAGGGCACAAATAAATCAAACAGTAGCTATTCCATTTATTTTAGATTATTAATTTGCTATTCCGTACAATTATCCCATTACATTTCCACTAATTGATTTTAATGGGTTAATTTGCACAAATAAGTTAGTTGATTTGCCATAATTATTCACAAGTTTTATCGGATTGGTAAATCTTGCTTGTATTTAACTATTATTCAAAAGTTACGACATATTGTCTTCATTTTGACTATTTTGTTAAATCGCTCACAAATGCTAACGGTATAAAAATGACTTAGTGTTATTTTTTATCCATCTTGTTAAACTGTTCACAAGTCATAACAAGTCGACATATAATAACGTTATCTTGATTCTACGTATCTTGTCGAGTTACTCACAACACATGATAAACTAATATAACTTGAGTCTATCTTCATTTACATGTTTAAATGCTAAATCAGTATGACTAAGTATCATTTCATTTGATCTATCTTCTTAAATTTGAGTTATTTTTTTTACCGATTGACCCTTTTTGGAATAATGATTTTGAAATTGTGACTTTTTTGAAATAATGATTTAGAACATTAAACGTTAGACATATTTAAAGCGCGGAGAATGGATACCAATGTTTGAACTTAAGATAACAAAACAAAATTTTAGTAGTATGAAAACAAGGAAGACCTTGGAAAAATAAGTCACGTGCAAGCACGTGATTAATTTAAGTTACTAATCGCATGCTTACATGTTCACTTTGATTAATAATTGTTTTATATTGTATTTGATTAATTTATAAAAATCAAAATAAAATCAGTTTCAGAAAAAAAAAGTTATTCTACCATTATAATTAATTCTTTTTTTTTAAAGTGTGTAAATTTATCATGTTCTAAAAAAGTTCTTTTTAGTAGTAAATTAATATAAAGTTATCCTTCGTAATTACATTTAGTAGTAAATTAATATAAAGTTATAGAAGTATGATTAGTGAAATAGAGTGGGGCTAAAAATCAAGATACGAATCCAAATAAATTTAATAACTTTTATTTAAACAAAAAGATTTATGTTAAAGAGATTCATTAGGTACGTTATAAAATTATTAGATTTATTATATTGAAAATACGTCAAGCATGTTCGAATAGGTATACATTTTGAATCGGAAAAAATAAGCTTAGAATAAGATCATATATTTTTTATGGTAGTCCAAGGGATTGGTTTACAACCAAACAATCAATTCAACTGACGGAATTAAGAAACTTAAAATGAGATTGTGAAAAAGTAATACAAGCGTTACATTATTAGGCGAAACTACATGAACTTATTGGAATCTATAGACAACGTCTTAAACCCGAGCTTATCACGAGTTGCTTCGCTCTTTCTACTTAAATTAAGTAAATATCTAAGTTAGGGTTTAGGGTTTATCTTATCTTTTGCAAATATTCGATCACACACACACACATACACACACACACACACTCACACACACACACACACACACACACACACATATATATATATATATATATATATATATATATATATGTGTATATGTATATGTATATGTATCGACTTGACTTTGTCCTAAAATAAGGAGGTAACTAAGCATTTTATTCGAACAAATATAGAGCCATAATGAATGATTTTGTGTCTACTAGTTCTCTGTCCGCCTGAGAAAGTCTTTGCATGTCTTCGTTGCCTTTTGGGAGGGCCTACGATCCATAAGAACTGTCTGGGTTGATCATCCACTTCAATATCATATAAAACAAATATAGTAATATTATTCTTTTGTTAGATTAAAAATTTAAATTTTAAAAAAGTATCGTGATCGTTCGATAAGAAGGCAGATAGACTAAATTTTTTTATTATGAATTTATGATTATGAAGTAATCAGAAGCAAAATGAAGACATTTGACCACAAATTAAAGTTAAAAGTTTTGAGTCAAATTGTTGAACTTGACATTATCATGACATGCATGTGGGGAATTAACAAAAAGATGAATAAATTTTTAAATAATTGTATATTTTATCTTATCTTATCTCTGTTAAATAACACCTAGAGAAACATATTAACAGGGAATATCTTGATAGTTGTAACTAATTAATAGTTAATCAAAACCTATAATTTTGTTCCATTCTAAAGAAAAATACTTGTAAAAAGGCTTTTCACATCAAGCCAAAATACCTCTATCATTAATTAAACTTTTTTTTCATCCTATACTTGTATCATAATCTTGTAGCTTTTGACCAAATAATAATAATAATAAATAATAATAATATTACCCTACCTTCTAAAGAAAGTTAAGATTATAGCTAAGTAAACACTTTTTATATGTATTACTCGAGTCGAATAATTATTGAAATACTTTTTTTATGTTTTTAAAATAGAGATAAGACTATATACATATCATTCTTTTTAAATTCTACTGATAAAATTATATGAAATCATGCTATTGTTGTTTAGTTTTAAAACAAGAAAAAATACCTAAGATTTGTTATAATTATACTATCAAGAAATTAACGATAATAATATAATTTTTGTTATATAATATTTAGCGGCAACGATGGATGCATAGTTATAATCAACACTTATATATATGACACATAAAATTTTAGAAACTCTCTAAATATTTTTTATATTGCTATTAAATTTCTCTTATATTGTAGTATATGCCAAAAAAAAAAAAAAGAAAAAAAAGAAAGTCTAAATTTGATATTTACCACAAGTTTGACTCATCCACTCACAAATAGATTCAAAATTTAAACTTTATAGGTTGAAACTTTAAAGTGCTAAAATCAAAACTATTAAAATTTTATCTCAAATTACATATCTAAACACAGTTTTAAAATCGCGACTTCATTTCACATGTTGAGACACAAGCTTAAAAGTTAGTATTTTCTTTTTTTTTTATTTTTCATTTTGTGTTCGGAGTCAAAATTAGAGTCCTGACATAAATCCAAAACGCACACTGCAAGGTCCATCTGGAGGTGTTACCAGTGGCAGAGCCATAATTTTCAATAAGGACATTTAAAATCTGATAAAATAAACACTCAAAATAGTCGAAGGAGGTTCGCCATCTACTGTATATATTTTAAAAAATATTTTATCCGTGTATAAATAATACTCTCTCTGTCCCAATTTATGTGATTTACTTTTTTTTTAGTCAGTTCCAAAAAGAATGACACATTTCTATATTAAGTAACAATTTAACTGTAAAAAATCTATTTTATCTTTAAGAAAATGATTTACAGCCACACAAATTTCTATTATTTATTTTAGACCACAAATTTTAAAAGTCTTCATTTTTTTCTTAAACTCCGTATCAAATCAAACTACTTCGCATAAAATGAACGAAGGGATGTATAATTTTCCGCCAAAGGCCCCTCATAACTATAAGATGGCTTTGCCACTAGATGACACTCCCAACATAATATCCTCCAAACCACAGACCAAAAATTCAAACTCAAAATCTTTAATTAAGAATAAAACAGTTTCACCATCAGTGCACCATAAACAAAAACTCAAACTCAAAATCTTTAATTAAGAATAAAACAGTCTCAACATCAGTGGACCATAACCAAAAACTCAAACTCAAAATCTTGAATTAAGAATAAAACAGTCTCACCACCAGTGCACCATAACCCGTGTTGGTAGCTTAAAAGTTAGTTTTCAAATCCATTGAGTGGCCTCACAACAAAGTCTGTAACTTTGCAGCTTTTTTATCCCTCCCTTCTCTCTCACTGAACTCTTCCTGCCAAAGCTACTACATACACAAAATGGTCCACAGAAGAACTCACTGCAAAAAAACCTTCTTTTTTTCATCAAAAACCAAACTTTAAACTTCAACATCAAACCCCCAACCCCATCAATGGACTTCAAGTTGAAGCAATGGAGAAATGAATCATCATCAGAAGAAGAAAAATCAACAAAGTTTCCAAAACTTGTTCTTGATCTTGACTCTTTTTCTTCTTCTTGTTATTCACATTCTGATTCTGATTCTAAATCTTCTGCTCTTCCCTTATTTGTATCTGAACCTATCAATAAATTGTCAGCATTTGCAGATTCATCACTTACTCCTACCAAACTTACCAGTAAGTAAACACTGCTACTATTACTTTACTCCCTTTGTCTTTTATCATATCGGATTCAAGATTTAAACTTTATGAGTTTGAAATATTGACAAAAAGTTACTCCCTTCGTCCGGAATTGTTTGTCATGTTGCGTTTTTTTTAAAGTTAAATTAGATTACATTAATTTGATATTTTAAACAAAAAAATTAGATATTCTAAAACTATATGAAAAGTATTATAAATTGCAATTTTTTTGTATATTAATATGATAGTAAAAATACATTTTAAAATGTTAGTCAAAGTTTTTATAATTTGACTCTGAAAATACAAATTCTGGTAAATAATACCGGACGGAGGGAATAGCATTTAGTGTTTGTATGCGTTAATTAGTTTTAAATCAAAGCTATTGGATTCCGTCAAAAGTCAATTGTTATTAATATAGTTAAATTATGTCTAAGTTATACTGGACGAGTAAAGATGGACGGAAGGGATATTATATATTGAATTTTGTTGAAGTATGAATATATTAAATCTTGAACGCCTTTAGTGAAATTACTAGATTATCCACCGCTTGTATATGCTAGAGTTTTGAGCTTTTGTTTGCATTCGATATTTAAATTTTATGGGTTCGGAATATTTTGTATCGATTTAGTGGATTTTTAAAAAAATATATAGAGTGTGAGTCAAAATTAACTTTTATGTACATTCTTAGCAGATTTCTGACTTCTGTGTGGCTTATTTCTCTTAAAGTTTTAAGCTTTTTTTTATTCATAGAAATATATTCAAGATTTGATTTTTATGGGTTCGGAATATCACTTGTGTATGTATTTAGTATATTTCTTTTAATATAGTGTGAGTCAAAATTATTGAATTCGATCGAAATCAAACATTTAACTTTCGTACATTCTTAACGAAATTTCTGACTTCTTTATGGCTTGTGTCTCTTAAAGTTTTAAGCTTTTTTTATTCGTTAAAACTTATTCAAGATTTTTGATCTTTATGAGTTTGGAATATCATTTTGTATATTAAATACAGTAGATTTGTTACCACACACATTATTTGAACTATGAGTATTTTCATTTTGTACACTCTTAACGAAATTACTGACTTTTTCCCTCCTTGTGTCTATCAAAGTGTAGAGCTTTTTTCTTGTTATATAACATATCCATAATTATTTTTATCTTCTTATTTTGGACTTATAGGTATGGGAAATGGTTACTTCAGCTTAGCTCAATGGCAAGAACTTGAACTACAAGCTTTGATTTACAAACATATGTTAGCTGGTGCTCCTGTTCCTCATGAACTTCTTTATCTTATTAAAAAAAGTCTCATCAATTCATCTCCTTATTATAACATGTCTCAACAATATCATCATTATCAACAAGCTAGTAAGTTACATATCATCCCCTTTTTTCCAAATTCGAATTGTTTATTGCAGAGTTTAAGTAATATATATCGTCAGTGTAAACAAATTTTACACTATCAAGTCATTTTTATCTGTTGTAGACATGTAGTAGGTAACGTATCTTATTTTCAACATTTTAAGAAGCATTTTGCGTATATATCCTTTGAATGACCTGATGGTACTATAGTATACTTTTACTTCATCTATATATATGTAGTGGCGAAGTCGTAAACAGTGAAGGGTAGTCAGTTGAACAGTATTTGATTTGAAATGTATACGGTGCATCTAGAAAGATATACATAAAAAATACTATATATATATATATATATATATATATATATAACAAATCTTGAATGCTCTTAACGAAATTCTTGACTTCAGCATTAGTCATACATGAAAAATAACATTTTTTTGTTTTGTAAATTATGAAGTGTTACACACAGGGTATTGGGGAAGAACAAATATGGATCCAGAGCCAGGGAGGTGTAGGAGAACTGATGGTAAGAAATGGAGATGTTCAAGAGATGTAGTGAGTGGACATAAGTACTGTGAACGCCACGTCCATCGTGGTAGGAATCGTTCAAGAAAGCCAGTGGAAATCCCCACAACCACCACCCCTCGTGGCTGCAATGCAGCCACGAGCAGCAGGGGTGGCGGTGAAGTCCTTAAAGTCAACCCCGCCATGACAAGTCATGGCGGGGTTACTCCTCAATTTGCTTTATCTGGACAAGCAAATTCAGTTGATCTACTTCACCTCAATCAAAGGTACACCTTTTTGAAATGTTGAGTTTTAAGTTATGTGCATTCATAATATATAATGTTTTAAATCTTCAAAGTAAACATGATCTTATATCTAGAGCTTAAACAGATACAAAGAAATCATCTAGTTTATTTCTTACTTTCAACGAGAGCACGGATGGTCTTTTTCTTTTTTTTTCTCTACAGTTATGATGTCCAAGTCAGTTTACGTACATTTTTAATAAATTTCATGAAATATCTCACTTTCCACTGACACAAATATCGAATAACTTTGTGAACCTATTTTTTTTTGGTCTCCCACTAAAAACATGAATGGTTTTAAGCAAAAGAGGGAGACAAGAAGTTCAATAATGCAATGACAAACATTGAACTCTTTTAACTTTATTCTAAAGGGACTAATTTATGTGTGTATTATTCTCTTCTAACCCCATCCTTATCTTTTTCCCTACCACCTCCAAAGAGACATCTCAAAGTTATAATGTTTGATTGATAGTTGTCTCCCAAAAGGGAGAATATATAAATTAAAATCTTCATCAAAAAGCTTTATCTTTATCTACTTCTAATTCCATTATCACATTTTCCTAATAAAAGTCAATTAAATTTGGATTTGCATTGAAAAGTTCTATATTAACGATTCAGTATTCTCGTACAAAGATGATTTCGTACTGTAGGTTTGAAACCTTAAGGACTTTAATTAAAGATGAATGAGTACTTTTAACTCGACCATAAACATTGTTGATTAATACCTGTATTCCAAAAGAAAGAATATATCTCAAGGTTACTGAGGACACGAATCTAGATAGAAAGATTTGGACGTCGAGAATAAGGATAGAAGAGTAATAGATAGTTGAGTGTTATACTATGGTATTAGTTAGTATACACTTAGCGTAGTATCATATTCTCCTAATTTTCACTGATACCTGTCATTTCATTTGATATGATTATCTTGTTGTTTTGATGTCGTATTTTTTCTTCCTCTTTTCTGTCATGCCTTGATTCCATTTGTTTTGAGCTAAGTATATATTAGAAACAACCTCTTTACTATAAAGATAAGATCTATTTATAAAAAAATATTTATACGATTAAGTCACATATAAAATAAGTATATGTTATAGGGTACTATAAGATCTTAACAAATAGACAATCGTATATACATAGATTATATACAATTATACACATATTACATATGGATTATACATATACAAATCGTTGACTAGACGACTATTTAAGTTAATTCTTGTTTTGATTTGTAGGCCTTCAAAATCTATAATTGAGAAGAAAGGTCCAATGGAGGCCCAAAATGATAGTAAACCCAGTGGCCAAATACTTCGCCATTTCTTTGATGATTGGCCTAGACAACAACTTGAAGAAAATGAAAATGCTACTTCAATGGCTTCTGCCACCAGCCTCTCGATTTCGATGCCCGGAAATACCTCGTCTGACGTCTCGTTAAAGCTCTCTACGGGAGACAGACATAACTCTGGTACTCGAGTCCATAACGTTGAACGTTCCATGTGGGGAATGAACCAAGTTGCACCGATGGGTGGACCACTAGCCGAGGCTCTAAGGTCATCGATGTCCAGCTCATCGCCAACGAGCGTTTTGCATCACTTGCCACGTGGAAGCACGTCAGAGGCTAGTTATGTTACCACTTGATCAGACAAGTGGCACTGTTGAATCTTTTTTAATGACTCTGGTGTTTTGGGACTCTTTGTTGTGTTACTTTTTTTTTTTTACCATCTTTTGTATTGAAAGCATACTATAAAGGTACATTGCATTAGCTATGTTTGTATGACAAGTGGATGACAAGGATGTAACTACACTTCCTTTTTTTATAATCGTATTGTTTGAGTCAGCTTTCAATTCAATGAAATCCCAAAAAGAAGCGAAAGTGTTAAAATTTTCGTCTATAGAGTAAGTACTTGACCTACATTAGGCTTCATTTAGGCCTTTGATTTACTTTTGCCAACTAGGAAAACTCGCAGCTGCTATTGGGTGTGCACATGATAAAACCTCACTCCTATGTAATAGCTCGCAAACTACATAGGAGAGATAACACACACTAAGCAAGCTCGGTGCAACGAGCTCAACCCAAAAGACAAACTTAAGCCTTTGATTTTTGGATGTCTCTAAGTTTCTAGACACTTGACTTTTTCCGATAACTGTGGTGTTTAGGCTAGCTTGCATGCACCTTGGCTTATTTCATGAGATACCTCCCACTAAGCAACAAGTACCAGGTAACTACGTTCACAAATTTTGAGCCGAATAAAGCATCATTAGATCAGCTCAATTTCCATATTATGGTTATTGTATTTTAGGTCTCTCACATAGTTGATTTCTAGTTGGCTGTACATATAAAAGAGATGTTACTAGATGATAATTTACAGAAAGCAATATGAACTCACTAAGCAAAACCTGCTGAAGCCCGTCCTATGATTCGACATAAATTCATCGATTGTTACATACGTTTGTTCAGCACTTCATCTCTGCGTATATCGTTGGACTACTAATAGTGGAAAGAACTGCAAACCTTTTGTCACGTGAAATTCCGCCAAGACTGGTGCAATATTTGACAGATAACGTCAAGAAGCTCTGTGTCGATGAGCAAGTAGCGTTCAAATCTTCCAACGAGATCACAAGTTCGTTCATTCTTCAACGTGTTCTTCTTCTACTACTACTACTTCTTCTACGACTACTACTTCTTCTTCTTTGTCTACTAGTGCATAGACAACTGCTGTTCTACTAGGTGCATACACCATAATTGAACGAGGACGATCATCATACCATCCTTCCTGTTTAGATAAGATTGTAAAGATATTAGAAAACTCTTTCTGAAACGAAACTAAAAATCACAAGCTGAGATAATAACGAAGGGAGATTTTAACTTACAAAGGTGAAATATTCGGCATTATGATCAATTCTCCCGAAGCCACCAAAAGGTGGATCATCCGAGTCCAAGACAACCTAGAGGAGCACCATTTTGCGGTAAATCACACCAAATTAATTGAGTTCATAGAGCACATCAAGATGCTGACGAAGAAACTTAAGGCAACATTCTGAAAGATCGAGGGATATTTCGATGCCCCTTTTTGTTAAATTCAGGAAATGGACCAGCTCCGAACTAGAGCGGATGAGTTTGTCACTAAAGTGTTACACGAAAAATTTTTGTTTTCCAAGAAAGTACTGATCTTAAATTGAATGTCAGTCCTTCACATTTTGCATTAATATTATCTACCATCCAACAAAATCTCATAGCCCTCTTACCATACAACATACACAATGTAATCCCGCAAGTGGGTTTTGGGAAGGATAGTGTATACGCTGACCTTAACCCTACCTTCAGTTGTCATTTTCTATTTGTTCATTCTAATGTAGGTCCAACTAATTGGTTGTATCGCTAATACAAAAGTGATGACTTCCATTTCAAATGAAAGATTGAGTAAACGTACTTGGAGAAAAGAAAGGTTTCAACTCAGCGTACCTTGTATTTTCCAGGTTTTAGGCAGCCTATGCGATAGTCTGAATAGCTATTTGTCCAGTGAAAATTAAAGACAAAAACTAGGTTTCCTCGTTCAAATACAATCATCCTGTCTCCTTCATCCTTTCGTGATATGAACTGATGTTCTGAAGTCATAAACTGCGAGAAAGAATAGATAAAAATTAGTCGATTATACAGAAGTACAAAATATGAATAAATTACAAAATAATAGTGAACACATTAGTACTCCCTCAGTTTCTATCTTTTTGTCTGTCTTTCTTTTTAGTTTGAGCAACTCTTTAATTTCAACTTTTCACATGACACGTTTAACGCTACAAGATTAAAGGGCATTTTGGTACATTCTACAGATCTTTAGTTTAAGACCACAAAATTTTTAAGTCTTCTTTACATTCTTAAAACCTAAACGGACGAAAAAAAACCACCGAGTGATTCTTCCTATTTGTCCAACCCTTGGTGGACAAATACCCGGTACTTGTGCTGGTGGAGGTAGCAGGACCCGTAAAACTAGTCGAGGTATGCAAAAGTTGGCCTGGACACCACAGTTATTTAAAAACAGATATGAGCAGGGAAATCTAAAGAAAAAGATGAATGCGCCTTGGAAGATTTACATGACTAAAAATTGAAGTGGAAGCCTAGAACTATATGTAATGAACAATCAGAAACTTCAACATGCTCTAAGGTGAAGTAAGCTCAAATTAACAAGTTCACTTTAAAACTCTAGGGAAGAGTGTTATGATAATCATTGTTCTATTTGTTCTTCTGAAAGATTCGCGCACAAACTATGCTTGATATATGGTGAAAGAAATCCATACATGCACTGTGAGCTGGTTTTCCATACAAGGGAAGTGCTAACTATAATGGTAAAGCCAGGAAACTAGGTGATGGGCCTATGGACAGATATAATGCTCATATTTGAGTAGTTTTAACGATGTTCTATACTATGTTTGCTTCATTTGGAGGTAAAATGTGTCTATTCTATGATAGTATTGCATGTCACATGTGATAATGTGCAATTAACCTTTGGTTGCACTGTGACAAGGTCCTTTAAGGTTTTAAGGGTTGTTCAAGCAGGGGGTGGAGCCGGAAGGCCAAGAGTCACAAATGGAGCACAATAGGAGGATAACAGAAGGCTTGAGCACCCTCATAGGCGCCACAAACTTGCTCCATGACATCTATAAGGAATTTCACAATTAACGTAAAGCTGACAAAGTTTAGAGCAAGAATATGAAGGCAAGAAAGAAGATTCTTGAAAAGATGACCTTTCCAGACAACTTTCTTCCGGTTTTTCTTAGTTCCTTCATTATATTGAGAAGTGCGTAAATATTCCTAGAATGGCTATGTTTTTCATTCTAAGATTGTGATGAAACCATGTCACTCAATGTATTTGTATTCTTCTTATTTTTTGTGGATGTTGAGTTATTTGTTCAATCTTGTGCTTGTTCGTCAAATTGTGTCCATATTGGATGATGGAATGGGATGTTATTCACTTATATGGTCTAGGACAATCCTCACCTCATGAGCTAGTTTTTACGGCTGAATTAAATCCAATTTCCCTTTTCTTTACATTCTTTCCATGAGCTATCTTAGACCAATTAACTAGTTATGGCTGGTCAAGACATTGGTAATTAGGGTCGGTAGCTACTTTTTATTTCAAAAAATTTCTACAAGTTCAAAACTTTAACTGCATTTTCCCAATGACATCACATCTACCGGACTGACATAATTGGAAAGTAATTCTCATCAATCAGCACAGTAAATGACTGAATCATTATGGCTTATGGCCAAGCATTTTCAGCAAACTGTATTTAGATAGATAGTAAAAGACACTACATGAAGATGCTAAGAACATAGACCCGAAATTCCTTCAAAAAATGAGTACTGGTAGGGGAAATCGAGAAGCACAAAACTGAGAAAGCAGGAACAATATAAATATATACCTCATATTTATCTTCAAGATACTGCATAGCCCGGTCAAATTCTTGCAACCCGTGGTATCTTAAATATTCCGCATCTCCCTGAATATCCAGCAAAGGATGATAAGGACTCAAAGTTTAAGACTGAAAAAATAGTTAAAAAGGAACATGGTATAATGCCGTGAAAAAGTTCCAAGTATATTTTGACCGTCGTACTCTAAACCTCATCATTTGTTTTGGGAACTGAGGGAGTATTCGCATTAGCACCACATCAATGCACCAATAAGCTAGAATGGTAATCATATACCCCCTCTGTTTCAAATTTTGTCTTACTTTCCTTTTTAGTCCATTTTTAAAAAATGACTCTTTCCTTTTTTGGCAACTCTTTAATTCTAACTTTCTACCTAAGCATGTTTAAGACCACAAGATTAAAGGGCATTTTGATACATTCTACATATTTTTAATTTAAGACCACAAGATTCAAAAGTTTTCTTTGCCTTCTTAAATTCCATGTCAAGTCAAAAACCACAAATACAAATTGAAAAGGAGGAAGTAACTTAGATAAGAAACAGTGTAAGGGGCTAACCAGGTCAAATCTCCGTCTGCATTTATCATAACTGAATTGGTTTCCGGGAATTACTGAGCCATCAGGGAGGTGTTGCTCAGCCCTAGGGAAATCAATCCACTCTGAAAAAACATTAATGAATGTATTACTGTACTATAAAGAATACCAGGAAAGAAAATTGTAAAAGTTCGACAGCAGCCAAGAGAAGATATATGGCCAAGGAGGGTTAGCAATCTATACCAGGGTGGCCGAATTCATTTCCCATGAAATTTAGGTACCCTTCTCCTCCTAATCCCATAGTTACAAGCCTAATCATCTTGTGCAACGCTATTCCACGATCTATTAATGGTGTTGACGGTCTATCCAGAGCCATAAAATCATACATATCCTGAAAATGAATGTTGGGAGTGGGGGTGAAGCATTACATGAGAACTTGATAAACTAAATCAATAAAGCATACAGCTCTAGTCGTTGAAGACGCTATTTTTGGGCCTCATAAACTCATAATTGACATTTGCTTGTTAACAATTTCATTTTCTCATATTTCTTATAGGATAGGGGATATTCATGCTCACACATTATTACTATAGAAACAAAAGGGTAGTAACTTTAAAAGGGAGAAAGCAGTGGATTCATGTATAGTTACATCCTCAGAGAAAATTTAATTCAGAAATTAAGCTGATAGTTTCTTTAAATAAGAGAATCTAATAGAACTTGTAGGTGAAAGACAGTAGACTTCTCCCTCAAATTAATGGATGAGTTAATGCAGAATTAAAGTTCTTCTTCAAGTGGCATTCACAATTTTAAGTTTCAATTTGATTGCTGAGAAACGCACAAAAAAACAAGTGTAAAAAACCTTGTCCATCAGCCAGAATGCTATAGTTTTATCACCGACTAGAGCTTGATCATGACTTTCAGCGTATGAAACACACTTTTCCAGCCATCTTCTATTTGTCAGTGTATGAACAATATCACCAACTCTCCAATCCTCATCCCGTTTCCTGTAAAAGAAGTGTTAAAAAAAAAAATTATTAACTGCTGGAAATTATCAGTCAATCACACTAGGAGCAAATCCTAAAAGCAAGCGAGTATTTTGTATTCTGTATAGATAGAGCATATAGTCAAATAAGTAGCAGACACATACTGCCATCATACTGGGGCACATTGAAACACAACAATGGAATAACTCTCGCTCGTAATAGCGTAAACATTGAAAACAACTGATTAAAGTTGAACAAACAGTCTGAGAATAATCTTTCTAAAACTGTCTCGCAACAAGAGTTCATGCATCTCTGTCCCACTTAAGAGATACTTCAAAAGTAGTACCAGTTCCAAATAACCAAATGCTAGTAAACAAACTTCCTCCACTTTTGTCCCTTTGTTGAAGTTATGCCTCCCGCTAGGAATGGCTCAGATGGTTTTAGATTAGAATTTTTTTTGAAATGTGAACCAAGAAATTGTAATCAAATACGGGTTTTGGCTAGTGCTAAAGAGGGAATAAGATGGCTTGATTGCAAGAATCCATGTACGGGATTAGTGGACCATCACCATCAGAAATACAGCTCATTGAGAACAACTAATAAGGCAAAAGGAGCCGAGGCAGGTGGTTTTTCCCGGAAAGCATCCTGTTGACTCTTGAGTGATTCAGATTACTGGTTACTAAGAATCTTATCTTGCATCATTCCTGAGAGAACTTCACGAGTTGAATGAGGGATCCACAAAAGGAGCTCTTACACAAGGAACAACAACCAAAATACGCAGTGCAGACCACATTAAAATGTTTCAGTGCTTGCGCTTGAGTCTCCATGTATTAATCATATAAATTACTTTACCCAAAAAATCTATATAATGTCAGGGATAAGTATATAAAGATTAGAAACATACTTGAGCAATTCAATCCATTTATCAGCAATTGCCATATGTAGCCGATAGTCAAAGCCAACACCCCCATCTTGAACGGGAATACAAAACGCCGGCATTCCGCTAACCTGAAATTAGTAGAAAAAATAGAAGCATTAAGGGAAGATAAGGAGTCACAGTACATATAGAGTAAAATGTCTGTTCTCTTCACATTGCATAATTTGCATTTTGCAATGATTATAAATATTTCTTTCATAAGGTTATCAAAAATAATATTTCTTTCATAAAAGAAGAACCTCTGAAAACTGAAAAGCATATAGAAGTACCAAAAGTCCGAAGTAGAGAACCTTACAAAATGCACGTTTTCTACAAATGAAGAAGTTTGCTTCTAGTTCCTATACCAGATTCCACTTGAATTCATTTAGGGAAATCTATACCTACGTTAGAGGAGGGGGAACGATGAAACTTCAAATTTCACTCTGAACATGGTTCAGGAAGACGAGAATTGGATCAGTTAGGAGGCACTAAAAAATAACTTTTTTCTTTAAAGTGGTAACTTTTTTGTATTCCTCAGCATTAAGGGCTATGCTGGCCACCTCCAAAAAACTGTTACAAGAAAGGGAAAAGACTAAAGAGAAATACTTAAAGAGAACCTATGAAGTCCACTAATTGGAACTTCTCTTCTATATCCTGTTCTTTACACCAAAAACCTAAAGTAGTAATTACTTTCCACTAAAAAATAACTTTTCCTAGTTTTCTGAAAAGTGAACTAGACTCCTCTTAGAACAAAAACTTGTATGCCCTAAAATCAAAACCAAATTCATTCTCCATGCTGTTTTTTATGTAAGTAAAAAATTCATTTTTCGTATACTTTATAGGTGGTTTTAGCTGATGGCATCATCCAGCTTGATGATCATAGGTCTCTTTGAATTTTACTCATGATCTCAGAGCAATTGAGTACCATAAGGTCAAGATCAAGAACTACTTACATCTTCACCAATAGTAATTGCATCTGGGAAAAGCCCGTGAATAAGATCGTTGACCAACATCAGATACACAACAGCATCCACGTCAGTTGCAAGTCCAAAGTATTCCTCGTAGTTCCCAGTGAATCCCACCTATAGAAATTAAAATTAGGTAAGTAATTTAGCAGAATACTGGAGACCATATAATGATATAAAGGTAAACTAGGTTTCCTTTTTTCCCTGATTTGGATGTTACTAGGCACCTTGTTGTCTAAAAGTTGCCACTTGCGATCACACAATTAAGTATTAAAATTATGTCAAGTTAACTTTACCGATAATCCGTGGTGAGTATACATCATTGATGTCACACCATCAAATCTAAATCCATCAAATTTGAACTCATCCAACCACCATCTCGCATTTGAGAGAAGATACCTAAGTACCTATAACAAGAAACATATTTTCTGTCACACCCATTGACATGAGGCACAAAGTTCTGGCTGACTCATGTTTCAACGGAAGAAAGTACCTCCCAGTTTCCATAGTTAAAGAGGCGGGAATCCCACATCCAATGATAACCACGAGCTCCAGAGTGAAAGTAACAACTATCTGTGCCGTCAAACATGTTGAGTCCATCTAAAGTATTATTTGATGCATGGCTGCAAAAGGTTGCATAATTCCAGTGAGTCAAGGACAAAGTAAAGCATGCCAATAGAAAATAACTGCTAGTAAAGAAAGGCTAACCATTATTATGATTAGATTCTAGAATAAAACACCATTTTTTTCATTTATGAATCAGACGTCAACAATCAAAAACAAGAAATGACAAAAAAAAAAAAAACATCCATAGCTTCACTAAACACAGTTGCAATAGTAAAAGATCAATTAATACCTGTGAACAATGTCCATGAGAACAACAATTCCTAGCTCGTGAGCTTTATCAATCAAAGACTTAAGGTCATCGGGTGTTCCAAAACGGCTGCTTGGTGCAAAAAAATTTGTGACATGATAACTGTGACAAAAAAGGATAACGAGTTCCATTAGAAATACCTAAAATTATCAGTTTAAACACTTAGCGGCACCAAGTGATTAGATGAGAAAGACATCTTGCTGAAGATATAGAGAAACCAGGGAAACAAATGCAAACAGCAAAAATGAGAATTACCCAAAACTAGCATAATAAGAATGCTCTTGAATAGCCATAATTTGCACCGCATTGTACCCAAGCTTTTTTATGCGAGGAAGAACTTCATCTCTAAAATTCACGTACGTGTTAATTTTAGGCTCCTGAGATCACAAATATGGAATCATCTATAAGGAAGAGGATAATAACACACACTCAACACTTCAGACAAACAGCAAACTTAAGGAGATTGAGATAGAAACTAACTAAAAGCTTCTCGAAAATGCATGTAACATTTAAATCCTATCCCAGTATCTTGGGAGAACAAGGAACAGAAAAAGGGGCCAAATATTCAAAGAGCATAAGATTGTTTCAGACATAATATATATGCACGAGGAATCAGCTCTTGTATCATAACATTTTAGTTTACAAAATTATCACAAAAATGAAGTTAAAAGTCCATATAAACATCTGGAAATATTCAAAAAATCTTGGTACAGTGAAAAGGTATCTCGTACTGGAGTCTTGGCATAACTGGTAAATGCTGCCATGTGACCAGGACGTCATGGGTTCGAGCTGTGGAAACACTGTCTTACAGAAATGCAGGATGAGGTGTAGTAAAATATACACTTGTAGTTTGGCCCTTCCACGAACCCATAGTGGGAACTTAGTGCACCGGGCTGCTCTTTTTTAGTTCTCGAACACTAGGTCATCTAAACAGAAAGAATAGAAATAGGAGAATAAAAGAGTAAAAAACAACTTCTCAGTAGGTTCTAGTCACCCTATCCCGTCATGTTTTTATAATGGAAGATAATTTCTTCATAAAGGACAACATTGGCATGTGAAAACGGACCTTCAGATGCCATTTCAAGAACAGCAATAAATAAATTAACATCTGGTTCATAAAGTTAGCATCCAGGACAAATACAGCAAAATTTATAAATTATAAATTACATGAAAGAGGATGGATGCGCACCGGACTACTCATTCCAATATGAGATTCATATATTCTCAGCGACTTTGGTTTCTTTGGCCGTGGGTGTTGGAAGATATACCTCTCCTACAAGCAATGAAAACGAATCATAAAAACGAAAAACACAAGACAGAAATAAAATAGCATTTGTGAGGATGCAGAAATTAGCAAGGGAATACAAGTACGAGCGAGTTTTCTGGTATGTTTTTTCACATATAAGTTCAAAGTACTATAGAATTCCATTCCATTTAAGTGTCACCATCTCGCTTAAAAGTTTGAGCTTTAGAAAGAACACAGTTTAATTTACTTCAACATGCCCCTCACAAGTGCATCTAATTTTTTTTCATGGGTCAAGCATGAGAAAATTCTTTTGATAATAGGTGGCACTGAGGCTCGAACCCAGGATATCCGCCTCCTCTTCTACCATGAGGAAGTGAGATTCACCCTATGTTGTTTGGACTCTCAAACTCTACAAAAATGTTGATAGATGCATGTCAGATTCTCCAAAAGTAGAGCATTTTTTGGAGGATCCGACACTGGTGCGACGACATATTTGAGAGCCCGAGCAACATAGGATTCACCACGTTCCTTTAAATGCAAAACCGAATACAAGATAATATTCTAGGCTATTAGCAACAATAGAGAGAAGAGTGTAACCTCTTCGGGTGGATCATAATATATTCCATTATATGGAATTTCATCAGGAAGCTGTAAAGAGTAGTTGATCCAGGCAGGAATGGAATCCTTAACACCTGATGGAGTGTCCATACGTATCTACATTTCAGTATATTAAGAGAAAATATTAGCATATAGTTGCATAGAACCACCATGATCAGACAGACATAGACTATAAACTATTGGAGGGGGTGCTATCAGGTTTACAAATATATTGACCTATATAAACTTTTAAAAAAATAATCTTGAACATGCTTTGACATAAGTATTTTAACCGAAAAGGTAGAAATAAGTAATACCGACAGCCAAGGCATAAGATACCTGAAAGTCAATCAGAGCACCGTAGAAAATGAGTCATACCTTCACTCTGGACCCATGAGGAATTGCAGGAGAACCATCCACATTATTTGGCAGAAAAATCTCCCAGACACCAAATTCATTCTGCTTATAGACTATGAATTAGTTTTATGCAACATTCCAGCACTGCATAGAGCTTAACATTACTGGAAACAAGTCAAGAAAGATTACTTTAACATCTTAAGAAAACCACATTTTCTTGCAAAGACTTCCATGTACATGCAAATTTGAAAAGGGGGACACGTGGCTATACTACTCAATCAAAAAGGAGGTAAATGAAAAGGTAAACAGAAATAAGAACACAAGCAATTTGATAGAAACTGTGAAAGGAATAGCAAAGACAATTGAATGAAAAGAACAGAAGGCTTCAGAAATGGAAACAGAACCACTTGGGTATGTACTATGGGGGACATACCCGAGTCATAATGTCAGCATTTGCGTCCCAATTGTTGAAATCTCCAATGAGGGCAGCTGACTGCAAAAGAACGGGGAGGATATACATGCAATCAGACTTTCAACAAACCTATATTATCATAAACAAAATACAGAAGTTGGTATAACTGACGGACATAAAAGTAGAGACCACTAATGACTTCCCAGGTTATTTTACAGTATTTGTCTCTAATCCTAAACCTTATTTTTCTAGTAATCAGTTTAAACAAAACGTCAGAACGTGCAGCTTTGGTAGAAATAAACCTAACAATTATGTGTTGCCAAACGGATTCTCCTATCTTTAAGAAGTCTCCTTGAAGAAAATTAACATATATACTGAACAAATCTGACTTCATATATCTAAAAACAATTTTTATTCTGATAGAAGGACCCACTAACCAAAAGACAAACTACTCGGTTTGCTGTTATAGGTGCCCATACTGGCAGAACACAAGCCAGGTAAAAATATAGTATCTTCATTCCTTGAGACAAATTTGTACTTCGTTGGCTGATCTTTTGAGTTAATTAGATACTTTACTAGCTAGCAGAAAAGGTTTGTACACAAATGTGTATATCGATCGAAACTTGAACCCTTGTATGCGCATACAATTTCAGAAAAGCACAACAATTGGTATAGGTAGTCCATATTGGTATCAGATGTATTACCAAGTTCTGATCTTTCCATTTTTTTGACCCATTTCTTGGGTAAGTCTCCCAACAATATTTGAAAATGAATTGGTTATCCATAAAGAGAGAGAGTTTTCAACCAAGCTACCTCCTAAGGTCACCTTTTTTTACCTGGACAGCTCTATATGAGGCATGACTCACCCAAGACAACATAAAGAAAAGAAAAATCCAGTACCCAAACAGATGCTATATGTACTAAAAAGAGGCTAAAACCCCCAGACACCTTTTTCTTCATTGTGAGGTGGCCTCAGAATTATGGAGCATGTTTTTGTCTCTTTGGCATCAATCGGACCACACCCCTCACAGTAAAGGTCTATGAGAATTGGAGCCTATGGAAAGTGGACAAAGCAATCAAGAAGATCTGGATTACGATACCTGCTTGTATTTTTTGGTGTATATGGTTAGAGAGGAACAATAGATGTTTTGATGGAGAGTCAACTGCATTAGGCATTTTGAAGGCGAGGTGCATTGCAAATTTGTTTAGGTGGTCCAACTTGTATTCTGCCGTAACAGCAGAACAACTTCAGGATTTTACTAACTCACTAGTTCTGGCTTAGACTGTTTGTATAGTTAGCCCGAGATTTTTTGTAAGCTTAAATGCCAATCTTGTAATTCTTGCATCTTCTTGATGCTGTTATTAATACCACTTACCTTATCAAAAAAAATGTTCTCTTCTAGTTTCGCTTGCTCTTCCAATTCAGAAAGACTTCTCGGAAATGACCGGTTGGGTTTATAGAATTATGGAGGACACGGATAAATGTAGAGGATTTTTATAATAGGGAATCTAAAAGAAAACAAGAAATGAAACACTAACCTGGGCACCAGGAGCCCACTCACGGTAAGTGATACCTGTATCACTGGCAACAAAGTTCATAGGCGGTCAGAATGGGGTACTTCAGTCCCTCTGAGGAGAGCAAACTCACAAAGGGAAAGGAGGAGCATCTACAATATACAACGTTCAAAGAATCCAAGGAAAAAAAAAAGTAAACGATTCAACAATAAAGGGAAAACTATGTCACTGAATTATATAGATTCTTCTCCAACAATCAGGTGTTACATTAGCTTTGGAAGGTCACTTCCCAGGATTCACTCCAGTTGTTCGAGATATGTACTTCAAAATCCAATACTCCCTCCGTCCCATTTTATGTGGCACCATTTGACTTGGCATGGTGTTTAAGAAAAAATGAGTACTTCTGAAACTTGTGGTGTAAAATAAACCTTAGATATTTTGTGGCTATAAATCATTTCACTAAGGGTAAAAGGGGAATTTTAAAGTTAAATTATTTCTAATTACAGTATAATGAAATTTTTCTTGGGACGGACTAAATAGGAAAGGGTGCAACATGAAATGGGATGGAGGGAGTATATGACATGCTTTCTTTTAAATTTAGTCAATGTAAGGCCTTCGTGGGAAAGCATCCTTTTCATACTCGAGTAATTAACACAGGAGGGAAGTAGGAGATACTCAAGAAAAACTTTCAACAATAAATGGTATTTAAAGAATGATAGAACTAGACAACACCTATTTTTAAGAAGGCTGAATATGTCAAGAATTACTCGCTGCTATATGCATGTCTCCAAATACAAACATAATCAATTTCTCTTTCTTTCCTGCAGTTATAACCTCTGATCACCTTTTTAACTCCTCTGAATCACATTGTATAGGTATGGGAGTGGGTCAACGAAGTACCAAATTGGCATCAAAGAATCAAATTATGGCATGAAATGTTTGACAAGGTTTTGCAAATGTCTCAAATACCTTCAGGAAAAAAAATTAAAGAAGAATAAAGCAGTTATTACCTACGAGTGAAACCCATTTTTTCGTAACCACGAGAAAAAGCTTCCAAACCACCCTCATACTTGTCAATTGCCTCCCTCATTTTCTTGTACTGTGAATACCTAAAAGTGGAAAACATAAGAAAAAAAAAGAACTTTAGATTGTAGCTGGCCATGTCGAGGTGAAGGAACTACAAAGAGAGACAGCACTGCCACTTGGGGCAGATAAATGCTGAGGTAAAGAATAACACCAAGAGCAAACCATAATTGCATGACCAAAGGCAAATACTGTAAGGACATCCAAACAAAGAGAAAATCAACAGAGAAAGAATGAAGATTCTGGAAGTACATGTGAGCATTCGGTTCTCCAAGTTAATAAAATTGGAAAGTTGAAGAAAAACACAGGACTGCTGATGAACCAAAATACAAAGCACGGCAGACTGCTACTAGAAACTAAACTAGCATGTTACTGTGCTATGGACCTGTTGTGTCCTTCAAGACCTACACTTGGGAGACAAAAATGAAGAATGTATAAAGCAAATAATCAAACCTAGGCAGAAGAACAAACAAAACCTAACATAGAATCACGTCAACTGAAAAGAAGATTGATGACAAAGATAAAACAGAAATGCTAAGAGCATTCATATTGAAGAAGTTTCTGTTTCAAATAAATATAACAATATAAGATCTGGCTAGCGTTTGAATCAGACGGGGGTCTCAAATCAGTTTCTTGCCCTGGAAGCTTATATGGAAAGTAAAAATCCCCTACAAAGTGACAGTATTCACTTGGCTGGTAGTGAAAGAGGCTGCTCTAACGCAAGAAAACCTCATGAAGAAGGGCATACAAATGTGTCCAAGATGTTTTTTTTGTGAGCAAAAGGCAGAGACAATCAACCATCTGTTTTTACACGGTAAAGTGGTTAGCCAAATATGGAACTAGTTTACTAATTTCAGAGGCATAAGGTGGACTATGCCTAAAAGGGCAGGTCAGGCTCTAGTAAGCTGGAACTATGAGGGGAGTGGTAGGATGGACGAAAACAGATGGAAAATTGTCCCAGCAGTGATATGGTGGACCATTTGGAAGGAGAGAAATTAGAGATCTTTTGTAAGTGTTAGCGGTCCTCTGCATAGGGTTAAAACGAACTGCATTATCACTTTTTACTATTGGTGTAGTTCGGAATATATAGATGATCATGTAGCGATTGCAGACATCTTAGGATCCTTTTAAGATGAGATAGGACCTAGAGATAGATTTTCTTTTTTGGGGGTTGCTGAGCCTACTCAGTTGTAAGTAGCTCCGTGATGTAAATTTTTGGGACCCCAGCCTTAGTGCTGAAGATTTATACAAAAACTTGTTACCTTTGTCGGAAAAAAAAACTGGAGTAGTGGTTACAGCTAAGTAAATGGTTGTTCAACTCTGTGGTGTTTCATCCCATGATTGCTCAACTTATGGGTCTGCCTATGGAAAACACAAGGAATCATTGGGCTGTTTGTTCCATTGTAGTTTGTACTGTCTAACAGGGCAATAAAATAAATTAAAGTTTGACTAAGATGCATAGCAGGGCCATACTACCCTCAAAGGTAGAGTTCTCAATCCTATGATATGGCCGATAATTGCAACTGTGTTGCTGAAGAAGGTACAGAAAGATCACATATATGCCAAAAATGAATTGGTAAGCCGTAGTACATGTAAGTCCTAAGATAAAAATCCTAAACACCATCACCAGATGACCGACCATCACAGGCAAAAAGTACAATATAGCCTATAGATGAATTTTGCCTCTATTATAGGAAAATTACTCAATAAATAAAAACACGTTTACCTGTAATCAAGGTGTTGACGATAGTTTGTCAAAAGAGGGTCTATTTCATAAATCTTCTGACCAAGTCCAGGTGGAGGTATGCCCTTCTCTCTGATCCTATTAGATTCATCACTAATTGTCTCTTCAGAAGTATCTAATGTTTTAGACTCCTCCACTTTACCACCTTCTTGTAGTTGTAGTGATGAAGCAAATTCCAGCTCTTCAATACTTCCTATAAGATCACTTGACGGCTCATCGTCACCGTTCTCAGTTTTAATCTGGCTAGCGTGTTCCATTGTTGAACTATCTACATCAGTTGATGCCTAAAACATAAAATGTAATAAGCAAATTGACAAAAATTATCACCAAATTCATTTATCATGGAAACAAAATTCAATCACAATTTCATCTAAGCAGACTCAGGAAAATAATTATTTCGAACTGCTTTCCACAAGAAATTACCACTTCTTCCCCCGACCCAAAAGAAAAAGTGTATTGTCATGCAGGTAGAGAATAATGTAACATACCGGGGAATTTTCTGGAGCTGTCTCAGTGAACTCAAATTGGTCTGTTGAGGATGAGGAGCTATCACTCTGGGTTCCAGGCACAAGGACTTTCCCCGATGCTGCAACTGTAGAAGGTCGGGATTCGGAATCGTAAGAAGACTTTTCAGCCAAGATCTTCCCTACATACATATATCAGATTAATTATATCTCCACATTAAAGACGACTGCTCAGAGCAACTTAGGCCACATAAGAGTCAATTAATCATGGTTGAAGAGAGCAAAGACTTTTATGATCAGAAGTGATGCTCCAGAAGCAATCAAGAATTATCTTTTTTCCTATCACAATTTTACCAATCTATTTCAACTACACGTTCAGAGAAGAAAAAGGTTCATTACTAGGTCTAAGAATCAAACAGTCCCATCTAGCTTAAAGAAATGGTAAAAAACTCTTTCTTCAGTATGACAATTTTTTAGGTATATCAAAAAACTTTTGTAGGAAGTCCACAAACATCAACTTTCACTATATAAATAAATCAACTAAAACAGAAAAATTGAAAAAATCTGATCATACAAGAGAAGAAGTACACAGTGATTCTTGCAACTTCTCTTTTGGAGGAAGAAAGATCACTCCAGAAAGCACCACACAAGAGGTCCTTTTAAACCCAGACCAACACTTGTAAACACCTTTAACAATGTCAAAGGATTTAAAATGGACTTCAAGAACACCGAATTAAACAAACAAAAAAATAATCAATATCCACCAAATTATTCCTTCAGGGAGACAATTTTCAGGGGATTAATAAGATGCTGCAACAACATTGTCTACTAAGGTACAACAGACTGGCACCACTTCTTTTTTCTTCAAGTAAATGTATATTCATTCATAAACAGAGTCAAAGGCCTGGCTGTATACAAATGGATATACCAAAAGGTAAAGAATCTACAGCAAAAGATGATTCCCTAAAAACTCCACCCAATCTTCTATATAATTCGGAACTCTTATGGGTGTACCAAAAGAAAATAAGAGACCGAAGGCTACTTCTCAACTGAGGAAAGCTCCACTCTACCCCATCAAAAGTTCTCCTATTTCTCTCTCTCCACACCACCCACATTAAAGCTAATGGAACCAAGTTTCAATTCTTCCACTCTTCCAACTGAATATCAATTCTTTCACAGTTCTCAGCATAGAACAAGAAGTGCCAAACCATTCAAATATATCACATCATAACCACATGGAAAGACCACAATGAAGAAGATGATCTACATCATCTCCCATCTCCTTGCACCTATAACACCAGTTGATGCAAACAAACTTCCCCTTTCTAAGATTTTCCGCCGTCAAGATCACTAGTAGCTAGTCAAGTGCAAAAGCACACCTTCCTCGGTAACTTGAATTTCCAAACTACGTTACAGCTTTATTAATAAAAGAAGTCCCAATTCTTGAGACAAAAACCTCAATTTTCAGTCTTTCACCACTCAGTCAACACATCACGTAAAGAAAAAAGGCATCAACACATCACGTAAAGAAAAAAGGCTGGGCAGTCACTAAGAAGATGTATGAACATCCTAGCACAGATTCTTACAGAAAAATTATATTTTAGAGCAATAAAGATCTCATCGGGAAGCACCAAATAGACAGTCCCTTTAAAGACAAGTCAAACTCAATGATTGCTGACCAAACTTCAAAAAGTTGCAACCTTTAGCAATGTCAACCAAGTTTCTCTTTGAAAATTCAAAATTTTGCTCTCGCTAACAATATACTCAAAAGGGTATAACACTAACGTTAAAGGATCCCCAATTACACAAACCAAAGAAAGAACCTTGACACATCAAGACATGAAAAAGTTGCTACTTTTGTAATTTCAATCAAGTTTCTCCATGAAAATCTCAACTTTCACCAAAATCAACAAAAGACGTAAAGAAAAAGAACTAATCACTGAAAATGAAAATGAAAAATAAAAAATCTAACACTATGATTCTTACAACTCATATGGTGGAACAACAAATATCTCACCAGAAAGCACCATATGTAGGGCCCCTTTAAACAAAGCTGAATTCAGTTACAGCTGACCACACTTTAAAAGCTACTACCTTTATTAATGTCAATCAAATTTCTCCATGAAAATTCATAATTTTGCTTGCTCAAAACTTCTAAGAACCCCAAACTACACAAACCAAACAACGAGCTTGACCCATATCAGGAGTTGAAAAAGTTGCTACCTTAGTAATGTCAATCAAGTTTCTCTACAAAAACTCACCATTTTTTGCTTTCTCAAAGTATATGCTGTCAATCGAGATTCATTGATTTTGCTTTCTCAGACACTATTCTTTAAAAAAAGGTACATAATACCAACTTTTAAGAACCCCCAACTACACAAAACAAAGAAAGAACCTCGACCCATATCAGGACTTGAAAAAGATGCTACCTTTAGTAATGTCAATCAAGTTTCTCCATGAAAACTCACAATTTTTCTTTCTCAAAGAAAACACTGTCATCAAAATTCATTATTTTTTGATTCTATGACATTATGCTTAAAAGGGTATACAAAATAACAACTATGAAGAACCCCCAATTACACAAAACGAAAAAAGAACCTTGTCACACAACAGAATTCCACACACACACACACACAAAAGCTAAATTCAATTACTGCCGACCACACTTCAAAAAGCTACAACCTTTAATAATGTCAATCAAGATTCATCATTTTTGCTTCCTCGAGGACTATAAACAGAAGGGTACACACAATACCAACTTTTAAAATTCCCAATAACACAAACCAAAAAAAAATCAAAAAAAAAACCTTGACACACATCAGGATTCCAAAACACACAGACACACAAGCCAAACTCAATTACATCTAACACACTTCAAAAAGCTACAACCTTTACTAATGCCAATCAAGATTCATCATTTTTGCTTCCTCAAAGACTATACTCAACTTTTAAGAACCCCCAACAACACAAACCAAAAAAATAACCTTGACACACAGACACACAAGCCAAACTTCAAAAAGCTACAACCTTTACTAATGTCAATCAAGATTCATCATTTTTGCTTCCTCAAAGACTATACTCAAAAGGGTATACACAATACCAACTTTCAAGAACCCCCAATTACACAAAACACAAAAAGACAGAAAAAAAACACACACACAGAGAGCCACAAAACTCAGCGAAAAGACATACGTGAAAGAGAGTGCTTTTTCAAGAATACAGAAACATTAGCATTCCTCCGATCACCATTACTGCTGGTGAATCCATTAGATTTGTACACTGATGGAACAGTATGAAAACGAACTCCAGAGAGTGTATACACCATCTTTCTTCTTCTTCTCTCCTTAGGGTTTTTACAAATCTATGTTTTTAATCATTCCTTGGTTAGAATTAAGAGAAAAAATAGAGATCTGATAAGTGATAGGAGTGTAACTAACTGAGTGTCAAATTGCTGAGTTCAAGGCGCCAAGAGAAGCGTGAAGAGAGAGAGAGAAACAAAGACTGAGTGGAAGAGATTTTTATTTACTGAAAAAAAAAAAAAACAGAGATTTTATTTATACCTTTGTGGGGTTTTTTTAAAGATTTTTATATTTCTTATCATTTTTAATATTTTATTTTACCTGATATTATTTTTTATTTTATTTTATCTTATAATAAGAAAAATTCGCACTCGTTATACAATAGCTCGTAAATTATACAAGAGAGGTAATCCGTTTAGGCAAGTCTGATGCGACGAGCTCGATCTAGAAAACAAACTCTTTTTTTTATTTATAATTATAGTATGTTTTTATTTTAAGTTTTAAGAAGAATGATTCACGTACCTACAATAGAATTCTTAGAAGAATAAGCATCTTCTATCTTCGATCCTTAAATATTATTATTTGAATTATGATTTTTTGATTATTATTTTGAGAGAGTTAATTAAACGTTTTTTTAATTTTAAAATTATTTTTTAAAATGATATATTAACTGTGAAACTGTTTGTTCGAAATTTCAAAATGTTTATGTACTTGAATTGTGGTCTTTTGATTACTGTCTTGAGAGATTTGATTATTAATCCGTTACGAGTATTACTTCAATTAGAAGATTACATACATGGAAAAATTAGTAAGGAGAAAAATAACACATGAGATCTCTAAATAATTCAAGATATCTTTGTTATTATGTTTTTTTCTATTCAAAATTGTAATTAGACTAAATCATTTTAACTGACATTGATGAAAATTACATCATACATATATATTATAACTTTTAAATTCCTTTATAGTGATACAGATAATTCGAAACATGCTTCAAATTATCATACAGATTTACTTTACTTTTTTAATATACTTTTAAAATTTTCTGATTTCACCACTGAGCAACAAACATCTTTTTAAGGGCCTTTTTTAATTTCATCATAATTAAGTAATATAGTAGTATTAATTAAAGTGATTAATTAACCACAATTATTAGTGATAAATATGCATATAAATAAAATTGAGGATCTTTTTTCTTTTTGGGAAATGAGTTTATAGAGTCCATATTTTGTGGAAACTTCCAAATATATAGTGATGGGTTGCATGGAGATTGGAGTGTATGGGTCCCACACAAAAATTTCTCCATCGTTAAATTGATATTTATTTTTTTTCCATTAAAAAGGTGGAGTTCTATAGAGCCAAATGGACCCATATAAAAAAAAATTGTATTAAATGATAATATTATTGAATCTTCAAAAAGAAAAAAGATGAGAAATGAAAGGCTACTAATGTAAGTCCATGTGCAAGTGATTAGCTGTCTTTTTCTATCTTGTGGGGTTTTAAGTTTTACACTATGATCTTTTTGTTCATCTTAGTGGCATTATTCCTTTATATAAAAATAATCGTGTCCAAGTCAGTTTACGAGAATTTGATATGAGTAGAGTTTATTTCTATTTTATGAGAAGTAAAGAGATTGTTTTAGATCGATTATATGTCGATCTATGTAATGATTATTATATGTATTGACTGACTCTGACTATCAAGACTAAAACACGTGAAAAGAAATCATCGAATGTTATTGTGTGTTTGTTGAAACTTGAACTTTGAGATATTCGATATCGGGTTAAACCATTTTAAAGTTGGATTAATCTGGATTTGGGCGGTTCATTTTTAACTTGGGGAAATAAATTGATTGTTATCATATGTGAATCAATTTTCAAAGCTTAAACCAGAGACCTTCAATTAACAATGGATTTTATTTACCAGTTACCACTCATCTTGAATTGTTGTATTTTTCTTTTTTATTTATTTATTTCTATCTTTGATGTACAATATCTCTATTGGAATCAGAAACTAATATTTATATTTAAGTTGCATAATATTTAAAATTTGTAGTTAAAGATTGAGCAAAAGCTTTGAATTCATAATTTTTTAAAATGTAAAAAAATAGTATTTTCATTTTAAATTATTCACAACTCAAAAGCAATTCTATTTTGTATTTTATAAAACTAAACATAATTTTAATTTTTAAATATTATTTTTAAGTTTTGAAAATGTCTACTAAAAGTTAAGAGTATTTCTATTGTAAAGCATTTCGATGGGATATTCTTTTAGTTCTATTAATTTGTCATCATATACACTTATATTTTAAAAAGATGTCAATAAATATCTTGATTTTAAATGCCACTTGAATGAGTTGAAAAGTTTAAACTTTGGCTTTGCTATTAGATCAAAACTCATTTTACTAATCCAAAATGTGATAGGGTATTTGCCAATTTTGTTTATCCGAATTAACTAATTTAAATTTATTTCGGTGAAATAATTTAATGAAGTAAAAAAAAGAAATACATTATTCATAATTAAGTGATAATTATCTATATATTAATATATGCAATATATCAATCAATTTAATATAATTATCATTTAGTACGAGTAAGTCAATGTTAGAGACTTTCTCTTGCTATATGATATGATAACATGAAGAGAATGAAATGCACAAATCAAATAATTATCTCATCAATAAATAAAAATCGAAGTTTACCCTCTATTATGTTTTTGCTACTTATAGTTGTTTCATTTTATTTTTTCTCATCACTAAAAGTACAATCTGGAGATTTAAATATTGACATGCAGAGTTTCATAAAATCTTAATATTTACACTTATACTTTTTATATATGGTGTTCATGTATATTGATCAAGTTGACATGCATATTTTTTTTATGCGTTATCTGATACTTTTTTTGAATTTGACTTATCTCATATTCACGTAAAAAAATAATTGATAGGTAAAATATTCCCTACACCAAAGGCAAATTCATATTTAGGGCTTAAGTTGGAAATTTTTAGACTTCAATTAAAATGGTATGAAACTTGAAAAATGTTATTGAGTTGGGCCAATTTTTAAAAGGGAATTATATATAATAGCAAATTATTAATTCCAATAAAATGCTATAAATATACTTTGAGTTAATTGTACCCTATAGCAAATTATAGCTATTTTTGCCACTTTCCTTGGTGGAGTCTAGCTCGCCACTCTCGTTTGGTGGCCGTCTCACTCGCCTCTCTCGCTTTTTATACAAACACAAACGTATAAAACGCGTTTGTATTTGTATAAAGCGAGAGAAAATTGTACAAATACATATAATTTCGTTCCCTCTCCCAGATCTTGCTTGACACTCTCCCTAATCTCGCTTGCAATCCTCGTCTCTCTCGCTTATACAAACAGAAACGAAATGTATAAATTGTGTTTCTATTTGTATAAAGCGAGAGAAAATTGTATATACACATGCAAATATATATATTTTCGTCCTATACACTTATAATTATACAATAAAAATATTCCCCTGCCCAGTTTCTTTTGCTTTTCTCTCTTTCTCGTTTTATACAAATTCAAATTGTATATAATTTCTCTCTTTCTCGTTTTGTACATTTCGATTTGATTGTATATTCCCTAACCAAGTCTTTTTTGCCTTACTCTCTTTCTCATTTTATACAAATTCAAATTGTATATAATCATCCTATACACTTATAATTATACAATACAAATATTTCTCTGCCTAAGTCTCTTTTGCCTTTCTCTCTTTCTCGTTTTATACAAATTCAAAAGATCGTGCACTACAAAGCCAAATTAAAGGTGGTGCTCTCAATAACAAAAATTTCATACATTATAGTCAGATCGAAACTTTTGATTAAGGGTGAATCAGTTTCTTACTTGTCACATTCTATGAGCTTGACATTTTCGATGAAGTAACACCCTATTGGCCATGGGCTTGTGGGCTTACTTTGTGAACCCGGACTATCCAACTTAGCCCAAATTATATTTGATTTTAAATTTAAATTAACATTACTACACTAAACTAATTTATCTTAATGTATATAATTTATCTCTTTCTCGTTTTATACAATTTACTTCAATTGTACATGTATAGCGAATTATATATATATATGTTTGCTATAGAACACAATTATTCAAACTTTCTATAACATACAAATATAAATTTTGTGTTTATTATATGTGAGAGTTGGTCGTTTTAAAACGTGCTATTTGAATTGGTCCATTAATTTACTGAAAAATGTTTTTGAGTTGGGCCATTAATTTAAATTTATTCTTTTTTTGTACCTTATTTAATACACAAAAATACATTATATTTATACAAAGTTATTGATACTTTAATATAAGATATCTAAATCATGAAAACAAAATACATGGTCCTTTATGTGATGGTACCTTTGCATCGATCGTGTTATAATATGCCAATTACGTTCATATCATTTGAGTTAAATGAGTGAATTTTTTTTATAAAGGTAATAAATGGAACACTTTGATCATATATATTGAATCCCGACAAACATGTTTAATTTATCTATTTGATATAATTTGATTGATTAAATCTAAATTCGAAAATTGTAAAATTTATTTATCAAGATGATAATTTTTATCATATTTTTTTATTCTCAAGAATTTCAAATCGAAACAATTAAGGATAAAATAGTCTGGACCGTTATCATATAGTTTTCTCATAAAATCTGAAATTATACAAATTTTTTTAGACCATAATCTAAATAGTTCATAAATAACCGGAGAAATAAAAAGCTAATCATTTACTAAATAATTACCCGGAAAATGATTCCCACAAATATTATAAATAAACATTTATTTGTTTTTAATTTCTTGTATACTTTTGAATGTAAAACTTAAAAAAATAATAATTGACATGATACGTTTGTCAATTTTATTTTTTCAAAATTAATTTAATTAAGATATAATACATAAAATAATTATTCATATGCCAATTTAAATAAGCAAAAGAAAAAATTGAACAACTAATTAGGCCTACTATTATATGGTATTTAAAAAAAGAGAATTTACCATTAATTACCAATAACTTTACTAATTTTATAAGCCACCTCAAATAGATGATGTGTAAGCATGTAATTGGTCTGATGAAGTCAATATACCAATTGGGAATGAGACTTATTGTATTGGTCAAAATTAACAAACTTCAATGTTTCAAAAATTAACATTTACATGCAACAATTTTAGGTATAATAACATCTTTGGTCCTTTAATTATTTAAATATTTTAATTTCACCTTTCGTAATATATAACTCTATCTATTTAATTTTAAATCAATTAAAATATGTATTTCTTTCTTTTTATAAAAAAAAGAAGAAGAATTAAGGATTAGTTTTTTTAGAAGGTCAATCAATTTAGTAATATATTTTTAATCTTATATCTGTTTTGTATTTTACATAAGATATATTAAAAATATACAATAATATGAACGCATATATTTTTCTATTCAAATTATTAATGGTCGTAACTCATAGGTGGTCGATGTAACTATTAAAATAACGTAATATACAAGTTTAACATAACACGATTCATTAAGTGAGTAATAGTTATAGCTTTGGGGTCAAAACATATATAAGGAATAATTTGAGATTAAATTGAATAATAAAGGTAACTCAGAGGTTATAATAGCAAATAGCACAAAATTTGATATACGGAGTACTTCAGTTGAAAGCAAACTGGAGCCGATCTAAATTTGCTCAATTTTAAGCCGCCTAAATCGGCCCGGTAGCTGCTTCACGATTTTGCGCTACTCCGGCGACCGTGGGATTATCTCCGGCGAACTTCTGTCGACTTACAACATCGGCGATCTGCATTCACGGTGAGTCAATTCCTTCGTTTCCGTTTATATATGATTCAGTTTTGGTAGGGCAAACAAATAGGAGTAGCCTTTCGTTTCTATTTTGATGCAGTTTGCTAGGTCAAACAAATACATGATATTTTTATTCAAATGTATATTAAACTGATGAATTGATCTTTGATATCGAGCTATTTTTCGTTAGTAGGATTGATGAATTTGGAAACGTAAGTAGGCGTGAATTTGTAAATTTCTGTTCAAGTTAGGATAAATTTGAATAATAGTTTTTTCCGTTGAATTGGAGGATCATCATATTCAGGAGTATTTGTAGTACGTTTTTTTTTAGCTCATTTCGTGAATGGTAATTAGTGTCCATAAAGTTCGAATAGACAATTCATTTATTTCTTTGGTAGCCGTGGTGTCTGGCCAGCTTGTGCGCACCTAGGTTAATTCCATTGGTGTATCTACCACCTCTTACATGCAATAAGTGTTAGTAAACTTTGTCTAACCAAAGCTAAGACAGGCGAAAAGATTGTGTGTTGTGGTTTGAACTTGAGACCTCGTACTTCTCAACTCAGCTCATTGACAACTAGGTTACAGCCTTGGGTGCTTGGAACAAATAATTTATTGGAAGTAGATAGGCAACTTCTGCAATTTGTTATCATCTTGCTAGCTTGTGTATGATGGATCAGAATTGCACTCAGCGTAGTTCTGCTGAACTTTTCATGATGAAAATACTTGAAGTTGAACCAATATGTACATTTTCGTAGTTAATGTTGTTCTGCAGTTTTGAACTACTGTTTTGTCCTTGAGTTGGATGCTGTCATGATCTTATATTTGACGAGTTATGCTCAATCGAAACAAGCATTTCAGTAGTATATCAAGCTTATCTCAACTTAGCTGAACTTGTCATGATTTAAGGCAGAGTTTGAGAAAGTTTGGTTCGAAGTAAATGAATTTTTGAAATTATATATTAAGGCTGGTTCGAGCCCATTTTGGATGTATTGTACTCTAATAAGAATCACCATTTCAGGAGTGTCTGCTAGATTCTAAGAAAAATTCAATATGGGGGCTTCTGAAGAGAACAGCGCACTTTTCCCCATCTTTGTCTTGACTTTAATGGCTTTGCCATTAGTACCTTACACTATAGTCAATTTATTTGGTGCTTTCAAGAAAAAGGCTGCCAAAATCAACTGCCAGTGTTCGGTCTGCGTTCAGTCGGGGAAGTATCACAAATCAATATTCAGGCGGGCAAGTTTCTGCATACCCTAGTTTCTGGGTTTTAATATTGAAGTTGAATTCTGTAATCGGATTTATATAATTTTACTTCTGATTTTCAGATTTCAAACTTCTCAACATACAGTAATCTGACCCTTGTACTTCTGTGGGTCGTCATGGCTGTTCTGGTATATTACATCAAGCATATCAGCACTGAGGTAATTGCTGTTTGTGTGGTTCTTCTTCTTAAACTTGATGTCCATGTTTTTGTTGGTAATGCAAGCGTGTGGCGGCCCCTTTCCAAGAACTCCTTAAGTTGAAAAAAAGATACTATTGGTACTAATATTAGCAGAAAATGCGATATTGTTTTTCGTCTATATGTGCAAATTTATCAGAGTTTAGGTGTTCTTGTGCTTTTAAACTACCTTTGAATGGGACTTAATTTGGTTTTATTTTATAATGATTGTTTGCATGTTCTTAAATCTAGTGCTGTCTTCAACAGTACAACACTTGTGTTCTTAAATTTCTTAGTGTTTGTCTCCGTAGGTCATTTTTGTTAATTCTTCGAATTCACACATCATAAATGTGTTACTTACACAAGCAATGAGGTATTCTTTTACTGATGTCAAATTCTCATGGTTATATATATATATATATATATATATATATATATATATATAAAATAAGTTCAAGTTCCATTGGTCCTAAGAATGCATTATTATGAGAGCACCACTTTATCAACCTTAACACTGGCCTCTAGGATTTCAATTATACGTAGTTTAAACATTTTATTCTGTAGGTCCAAATATTCGAGCCATTCAGTATCCTTGGACTGGAACATGGAGCTTCTGACTCTGAAATAAAGAAGGCGTATCGGAGACTTTCCATTCAGTATCATCCCGATAAAAATCCAGATCCAGGTTGAACACACAGCTATCATGTGTTCATATCTAGGTATTACTGTGATGAGCTATATTTGCAGCCACTTGGCCATGACTATTTATCTCTTATATTGCAGAGGCACACTCATACTTTGTTGAGTTCATCTC
The DNA here is from genome assembly GCA_032847665.1 of Solanum chilense. Classification (NCBI taxonomy): domain Eukaryota; kingdom Viridiplantae; phylum Streptophyta; class Magnoliopsida; order Solanales; family Solanaceae; genus Solanum; species Solanum chilense. The sequence continues at coordinate 3,479,820 of CM064971.1, read as the reverse complement.
AAAGGCTTATCAGGCTCTAACGGATCCGATATCTAGGGAAAATTTTGAAAAATATGGCCATCCCGATGGACGGCAGGTAATTCCACTTCTATCATCGTCAGTGGTGGATCCAAGATCTGAAGGTCGTGGGTGCTTCACCTTTTTAAACATAGAATCATTAAGTTCACTTAGTATAAGTGCAAGAACTATTTGAACGCAATCGTGAAAAAAATGAGAAATTTATGTTTAATATTACCATCACAAAAGAAACATCAAGTCACAAATTGTAATTGTACTCTATGACTTTTCGTAGTTTGAAATTAAAATGAGTATTAATAACATCGCTTACTCTTGCGAATATCTTAAGCTTTACATAGTGAATTAAACAACTTTAGAAATGTATAAAAGTCATTTATTATGTTGTTTGGATGAGAAAATTTGCAATTCCTTGGAGAGTGAGTGGAACATGTAGTCAAAAAGTTAAAAGAGTATGTGGCTACAAACCACGGCGGCGGAATCTTCGGCACAAATTACGATTGTACTCAAAAGATTTTTCCATATTTTGAAATTGAAATAAATAAGACTATTTTTTTTTCCAGAGAGACTATTCTTGCTAATCTGAACTTCTCAGTCGCAAATATTGTTTTAGAAACTATTCAAGTCTTGAGAAGGTTTTTTGAAGTCTTTTGAATGCCGATTTTTCTCTTTCTTTGGTAAGTCAGCAAAAATAAACTATAAATCTAGAATTTGGGGAAGAAAATTGCAATAGAAAAAAGATCTACTTCTGGAGAATCGAGCACGCGACCTGTGGTACCGCTACTTCCGCACCTGGCTGCTAATCAAGGAGGCACATCCAACAGTTATTTCTGAGTGCTTACTAATTAATTTCTAGGTTTCACAGTATTTTTTTTATACGTATATGTATTTCACGCCGAGTTAATGGGTGGTCGAGCACCCACAAGGCTCTATGTGGGTCCCCACATGATCATCGTCATGTGGATTGGGGGTCGGAGGACATGGAAATGCCACATCGCATCATTCTGCTTTTTGTCCGAGACATGATCTCTTCATTTGTGAGGAATGTACTCATTTTTAATAAATCTTTTTTTCTCTTTTTGTGTTTCCTGCAGGGGCTTCAAATGGGCATTGCCCTCCCGCAGTTCCTTCTCAACATTGATGGAGCATCTGAAGGAATACTGTTGCTTGGAATTGTTGGAGTCTGTATAATTCTGCCCTTGACAGTTTCTGTTATATACTTGTCTAGGTCATCAAAATATACTGGAAACTATGTCATGCACTCGACATTAGCAGCATATTACCACTTAATGAAACCTTCTTTAGCTCCAAGGTATGTGAGAAAAATAGTCTATTGTGCTTTCTACTTGAGGATATACACATTTAAGTTTGTAGATAGCTTCATAATATTGAAAATCACATTTTCTCGCTGAAATGTTGTCGAAATGTAATGGTTGCATAGCCATGTTTTGGTTTCTAGTTTATCTTCTTGAATCAAATAATTCTCTCTCCCCTTCAACTATGCAGTAGTCGTTGCTTTTCTGGATGATGTTGCCTTTATTATCTCCATTCTGTCTCTTCTAATGTTGCTTCAATGATGCAGCAAGGTCATGGATGTTTTCATTAAGGCTTCTGAATTCATGGATATTCCTGTTCGTCGGTCTGACGAAGAACCTCTGCAGAGACTGTTTGTCCTGGTTAGAAGTGAGCTAAATCTGGATCTTAAGAATATTCGCCAAGAACAGGCTAAATTTTGGAAGCAGCATCCTGCTTTAGTAAAGGTATGAATGGTCTCTCCTCTTTTTCCAAGGTCAAAAGGCCTTGTCAAAACTGTCCTCGTTTTATTTGGTGAAAAGAGAATATGGCTAGAAGTACTTTTCTGCTCGCAGACTGAACTGTTGCTTCAAACACAATTGACACGTGAGACGGCAGCCTTGTCTCCAACTTTACAGCGTGATTTCAGACGTGTGCTTGATCTTGCACCTCGGCTTCTGGAAGAATTGATGAAGGTATCACCATTCTATCTGTTTGTAGTCCTATTACTACTGTCAGTGCTTGGTTTTTGATAAGGTTATTGTCAGCGTTGCTTTTCATTTACTGCTTGCATGGTATAGGTGGTAACTGACTCATTAGAAAAGGAAAATTTTCACTAACAAGTTCGGAAATATTTATAGGATGACGAGCTGTTTTAGAAAAAGGGTTAAAGGGGAAAATCATTATGTTTTTATCTTTAAAATGGTTATTGGTCTAAATGTTTATGGTATAGCTGACTGATCTTACCCAAAGAAGAGGTTCACGGTATTAACTAGTTAGCAAAGATGCATATATATTTATATATATAATGCAAGGCTTCTTCCAGTTCGAACTAAACCCAGTGAGTTTTTTTTTCTTGGCGCATCTGGCATTATTTTCTTGACTTGTAGGAGCAGCAGGAATGAGTTGGTAACCAGATTGGTGTCACTTGTTCTGCGGATTGGGTTTTAATGCATTTTTGTTTCGGCTGTAGGATTAAGAAAAATGAGAAGTTAATTTGAAAACATATACATGGGTGGGGGGTAGAGCAGATACATACAAACAAATTAAACAGCCAGTGGCACTCACTCTGCTCTGCCAAATCTGTCACCATTTGCAACCATTCCCCTTCCCCCACCTTTTTTTTATCAGATCAGTACTCACTCTACTCCTATAAATATAAAACACTACACTTTCATCATCACAATTACATACATACATTCCCTTTCCTCCTCTTCTTCTTTCTTAGTTGAAGTTCCCTTCTCCTTTCTCCCTTTCTTTCACTTAATAGATCTATCTAGTCTGATACGACACAGTACACTATACGACTCGAAGTGGAGGACTACCTAGATTAGAATGAGGATTCAATATTTCGTGATAGTTATCATGGAAAAGGGACCACCCGGAAATAGAGAACCAAGCCCCTTTCTGATCCATTCATTTCTGCAAGCAGGGAGGATCCAGAGCGTTGCCCCCTCCTATTCGAGGTCGGATGGCCGCGCCCCACAAGCACCCAACCTTCCTTTTTGTACGGAAATAACTAGAATATATCGCTATACAACATCAATGGTGTTCTATAGAAATATACTGTGAGATAGTTTAAACAGAAGACTTGGTCTGACTAGAAAGGGAAAAACTTAAAAAGCTAGCTATGAGATTGCGTACCAAGGTACTTATGATCTTAAATAAGCTTCCAATGTGATAGAGTTAACTATATATCACATAGAAGTATCAATTATGAAAGACCAAATATGTGAAATAATCCAAAAAATTCCTCGCATTAACCTACCTCTTTTTAAATCCACTGATTCGATGGTGTTATCAAAGTATCTTTATTAACAAGAGTAATTCTTAGTTTCATCACTTTCAAGTTTGATAATATATAAAATTTTATAAAAGTTCCCATGACCCCTATATATAAAATGGATCAAACTCATTTGTTTGAACCAAAATAAGATCCCATTTTTTACTCGCCTAAGTATGGGCATGTTGGATTAGGACCTGTTTTTTCTGAACCCATTTTCAACTCGCTCATTTGCCACCACTAGTATAATACGAAACCAGATGCTAATACTAATATCTAAGTCTAGTCCTGAATTAAATTGGATTTAACTTCAATCATGTGAATTAATGCACTTCTTCAGCATCATTTTGTAAAAGAAATGCACTTCTTCAACATCATATAATGGACCTGCTGTTCGGGGACTATTGGACATATTGTTGAAGCCCTTTCAAATTTGGTAACGTCTACACTGGGTTTTAGGACCAACTTGATTCATTTCAGTATTACTCTTGTTACTGTATGAAGTAACCATAATATATCAGCAAATGTTTGGAGCATAATTAACTACAAGTAAAATAACACATATAGTAAGAAATAGGAGAAAAAAGACGGAGGGAGGGAAATGAGAATAGTGTACTACTATGTCAAAAAAGTAGGCACATTCTAAAATTGTGAAGATATGGCAATACATAATGTCTAGTTAATGAAGTAACACAGAAGCAATGTCCCGTAAATAGTGTAAACAGTGGCTTGGTGTTGGATTGTTCAGAGACATCCAATTTATTATGTTTTTCTTTGAGCTGGGCTTGGGAGAGGGGAGCGCCAATGGCGTTATATGACATATGGATAAGACTGTTCAGCTTTCATTCTTCTTGTGCTCTGTTCTTTTAATCTGTATCAAGTCCACATGTGACATGTCATGTATTTTTTGTTGCTTAACATAATATGAGTTTCTATGATAATGGAGGGAGTTCGTGTTGTTGCATGCAGATGGCTATTATTCCGCGTCCTCCAGTGGGGCATGGATGGCTAAGACCTGCAATAGGAGTGGTGGAACTGTCTCAGAGTATTGTTCAAGTTAGTGTTTCTAGAGACCAGTACTCTTCTGAAAGATTATCACTAGTTTCTACAGCATTATGTGCAACTGTGCTTACCCGTCTCATCAGCATATTTCTTATCGTTTTCTTCTCTTTTTCCCTATTCCAGCAGAATGCAAGAAAATTAAATTTTGTGATAAATTGTGGGATATCATCTTGTGTACCTTAACCATAATTTTGACTTGATCATCCTCTAATGGCTCTATGTTTGTCTGCTTAAAGTATTCAATCATATTATCTGTTAGACATAATTATGGATACATATTCATATGGGCATCATTGCAAATTCTTGTTTAGTGTCAAATATTGTTGAGTTTCATGCATTAAGATAATAAGGTCAATTTCTTGTCAGCATTCATTATATTTCTCAGTTGTTTCGATGAGGATTTTATGCACAAAATTTTAACTTCTAACAGCTATTTGTTTGGGAGTCCGAGGCTGTTTTCATTCCTTCTAAAAAATTTAGGACCTAGGAAGTCCAATGAACTACTCAAATTCATTTACTTACAAAGCTGGCATTGTTTTTCTTTCCTACTCTCATTTCTAACGCACTCAACTGTTATTGATTCAGGCAGTACCTCTCAGCGCAAGGAAAGCAGCAGGTGGATCCAGTGAAGGGTATGCACCATTTTTGCAGCTGCCACACTTCAGCGAGGCTGTCGTTAAAAAGATAGCAAGAAAGGTTGCAATTATTGCTTTTCATCTCTTTCTCAAACTTCCTAATCACATCTGCCTCTTACTGAATGTTGGAATGGACTTTGTTGTTAATTATCTATATTGTATCTCTGATTGGTGTTCGGGAAGTTTTTGCCTTCTTATGGTTTTGAATTTTCGTTGAATTCTATAGTTAGTCCCGCTGACATAACTCAAAAAGAGGTCTTGAGTAGAGACGATCCAAAATGTGTTGGGATTAATAAAGAATAAAACAACAGACTTTGAGTGTACAGGATGTTGATTTTCCATTATAGAGGATTGTTAGTTGTAGCTGCTTATCTGAACTTGTCTCTATACAGTGTTCTTAAGATAGTACTTCGGTTTATCCAAATATTTTGTCTGCAATAATTTTTACTCTCCAATAATATTTATCAGGAAAATTTAATTTAAACTTAATAATGGTTGAATGTTTTGATTTATGCACTTAGCTGTATGGTGGTTACTTTCATGACTCCACGGTATCATGAAAGATTCTCTGCTTCTTTTTTTTGATCAAGTGGTGTTTTGACAATTTTGAGTTTACTGTTACACTTTTATCATGTTACAAATTTATTCTTTCAATAGTTAAAGTTTGACATGTGCTTTGAGTGTGTCAGTGGCTAGTCTATGCAATGAATGCTTTCACTGTGAAGTCTTAATGACATCTCTAATCAGTTTCTTCTTTCTTTATTTCCTTGTGCAAAGTCTGAGAAACTGATGTGAACCTGATTCACATTTATGGAACCATGAAAATCATAACTTTATGAGGTCTTTTGGGATTACCTTGGAATATTTATGTTAGTGGTGTTTCTCTTGTAGTCATTTGAATATCGTGGACTGTCCTAATTAATGAATTCAATATGTACATTGGTTGTGCGGCTTTCAGGTTAATTTATCCTGGAGTGTTAATTTTCCATGTTTCTATTCATACCGAAGCAGCTTCTTCCTTTACGTGTGATGCGAATGGTGTGCAGCCTCTTTTTTTACCCCCTTTCATGTGGCAGCATGCTTGTATTCATTAGGAAGAATTAGCGCAGGCTTGTCAAGTGAAGCCTTTTGTTTTAAATATCCCTAACGCTTTTTTCTATGGACAGAAAGTTCGTACATTTCAAGACTTCCGTGACATGACACCTGATGAACGTGCTGATCTGCTGACTCAAGTTGCTGGGTTCTCCAATGGTGAATCCCACGATGTGGAGATGGTTCTTGAAATGATGCCTTCAGTGACAATTGATATCACATGTGAGACTGAAGGTGAGGAGGGAATTCAAGAGGGTGACATCGTTACCATGCATGCTTGGGTCACTCTTAACCGTGGTAGTGGCTTGATACGCGCCCTTCCACATTGTCCGTATTTTCCTTTTGACAAAGAGGAGAATTTCTGGCTGATGCTTGCGGACTCCTTTTCGAATGATGTGTGGCTCTCTCAGAAGGTTAGTTTCATGGATGAAGCTACATCGATAATTGCTGTATCAAAAACAATCCAGGAGTCACAGGAAGGGTCTGGTGCAAGTACAAGGGAAATAAATGTTGCTGTTAAAGAAGCAATTGAGAAGGTGAAAAATGGTTCAAGACTGGTAATGGGGAAGTTCCAAGCTCCAGCTGAAGGGAACTACAACTTGAGCTCTTTCTGCTTATGTGACTCTTGGATTGGTTGTGATGCAAAGTCAAATATAAAGTTAAAGGTTATGAAACGTAGCAGAGCTGGAACCAGAGGTGGTTTCGCAGCAGATGAGACTCCTGCCATGGAGGATGGAATCGAGGAGGACGAGGAAGAAGAAGAAGAGGATTTCGATGATTATGAAAGTGAATACAGCGAAGATGAAGAAGATACAAAGGAAACAAAGAGTAAAGGAGCTGTGGCCAATGGCTCTGCCCATAACAAGGGCAACAGTTCAGGTTCTGATGAATCTGGTTCAGAAGCCGACTAACTTCCTTTCTTGGCTAGTTTTTTGTTCTCCTAATTTCCCCGTTCACATGATATTCCAATTCTCCGGGGAGAAGAGAAGACGAAACCAGTGAGAAAACATCCTCTCACTCCAAACGTTTGGGGAACTGGGGTCGTGGAGAGGCAGGTAAGAAGAGTATTTAATAGTGTTCTCTTTTTCCTTTTATATACTTTGGACGGTCTTTCTTCCGTTGATATACTTAGAACAGTTAGTACTGTAATTTGACATGAATAATAGCATTGTACTCTTTATAGAGCTTAAATTAGTCCTTTTTGGTCCGACTATAGATGGTTCTTGTCGTTACGACATTCATTTTTGCTTGTTATCGCATGCTTAAGCTATATGTTTATACAGTAATTGCTTTTCTTTTGGTGACTGCTTACGCTTAATTTACTTTGATTTGATTGTAAACTAAAATTAGTGGGGGTTTTCACTCACATTTTTCGTACTTTGGTCTCGTGATGTCACTAGCGAGATTGTGTTAGTGTTCTCAATGTACCCGCTTTAATAAACTGCTTGGGTATATCTGCTAAAAAGAAAATATTACAAGACATTTTTAATCTGCTTAAAAATTGGTCTAAGTTTATTCTTTTAGCTTTTGAGAATGTTTCGAAAACTTGAAAATAAATTTTAAATGACTTAAAAGAAGTTAAGAATTAAAGTATGACTCCTACTTTTCAATTTTTTGCTATAGTCCATTGATTTTTTGTGATCAGAAATTTTGACGTCATTTTTGTCGAACATTTTTGTGAATGTTCGTTAAGACCTTAGCTATGACACATATTGGCCCTGACGGCCAAAGCAGTCCATTTACTAGGTCGAACGAGCCTTGGAGTCGGTAAACTCCTCATATTACTAATTTTTGTGTGCTATAGTTCATTTATTTTTGGTGATTTAGAACTTCGATGTTATTTCTGCTAAAAATTTTCGCGAGAGTCCGTTAAGACCTTAGCTATGGAGTTGGTTGTCCGTGACAGCCAAAACTGCCTATTTGCAAGGTCAAAATGTACTAGAATAGGTAAGCCCCCTATTTTGCTTATTTTCCTGTGCTATAGTCCATGAATTTTTGGTGATTGTCAATTTCGACGTCATTTTTGCCGTTATTTTTTGTGGATGTCCGTTAAGACCTTAGCTATCAAACTAGTTGACCCTAATGGCCAAAACGTCCTATTAAGAAGGTAAAAAATGAGCCCCGGAGCCGATAAATCCCACGTTTTGTTGATTTTTGTATCATGGTCCATAGTTTTTTGGTTATTTAGAATTCCAACGTCATCTATACAAAATTCTTTTGTGGAAGTCCGTTAAGACCTTAGTTGTCGAGCTAGTTGGCCTTGATGGCCGAAACGACCTATTTATAAGGTCAAACTAGCCTGAGAGCAGCTAAAACCCCTATTCTACTGATTTTCGTGTGCTATAATCCATGACTTTTTGGTGATCCAAAATTCTGACATCATTTTTGCCAAAATTTTTCGAAGACGTCCGTTAAGACCTTAGCTACTGAGGCAGTTGGCCCGAACGGTCAAAACGACCTATTTACAAGGTCAAACGAGCCCCTGAGCTGGTAAACCCCTCATTTTATCGACTTTTGTGTATTATAGTCCACTAATTTTTGGTGATCTCGAATTTCGATGTTATTTTTTTCAATTTTTTTGTGGACGTTCGTTAAGACCTTAGCTATCGAGGTAGTTGGTCTTGTTAGTCAAAACGACCCACTTACAAGTTCAAACGAGCCCTATAGTAGGTAAACTCCAAATTTTATCGATTTCTGTGTGCTATAGATTTTTGGTGATTCAAAATTTTGATGTCATTTTTGCTGAAATTTTTCGTGGATGTCCATTCAGACCTTAACTATGGATCCAGCTGGCCCTGACGGTCAAAACAACCCATGTACAAGGTCAAATGACCACCAGAGAAGGTAAACCCCTATTTTGCTGATTTTCATGTGCTATAATCCATGATTTTTTGGTGATCATGAATTTCGACGTCATTTTTGCCGAAATGTTTTGTGGATGTATGTTAAGATCTTAGCTATTGACCTAGTTGACCCTAACAGCCAAAAAGACCCATTTTGAAGGTCAAACGAGCCCCAGAGCAGGTGAACCTCTAATTTTACCGATTTTCGTGTATCTATGAATTTTTGGTGATCCAGAAATTTGACGTCTTTTTTGATCAAATTTTTGTGGACGTCCGTTAAGACGATAGGTATAGAGTAAATTGTCCCTGATGACCAAAATGATCCAGTTTCAAGGTCAAACGAACCACAAAGCAAGTAAACTCCATTTTATCGATTTTCGTGTACTTTAGTCCTAGACTTTTGGTGATCAGAATTTTAACTTTTTTTGGATTACCCCATTTTGAAGGTCAAACGAGTCTCGAAGAAGGTAAACCCCTCATATTGCCAATTTTTATGTGCTATAGTGCACTATCCTTTTTTGGTGATCCAAAATTCTGACGACTTTTTTATCTAGATTTTTTGTGGACGTCTGTTAAGACGTTAGTAATGGAACCAGTTGGTCTTCACGGCAAAAACAACCCAATTTGAAGGTCAAACGATTTTCATGTGCCTTAATCTATGAATTTTTGTTATCCAGAATTTCGACGTCTTATTTACTAAAATTTTTCTTGGACATATGTTAAGACATTAGCTATCGAGCCAGTGTGCCCTGACGCCAAAACGATCCATTTTCAAGGTGAAACGAGCCCTGGAGCATGTAAATCCTATTTTGCCGATTTTCGTGTACTATAGTCATGGATTTTTGGTGAGCTGTAATTTCGATGTTGTTTTTGCCAAAATTTATTGTGGATGTACGTTAAGATGTTATCATTGTAGCAAGTTACTCCTGACGGTCAAAACGACCCATTTTGAAAGTCAAACGACCCCCGGACTAGGTAAACCCCTCATTTTACTGATTTTCATGTGCTATAGTCCACTATCTTTTTTGGTGATCCAGAATTTTGACGACTTTTTTACCCAATTTTTTTGTGGACGTCCGTTAAGACATTAGCTATGGAGCCAGTTGTCCCTAACAGTCAAAACGACCCATTTTGAAAGTCAAACGAGCACTGGAGCAGGTAAACCTTCCATTTTGCCGATTTGCGTATGCTATAGTCCATGGATTTTTGGGGATCCAAATTTCCAACGTCTTTATTGCTCAAAGTTTTTGTGTATGTCCGTAAGTACATTATTTCTGGAGCCATTTGGCCCTGACGGTTAGAACGACCCATTTTCAAGGTCAAACGAACCTCGAAGCAGATTTTAATGTAATATAATACATGGAGTTTTGGTTATCCAGCGTCTGTTTCGTCCAAATTCTGTGTTGTCCGTTAAAACATTATGTATGAAGTTAGTTGGACCTGACGGTCGAAATGTCCCATTTTGAAGGTCAAACGAGCACCGGAGAAGGTAAATCTCTCATTTTGCTGATTTTCATGTGCTATAGTCCACGATCTTTTTTGGTGATACTGAACTCCAACGTATTTTTTGTCCTAAATTTTTGTGGACGTCCATTAAAGTGTTAGTTATGGGTTAATTGGCCTTGACGATCAAAACGATCCATTTTGAAGGTCAAACGAGCTCTCGAGCAGGAAAACCCCCCATCTTGCCAATTTTATGTACTATAGTTCATGAATTTTTGGTGATTCGGAATTTCAAATTTTTTTCCCAATTTTTTTTGTGGACGTTCGTTAAGACGTCATTTATAGATCAGTTGGACCTTGATGACCTAAATGACCCATTTTAATAGGTCAAACGAGCCTCGAAGCAGGTAAACCCCATTTGTCATTTTTTTGTGTATGATAGTCCATTGGTTTTCACTAATCCGGAATTTTGACGTCTTTTCGCTCAAATTTTTTATGGACGTACGTTAAGAAGTTATCTATGAAGACATTTGGTACTAATAGCCAAAAAGGCCCATTTTGAAGGTCAAACGAGCCCCGGAGCATGTAAACTTCTCATTTTATCGACTTTCGTGTGCTATAGTCCACAAAATTTTTTGGTGATCCAAAATTTTAACGTATTTTTTGCCTAAATTTTTTGTAGATGTCTATTATGACGTTTTTAATGGAGTCATTAGACCCTTACGACCAAAACAAATCATTTTGAAGGTCAAACGAGTCCAAAGCAACTAAACCACCAATTTTGCCAATTTTCATAGTTCATGGATTTTTGGTAATCCAGAATTTCGATGGATTTTTTGCTTAATTTTTGTGTGTATGTCCGTTAAAACGTTAATTATAGAGCCAATTGGCCTTGACGGCTAAAACAATCAATTTTTCAGGTCAAACGAGCCTCGAAGTAGGTAAATCCCATTTTGTCGATTTTCTTGTACTATAATCCATAGATTTTTGGTGATCCAGAATTCCAACGTCTTTTTTGCCCAATTTTTTTGCGGACGTCTATTAAGACATCATCCATAGAGTCAGTTGGCCATGACGATCAAAACAACCCATTTATAAGGCCAAACGAGCCCGAAGTAGGTAAACCTCATTTTTATGATTTTCGTGTACTTTAGTCCATGAATTTTTGGTAATCCAAAATTTCAACGTCTTATTTGCCCAATTATTTGTGGACATTTGTTAAGATGTTATCTATGGATCTAGTTGACTGTAACGATTAAAACGACCAATTTTGAAGGTCAAATGAGCATTGGAGTACGTTAACCTCCCTTTTGCCGATTTTAGTCTACTATAGTCCATATATTTTTGGTGATCCAGAATTCAGACGTCGTTTTTGTCCATTTTTTTATCGACGCCCATTAAGACGTTATGTATGGACCCACTTAGCCCCGATGGCCAAAACGGCCCATATTGAAGGTCAAATGAGCCTCGAAGCAGGTAAACCCCTAATTTTGCCAATTTTCGTGTTGTATAATCTATGATCTTTTTGGTGATCCAAAATTCCGACATATTATTTGCATAAATTTTGTGTGGACATCCATTAAGAGGTTAATTATGGTGCCAGTTGGTCTAACGGCCAGAAAAAACCTATTTTGAAAGTCAAACGAGCCCTGGAGCAGGTAAATCTCACATTTTGCCGATTTTTGTGTGCCATAGTCCATGGATTTTCAGTGATCCAGGAATCCAACGTCTTTTTTACTCAAATTTCTTATGGACGTCGGTTGAGACGATATATATGAAGTAAGTTGTCTCTGATGGCCAAAATGATCCAATTTCAAGGTCAAACGAACCACAAAACAGGTAAACCCCATTTTGTCAATTTTCATGTACTAATAAACCTAGACTTTTGGTGATCCGTAATTTTGATACTTTTTTGTCTAAATTTTTTGTGGACGTCTGTTATGTCGTTATCTATGTAGACAATTGTCCCTGACGGTCAAAACGTCCCATTTTGAACATCAAACGAGCCCCAATACAGGTAAACCCCCCATTTTGTTGATTTTTATGTGCTATTCCATTATCTTGTTTGGTAATCCAAAATTTTGATGTCTTTTTTGTCCAAATTTTTTGTGGAAGTCCGTTAGGACGTTTGCTATGGAGCCAGTTGTCTATAATGTCCAAAACGACCTATTTTGAAGGTCAAACGAGCCCCGAAGAAGGTTAACCCCCCATTTTTTTTATTTTCGTGTGCTATAGTCCATATATTTTTTGTGATAAGAATTTTCAACGTCTTTTTTGCTCAAAATTTCTGTGGACGTCCTTTATGACGTTAGTTATGGATCTAGTTGGCTTTGACGCCTAAAACAACTCATTTTCAAGGTCAAACAAACTCAAAGCATGTAAACTCTATTTTAACGATTTTCGTGTATTACAGTTCATGGATTTTTAGTGATCTGCAATTCCGACGTCTTTTTTGCCTAAGTTTTTTGTGGACGTTTATTAACACGTTCTCTATAGAGCCAGTTGGACCTGACGATCAAAAAGGTCCATTTTGAGGGTCAAACGAGCCTCGAAGCAGGTAAACCCCTCATATTTTCAATTTTTGTGTGCTATAGTGCACGATCATTTTTTGGTGATCCAAAATTCTGATGATTTTTTACCTAGATTTTTTGTGGACGTCCATTAAGACGTTAGCAATGGAACTAGTTGGCCTTCACGGCCAAAACAACCCAATTTGAAGGTCAAAGGAGCCCTGAAGCAGGTAAACCCTCCCTCCATTTTTCTGATTTTCATGTGGCTTTGTCTATGGATTTTTGGTGATCCAGAATTTTGACGTCTTATTTACTAAAATTTTTCTTGGACATATGTTAAGACGTTATCTGTTGAGCTAATGTGCCCTGACGGTCAAAACGGCCCATTTCAAGGTGAGACGAGCCCTGAAGCATGTAAACCCCATTTTACTGTTTTTCGTGTATTATTGTCCATGGATTTTCGGTGATCAGGAATTCTGATGTAGTTTTTGTCAAAATTTATTGTGGACATACGTTAAGATGTTATCATTGTAACCAGTTATCCCTGACGCCCAAAACGATCCATTTTGAACGTCAAACGATCCCGGACTAGGTAAACCCCTCATTTTGCTGATTTTCATATGCTATAGTCCATTGTCTTTTTTGGTGATTCAGAATTTCGACGAATTTTTTACCTAAATTTATTGTGAACGTCCGTTAAGACATTATCTATGGATCCAGTTGATCCTAACGGCCAAAATGGCTCATTTGAAGGTGAAACGAGCACTGGAGCAGGTAAACCCCCTATTTTGCCGATATGCGTATGCTATAGTCCATGGATTTTCGATGATCCGGATTTTCAACGTCTTTATTGCTCAAATTTTTTTATGGATGTCCATTAATACATTCTTTATGGAGCCATTTGGCCATGACGGCCAGAACGACCCATTTTAAAGGTCAAACGAGTCCCAAAGCAGCTAAACCCAATTTTGCCGATTTTAATATACTATAGTACATGGATTTTTGGTTATCCAACGTCTTTTTTGCCCAAATTTTTTGTGGCGTCCGTTAAAATGTTATATATGGAGCCAGTTGTCCCTGAAGGCCAAAATATCTCATTTTGAAGGTCAAACGAGCCCCGGGGAAGGTAAATCCCTCATTTTGTAGATTCTCATGTACTATAGTCCACGATTTTTTTTCGTGATCTTGAATTCCGATGTCTTTTTGCCCAAAATTTTTGTGGACGTTCGTTAAGATGTTAGTTATGAAGCCAATTGACCTTGCTGGCCATAACGACCCATTTTGAAAGTTAAATGAGCTCCCGAGCAGGTAAACCCCCCATGTTGCCGATTTTTATGTACTATAGTCTATGAATTTTTGGTGATCCAGAATTTCAACTTTTTTTTTCTCAACTTTTTTCGTGGACGGACGTTAAAACGTTATTTATAGATCCAATTGACCCTTGATGGCCAAAACTATCCATTTTGTAGGTCAAACAAACCCCGAAGTAGGAAAAGCCCATTTGCCATTTTTTGTGTATGATAGTCCACTGATTTTCGGTGATTCAGAATTTTTACTTCTTTTTCGCCCACATTTTTTATGGATGTGCGTTAAGAAGTTATCTATGAAGTCAGTTGGCCCTGATGGCCAAAAAGGCCCATTTCGAAGGTCAGATGAGCCCCGGAGCATGTAAACTTCTCATTTTATCAATTTTTGTGTGCTATAGTTCACAATCTTTTTTGGTGATCTAGAATTTCAATATATTTTCTGCCTAAATTTTTTGTAGACGTCTGTTATGACATTTTTAATGGAGCCATTTCGCCTAACGACCAAAACAACTCATTTTGAAGGTCAAGAGCCCCAGAGTGAGTAAACAACCAATGTTGTCAATTTTCATATGCTATAGTCCATGAATTTTTGGTAATCTAGAATTCTGATGGTTTTTTTGCTTAATTTTTTTGTGGATGTCCATTAAGACGTTAGCTATAGAGCCATTTGCCTTGATGGCTAAAATGATCCATTTTCAAGGTCAAACGAGCCCCGAAGTAGGTAAACCTCATTTTGTTGATTTCCTTGTACTATAGTCCATAGATTTTTGGTGATTCAGAATTCCAACGTCTTTTTTGCCCAATTTTTTTGTGGACGTCCATTAAGTCATTATCTAAATAGTCTGTTAGCCATGACGACGAGAACGACCCATTTTGAAGGTCAAACAAGCCCCAGACAAGGTAAACCCCTCCATTTGGCCGATTTTCATGTGCTATAGTCCACGATCTTTTTTGGTGATCAAGAATTTCGACGTCTTTTTTGCCCAATTTTTTTGTGGACGTTCGTTAAGAAGTTATGTATGGAGTCAGTTTGTCATAACGTCTAAAACAACTAATTTTAAAGGTCAAACGAGCCACGGAGCAAGTAAACCCCTCATTTTGCCAATTTTTATGTGCTATAGTCCATGGATTTTTAGTGATCAAGAATTTGACGATTTTTTTGCTCAAATTTTTTATGCATGTTCGTTAAGACGTTATCTATGAATCCATTTTTCCATGAACGCCAAACAATCCATTATAAGTCAAATGAGCCCCGAAGTAGGTAAACCCCATTTCTGTGATTTTCGTGTTATAAAGACCATAAATTTTGGTAATTCGAAATTTCGATATCTTATTTGCTCAATTATTTGTGGACATTTGTTAAGATGTTATCTATGATCTAGTTGGCTCTAACGGTCAAAACAACCAATTTTGAAGGTTAAATTAGCATTGGAGTACGTTAACCCCCCAATTTGTTGATTTTAGTGTACTATAGTCCATATATTTTTGGTGATCCAATATTCGAACATCGTTTTTGTCCAATTTTTTTGTCGACGCACATTAAGACGTTATCTATGGAATCAGTTTGCCCCAACAGCCAAAACGGCCCATATTAAAGGTCAAATGAGCCCCGAAGTAGGTTAAATCTTCATTTTGCCAATTTTTGTGTGGTATAGTCTCTGATCTTTTTGGTGATCCAAAATCCGGCATATTATCTGCATAAATTTTTGTAGACATCCATAAAGAGGTTAGATATGGATTCAGTTGGCCTAATGACCAGAAAGACCCATTTTGAAGGTTAAACGAACCTCATACCAGATAAACCTCCCATTTTGTCAATTTTCGTGTCCATGGATTTTTGGTGATCCAGGAATCTGATTTTTTTTTGCTCAAATTTTTTGTGGACGTTCATTGAGACGATAGGTATGGAGTAAGTTGTCTCTGATGACCAAAATGATCAAATTTCAAGGTCAAACAAACCACAAAGCAGGTAAACCCCATTTTATCGATTTTTGTGTACTATAGTCTTGGACTTTTGGTAATCCAAAATTTCAATATTTTTTTGTCTAAATTTTTTGTGGACGTCTATTGTATCGTCATCTATGCAGCCAATTGGTCCTGACGGTCAAAACTTCCCATTTTGAACATCAAACGAGCCCCAAAGAAGGTAAACCCCTTATTTTGCTGATTTTTATGTGCTATAGTCGATGATCTTGTTTGGTAATCCAGAATTCCGATGTCTGTTTTGCCCAAATTTTTTGTGGAAGTCCGTTAAGACGTAAGATATGGAGTCAGTTATCCATAATGTCCAAAACGCCTATTTTAAAAATCAAACGAGCCCTGGAGAAGGTTAACCCCTCATTTTTTCTAATTTTCGTGTGCTATAGTCCATAGATTCTTTGTGATCCAGATTTCCAATGTCTTTTTTGTTCAAATTCTCTGTAGACGTCCAGAACGATCCATTTTCAATGTCAAACGAGCCCCGAAGCAGGTGAACCCCATTTTTCTAATTTTCGTGGACTAAAGTCCATGAATTTTTGGCCCAATTTTTTTGTGGACGTTTGTTAAAACGTTATCTATAGAGCCAGTTGGCCTTGACAGCCAAAATGACTCATTTTGAAGGTCAAACGAAACCCGGAGTAGCTAAACCCCTCATTTTGCCAATTTTCATGTGTTATAGTTCACAATCTTTTTTGGTGATCTAGAATTCTGATGTCTTTTTTTGCCAAATTTTTTTGTGGATGTTCGTTAATACGTTAGCTACGGAGACGGCCAAAACAACTCATTTTGACGATCAAACGAGCTTCGAAGCAGATAAAACCCCCATTTTACCAATTTTTGTGTGCTATAATCCATGAATTTTTTATGACCCAAAATTTTGAAGTCTATTTTGCACAATTTTTTTGTGGACGTCTGATAAGACGTTCACTATGGAGTCAGTTGGCCCTGACATCCAAAATGGTCCATTTTCAAAGCCAAACGATCCCCGAAGAAGGTAAATCCATTTTATCGATTTTCGTGTACTATAGTCAATAGATTTTTGGTGATCCAGAATCCATACGTCATTTTTGCGCATTTGTTCATGATATGTGTCTTGCATTCAATAATGGTTTCGGTTTAGGAAAAATATCAAAAGATTTTGGTAGCTTCAACAAGTTGGGGTGTAACAGTGAAAATATTACAAGCATGTACAATTAATTTTTAATCACAATTTAATGAAGAGAAACTTGATGTTGGATACCCACATTGGAGGATGACTATATCCAGATCGTATTTGCTGGGCCCGACCCATTTTCGTTACTATTGAATATATATACCGTGAAAAAAGTGCTCACAAGCAATTTTATTGTGAGGTAAACCCTAAAGACGCTTCTACTCACTCATCGGGATAAGTTGTTTTTTCTCTTTTGTTCTTCTTCTAATAGTACTCTCCATTAGTTTTAGATTGCAAGTTATAGAGTTGAAGTAATTTATGTTGTTGATTCAAGATGATCTTGTAAGGGATGCTATTTGTTGTAAGTTGTATTAATCATGCATAATCCTTTGTTGTTGCTTAACCACCAAAAACATCTTCCCTTATTTCTAGCCCTAAATTGCTTGAGTGTGCTAAAGAAATCAACCATTTTTATAAACACAAAAACATCAAAACATTGGAGGACTATAAAGAATGCTTGTTTAATAATTCAGCACAGTGAAAAGCAAAAATGAAATAAAATAAAATAAAACGACAAGTCATAGCGCGACACCTAGGTCATTTGGGATTAGACCGTTTGGATTTCGTGATAAATAGAGTTCAACAATAATTTCATAAAAAATTCATGAGTTAATACACACCGTAACCTCTGATATACAAGCTACACTAGTATACCAAAAAGTAGAGAATCAACAACATAATATGATTCTCTATTAAATCTTTGACCTTGCATTCAACAAAAGTCTAGCCAAATAATCATCAATAAAAGATTTAAACACACAGAGCCAATATAACTGATTATGGTGCTAGAGACTTTAGTAGCTGGTTCAAAAGTCACCTTTATTTTTGCAATTTAATTTGATTATTGGGTCAATAACATATACAAAAAAGACATAATCTACTTCACCAAATGGTCAGTATCCCTTACAATTTCCAGTGAAGGAAGCACTATTGCAGCCACTGGCTGATCTTCAAATCCACCACCTTGATCTATTACAAGTCTTAGGCCTTCAATATGTAATTTTGCATGGTGGCCACTTACGATAATCGTTGGAGTTTTAGTCAGTTCCTATTAACAAAATAATGCAAGAACAATCAAATTTAGTTGGAGAATCGGTTTAGCATGATCTTCTTAGAAAGCACAAGACATGATATAATATTTAGCGTCAAACTATGTTGCTCAGACTCTTCAAAAATGTTGTTGCACCTATATCAGATACTTTTGGAGGATATGACATGCACTAAGTAACACTTTTGAAGAGTCCATGCAACATAGACTAGTGATGACAATGAAAATTTTGTAAATGAAGTACTAAAGAGAAGTGACCTGAGGGATTTCCCATACGTCCTTCCTTCCACTGAGGGCAGCAACTTTAGGAATCCTCGTGTCCTTTGCTTTCAAGGTTTTAATCTGCTGCTCAACAGATTTGTTTTTCTCCAAGCCAGCATGAACAGCAATTAGTTTGCACCTTTTAATTCCTTCCTCAGTTTTTATGGTAACATCGTCCTAGAAAGCCAAAGAATGAGACAAACTTTTTAAATCTTGAATCCTCTGCTAGTGTTGCATGTTGGCTATGCAATGACATGATTAATATAAGAGCATTCTTGAGTTCATTTATAAAGCAAAAATCAAATTGGCTTAAAGTGCCCGCGGATAAGTGAAGGGGCGGATTACCTCTTCATGGATCCAAACCAAATTGGCAAGGAATTTCTTGTGCTCATCAGGAACTGCCTTCATAAGATCTGTAAAGAGTAAAACCTTACTGTTAACAGAAGGAATATTAAGTGATTATGTAATATTGCAATAGGCAGAATTAAGAATTCTCATAGTTTTTTTTTTTTTTGGTAAAAGGCAATAGAACGAAGCGTAACTTCAGCTTACGATAACAAGACCTTAGACAGCATATTATGGAAGATACGGATTAGGGTATAACATTAGTAGGTAGTCTCACACTCTCACTTATCCTTTCATATTAGTGCTCATATTACTACTCTTGTAGGTTCTTGTTCCTTTGATTTCTATTACTATATATTTTCCTTTGTAATTCGTTTATCATATTATTTTGTTGTAGTTACTGTTCCTTATTCAGTATGCTTTGTCATGCCTTGTGTAGTATTTTGTTTTGTTTTCTTCACTCCTGTTATTTTCTATCAGAAACAAACTCTCCACCTTCCAAGGTAGGGGTAAGGTTTGCATACACACTACCGTCATGGGAAGCCCCCATGCGGGACTAAACTGGGTATGTTGTTGTAATAGAACTCCAGAATGGACTATCAGCAAAAGTTCTCTGGAGGTCCTTCCAACGCCATATGGAAAAAGGGACAATCTTGAACATGACAGGAAGGAACAACCCTGTATTAGATGAACATTCCTACTCAAAAAGAGCTGCATGTCACACTACACCCCTGTTTTTTAATTGGAGGAAAACAAAAAATTACTACACATTTCTTACTGATATTAACAACTATATAACAACACATCACAATGATAAACAACTGAGTGATCACCGCACCCAAGGGTGTGGCCAAGTGTTCAATGAAGTGGGCTGAGCACTATGAGGGTCTAAGGTTCAGATCCCAGCACAGACAAAACACTAGGTGATTTCTTCCCATCTATTCTAGCAATGGTGGACAGAGTTATCCGCCTTGGTGGATAGAGTTACACATTACCTATTGCTAGTGGGAGGTGGCAAGTATCCCATGGAATTAGTTGAGATGCGCGAAAGCTAGCCAGGACATCACAGTTATCAAAAAAGTTGAGTTATCACCACCAATATCAGAGTAGGTGATCCAACAAGGAATCAATACAAATAATCCGCTGATATAGAATTGGAATAGAACATTATGATAGTCAATCAATCGATAACTGACATATGCGCTGATACAGAACCGGAGTAGGTGATCCAAAAAGGAATCAATACAAATAATTCGCTGATACAGAATCGTGATAGAATATTATGATAGTCAATCAATCAGTAACTGACATATGCTGCAATCCCAACTTAGAGTCAGTCATATTACTCCTATGTATTCATTGTGCTCAATAGAAACGCATTCCATTCCCGATACTAGATGATTTGTACTTTAAAGTAAATTGGTAGTTCTCTGAAATTAAAGAGTTTCTAAATCTCACACTTATTATTTCTACATGGACATATAAGTGTAACTATAATAAGAACTAAGAAGCCTCCCGGAAAATATCAAACCTAATGGAGAGGATAGAGTATACGCAAACCTAACCCCTGCCTCGTGGAGATAGAGTGATTATTTCTGATAGACCCTCGGCTTAGAAAGCATAAAACAGTTCGAAAAACGGTATGTAGGGGAAAAAAGCAGTAACAACAACTAAATAATGCAAAATAAACAAGTAAGTCTCGACAACCAACTAACCTTCTATCCTAATCACCAAACCCTCCTATCTAAGGTAATGTCCTTCGTAAGCACCAGCTCGACTTACCAACAAAAAATAAAAATTAAAGAATCATACCAGCAGAACCATGAGGAACACCATAAGACTGAAAAGTAGGAGCAGCATCATAAATAGATCCTTTATAATCAATACCCTTTACAGCATTAAACTTAACAGTATGATTCCCAGCCCATCTCCTCCCTTGTAAATGCATATTCTCAAAGCTTTCACCTTTATACCACCCTTCTCTTTCCTCATTCATTTCATACTCTTTCCATGTCTCACAAAATTCAGACCCATCAGGTGGACTTGGAAGTACACCCAAGAATGCCCCAAATGCAAAATCATGATTCCCACAAAGAAAAACATGAGATTGTTTTGGGTATTTTGATGGCAAAGAAATCAGAAAGTCTACAACTTTACTTGTTTCTGGACCTCTATCACAGTAATCACCCAAGAAAATGATAAGGGCAGTCTCAAAATCAGATGGATTAACGCAAGATTCAAGATTTGACCATAGATTTTGGAGTTTTGTTATGTAGCCATGGATATCACCTATACAACACACCACCCTGGGTTTTGTGGGGGGTGGGTTATTGTCCTCCATGGGAGGATTGGAGATGCTTGATTAATTTGATTCACTGAAATTTTTTTTGTTGTTGAATTTGCTATATTATACAAATTCAGAGGACTAAATTGCTTAAAGCAATACTTAAGGGACTATTGTGAATGTACAACCAAAAATTAAGTACCATTTATGAAATTTTCTAAGAAAATATAGCATATTTTGAATGCAAATTCATTGTTTCACATAGACCGTCGATAAAAAAAAAAATTTAAAAATAATAATAGAATTTTTTAAAATTAAAGTTCATGACAAATTTTAGGGGAAACATTAAATGACAGTCTAAAAAAAAGGAACACTAATAGCAAAGTTGCAGAAATTATCTAATGATTTCAAAGAAAAAAATTTATATTCGTATTAGTCTTGTCGAAATAATGAAATTTCACCGAAATTATTATTTACTTAATTTGATTTTTATTTCTTTAATTGATATTTTTCGATGAAGAAAATAACGATGATTTTTTAAGAACATTTTTTTTTATAATTTCAAATTATGATTTTTCTAATGGTGATATGTCTAATTTTGATTCATCCGCAAAAAGGAAAACTGTTTCACTCGCTTTATGGATGGTGTATTACATTCATGATGCTAGGTCACCAAAAAATATTCAATAAGTACATGTTTTGAACGATAAAGGTGTTTAATAAGGTATAACGCATAGTTAAAATGTCTAAGTGAATTATACGGATAATTTTAAGGGCCACATATGATTTAAGCCAAAGAAATACTTGTCAGCTCATCATGAACGTGTATTTTGATATAAGAAAATGGAGAACAATATACGATTGAGATATGAAACTCGTTAAAAATTATTTTATTCATACATTTTATTTGTCATAATTAGACTTGATAACATAACTATTTTACCCTACTACCCATATTAACATTTTACTAGATCTAAAAAATTAATTCGCGGAGTAAATAATTGATGTTAAGGAAATATATATATATATATATATATATATATATATATATATAATTCTTGATATGTTACAAGTAATAAATAAAAATAAAAATTTAAATAGTTGAACTAATAATTTGAGTGTGTTTTGATTGTTAACACAACAAATACATCTCTTCCTGTTAAATTAAATATCGTTAATAAAGTATGCATTTTCAATTTATTGCTTATTTTGTTCTAATCTAAGCGGTGCAATTAAAAATTTGAGATTCAAATTTACACATTCTAATCGTAAATTGAAATATAAAAATTTTAATTTCTTACATTTGAAATTTATACATTCAGATATACTATAAATATATATTTCCAGTCTTATTTAATTTAATAAATTTTTCTTTCTAATTCGTTTTTAAAAAATCACTTTACTATTTTTAGAAGCAATTTAACCTTGAAATTTTTATTTTATCTGTAATCATATAATTCTCATTTCCCATTCACACAAAAAGTTAAAAGAATGATTTACACCACAAATTATTTTTTCCAAAAAAAATAAAAAATTCATGTCAAATTAAAAAAAAATCCACGTATAATGGAACTCAAGAAGCAACATATATTTGAAAAAACATATAAAAAATTTACTCTCTTTGAAATGACTCTTTTCATTTTTTTATTACAAAAATAAAGAATATTTAGGTATTTTTAATATAAATTTAATTTAAAATTATAAAATTAATTTTTTCTTATTAAATTACTTTTCGAATCAAACTATATTTTTTTTTATACATGATGCTATGATTTGACACAAGAGTCTTTTGATAACTTTTGAATATATAGTCATATAGTGAAAAAAAAAGAGAGTAATCTCCTTTTCAAGAACAAGCAATTTCAGCTATGAGGTAACTTTTTTTTTTTTCTTCTAATAGTAATCCATTAGTTTTAGAGTAAAAATACTTCTAAATTATTAGTTGTGTGGATTTTCTGGACAAATGAAGTTGCTCGGATGGCAATCACTATCGATCTGTATCCTCATGGTTGTGGGTTTTTAGCACTAAAGGGGCAAAAAAGATGGAACCTTTATATAGTACAATGGCTCTCTCATGGTAGAAAATTCCAAATGCTTTAGTGGAGTACCTTTATAAGTATATTTTTGTTGTTTCTTCTTGGAAAAGAGGGAACTTGGTGTGGCCTAACTGGTAAAAAAAAACTAGGTGCCTTAATGGGCAGAGTCACATGTATCTGTGTTGGTAGGAAGAAACTTGGTGTGGCATAGCTCGTAAAACCAAAGACACCACTTTTATCACGGGAAAAGGAAGAGAGGGGGGGGGGGGAGGGAAGGGAAAACTCGAAAGGTTCGATATAGTGGTTGGAGGTTGAGGTAGGCCAAAAAAGTATTGGGAAGAGGTTATTAGACAAGACATGGCACGACTCTAGCTTACTGGGGACATGACCTTAGATAGGAGAGTGGGTAGAAGGTTAATAGGTGGTGGAGTGTTCTATTGCTTCCTGAAAGGGTTTAGGCTTGGTGGTGTCTGTCGTAGTAATAGCTTGATTCTTGTACTGTCTTGCTTTTGCTTTCTACCACCATCTATTTTGATGATGGTTCCATTATTTTGTTGTTACTGTTTTAGTAGAAGTTGCTATATTTTCTACTGTCATTTTTCCTTTTCATACTTAATCTGATTGTTGTATTCGAGTCAAGGGTCTTCCAGAAACAACTTTTCTGTCTCCACAAAGTAGTGGTAAGTTTTACGTATACTCTGCCCTACCCTGACCTGATTTGTGGGATTTCATTGGGTATGTTGTTGTTGTTTAGACCGATAGCACTACTTGATAAGGAATCTTTTTGAAAAGCATATAATGTAGCAGGTTGTTTAATGTGAGAGCATATATTGAGTAGATGATTGAATTCTATCTTGGTGAAACAGCTTTCAGCATGTGTTTCTTGTTTCCTTGTTTACGCCTAGAAGCTAATAATCCTAATAGTTTTAGGAACTCAAATTACGTATGCACGTCTGCAGGATTTTCTCTGAGACGTTTACAATCTTTTTCTTCTTAACGTGCTCCATCTAAGAAAAGTAATAGAGATGGCAAAAGATAAAGTTGCAAGCTTAGGTACTGAAGTTTCTCAGTCAAAGGGAAAAATGACCAAGAAAATCCAAGAGTTGAACAAAGAGCTGATTTCTGACAAGATATTTGTTCCTATTCCTGGATCATCATCTAATTTTATATTAGGTCCATGTTTTAAGACAATGTTTCCTCAGGAGCTCTCGTCTCTTTACCCCTTAGCTGTTGGAGAGAAGCTACTTCTACACTCCGTGCAACTTGATTGGTTCGGATGTAAGTATCTGGATTCATGGCCTTATAATAGTAGATCATGGAATGATTGGGTAGATAGAGTTGAGAAGGCCAAAGGGGATGTCTGGAAATCAGCTGATATCTATGATGCCATTCAGTTGTCAAAAAATGTTATCCCGATGGACAAAAATCTTTTGTATGCTGCTTTATGCTATTGGTCAATCTCCACAAACTCGTTCCACTTCAGACTTGGTATGATGGGGCCAACAGTACTAGATATTGTTGCTTTGACAGGACTTAGACCACATGGGGAGGAAGTCAGTGCCATTCTTGGGATGGCTGGATCGACTTGTCATTTTCCCAAGTATGGAACAATTTATGATAATTCCTTGCGTTACAGCAAGTACCTTCATGTTTCAATGTCAGAAACAGCTGTGACAAAGGAAGAACATATATCTTTTCTGTTTACATGGCTCAGTAAGCATCTGTTTTGCGACTCTTCAGTAAACATGATTAAGCAATGCACAAAGCTGGCATTCGCTCTTGCTGGGGGTAGAAAGCTTGCTTTGGCACCTTTTCTCTTGTCTAATTTATATCATGGATGCACTGAAATCATTATGAGCAAGTTTATTTATGGAAGAGGTCCATTCTGGATCTTGCAGTTCTGGCTACAGTCTTACTTCCCAGAATTCCAACCTGCTACTTTGGATACCTGTAATATCCCCACCTATGCTAGTTTCGAGGAATACTTTCGCTTTTTTCATAAATGTGCATCTAGAACTATCAGCCAATTCACCCCGTTTTCTTCTAGGAAGTTTGGACCTGTATGGTTTAAGAAATCACTTGATCTTGACTTCCAAAGACTTAATAAGCCAGAGCTACAAGATATTTGGGCCAGTTATCTCATTGCTCGAGACCTCCCGTACAGTATCCTTCTGGATGAATCTTTGAAGTGCAAATATGAGGTGGAACATTACTCTCCAAATCAGTTTGCGCGACAGTTCGGTATGACTCAGGCTGTCCCCTTCCACCAATCAGCCAATAAACTTCCGATTAGAAGAAAAGATTTCCAGTCTGCAGAATACACTGAAGAAACTGAATCAAGGTTTTGCCAATTGAAAAGGAATTTTTCGTTTGTTCCATTTGATACCAATCCTAGCTCTACTGAGTTCTTTGATTCCTGGTGGTCCACTTACATCCGTACTCGGGATAAGACTGCTATTGAAATACTCAGGAAGATCTCACCGCATGCCATGCCCCTCAATTCTGAATCTGCAGAGAAAATTGGCCAGAAAATGAAGAGGAAATATGAAGGTATGATAACTTTCTTGATTAAACAAATTATAAGATTTCTATTTTGCTGAACAAATGATGGAGCCGTCAAAATGTGTTTGACTTGTTAGCGATTTTTGCATATACCATTGCATTAGATTTTGCGATAGCTTTCAATGTTCTCTATGATTCTTGTCCTTTTCTCAGTTTGATATCTGATTCTGATTTGGATTGTCTTGTATTGCCTCCTTGATTGCTTTCAGGGGATAATATTCCATCGCAATCTTTTACACAGCAAGACAAGCCCATACAACAAAAGAACTTGAATGAGGCAGCTGAAAAGATAGCTACAATATCATTATGCAAGGTAAAAATTCTCACGCCCAAACAAACCTCTGGGATAACAATGGGATTAATTGGCCTGGTTCCTTCGCTTAAATGTTTCTTTACTTTTCAGAAGATGAAGACTTACTCGAGGAAATCTTCACCAGGCACAACTTCTGATGTACCTTCTACATCAGCCTTCCCTACAAGTTGTACTCCTGCTAATGAAGACAGGACTAAGGCAGACATCCAAGTTTCTGCTGTTACACCAATCTCCACTCCTGACAATGCAAGTTCTCTTTATAACTTGTGTTGTTACGTCCGGTTAATTGGTCCCTTCATCTAATTTTCAGAGCCTTTTCTTTTCAGGATGTTGAGGAAGGCACAGTTTCCCCATCCTTAGATAATACCAGAAGCAAGACATCTGATATTAGTCAACCACCCGACTGTCCTTTGAAATTTGATAATCTAGAAGACTTCTTTGCTCGAGTTAGTGGAAAAATTAAATGTGCTGAATCTCTTGGTTTTTCTGCTGATCAATCTTCTCTCATAGATGACAAGAAATCCACCACACAGAAGTCTACACCGTCAGCGGAAATGCTTGCCACTGCTAAAGGTGATATTAAGAGATTACTACTCATACCTTCTCAAGTCATGCTTCTACCCGGAAACTGTTCAGCATTAAGCGCAGCACTATCATTACACGCTGAAGCACCAGATTTATCAGCTGAGGGAGCGCTTGCCGTGGAGAAACTCAAAGAGAACCTTCCACACTTCTCCTTGACCTTGCGTAGAGCTAAGAAGGATCAAGAGGAGTATTATAAGAAAGTTGCCCAGAAAGTGCTACTCATCGACGAGCTCACAAAAGATCAAGAACTCTATACTAACCTCAAAGATGGAAACAACAAACTTGATAACAAAATCAGCAAGCTGGAGGCAAGCTTGAAGGCTGCAAAGACAAAAAAAGAAGCAATGAAGAAGCAACAACTGAGTTTGGCCAAGAAGTGTTCTGGAAAGTGTAATGCTCTTGATGAAATGAAAGCTGAGTTACCTGTCCTAAAGGAGATGAAGGAGCTAGCTGATTGGGATATCGCTCGATTGGAAGAAAGCTTGAGTGACTTCAAGAGTAAGATAATCGAGTAATCGCTTGTCTAAACCATTCTTCATGTGAATTTTGCTGGCCAGTAAGAGCATGTAAATATATTTTACTATGTACTAACTTTCTCACTTTTGAATGGCATACCTTAGTATAGTGAAACCAGTAGTGTACTTCTAGTTATGTTTTTTGGTGGCACAGGTTGATGGAACAATGAACATGAATGCTTCAAAATAGCACTAATTTTGATGTGATGACATGGTACAAACTACAAAATGTACATTGCTATCCCCTTTTATCTCTAGTCTTAGTGTAGTTTCATTACATTTGTTTTTGTGCTGAAGCATTTTCTTCTAGAGTCTTGACACTGTTATCAACTACTCTTATCAGGTTTCTATTACCTCCTATAAAAAAAAAACTGTTCATAATAAGAGAAGTAATAAGAGATATGGTTTGTTGCAACAACTTAAATCACACTCTATTTGATTGGACATGTTCTTTAAGAAATAAATAAAAGCTTTTGAAACTAGTGATATTAATATTAGTTCGTACATCAGTTGTATAAGAATAAAAGATATTCGTTGGGACAAGAGCACCCCCCCCCCCTTTTTTTAAGTTAAAGCTTTCACGTCCTGACCAAAACGAGAACTTTTTTGAAAATATGACATTCTTTTTTGGAGGGATTAATAGAAGAAATTGTCACTTAAAATTAAAACAAAAGAAATATTAAGATATTGAAATTATATCATGTTAAGTGTTTCTATTTATTTTATATATATTCCTTGCACAAATTTTAATTATATGCATTAGTTTCAATATATTCAAAATCCACTTATTCATTTTTACCCTGTCATCATGCCAAAATTAGTGCTGTTTTGAATTATCCATGTTCACCAGAATACCATGTTTTGGGAAGTATGTCTACATTTGTTGTTTCAATTTACAAGTTTGGACCAACAAGGCTATACATTAGGATGCCATTCAAAACAGAGATTTTACACATCACAAAAATGACATTTACATGCTCTTATACTATGGATCACTAGACAGCAAATTCACATGAAAGAGCGATTTACACACGCGATTCGATTATCTTACTCTTCAAGTCTGTCAAGATTTCTTCCACTCTGGCAATGTCTGAGTCGGCTATCTCCTTCATCTCAGGAGACTCAGCTTCCATTTCATCAAGTGCATTAGACTTTTCAAAACACTTTTTAGCCAAACTCAATTTTTGGTCCTGGATGGCTTTTCGTTTAGTCTTTGCATCCTTCAAACTTGCTTTCAACTTGCGGATTTGGTTTCTGATGGAATCAGTTGTACATTCAAGTTTGTCGCTGTAGTCTTTGAGGTTGGCGTAGAGTTCTTGACCCTTTGTGAGCTCGTCGATGAGGATCACTTTCTTGGCAGCCTTCTTGTAATAATCCTCTCTGTCCTTCTTAGCTCTATGGTACGTTGAGGAAAGGTGCGGAAGGTTCTCTTTGAGTTTCTCAAACGCGAGTGCTCTCTCAACCGATAAATCTGATGATGCAGTGTATACTGACAGTGCTGCATTTAGTTTTGAACAGTTTTCGGGTTGAAGCAAGTCTTGAGAAGGCATGATTAGTAATCTCTCAATGTCGTCTTTCGCTGTGGCAAGCATTTCTGTTGACGGTGTAGACTGTTGCATGGCGGATGTGTTTTCGTCTATGGGAGAAGAATGATCAGCAGAAAATCCAAGAGATTGAGCTTGTTTAATTTGTCCGCTAACTCGAGCAAAGAAGTCTTCTAGATTGTCAAATTTCACAGGACAGTCGGGTGGTTCACTAACATCAGATGCCTTGCTTTCAGTCTCAGCTAATGATGGGGAAACTCTACACTTTTCGCCTTCCTAAAAACAAAAAAATCCCAAACTTAGATAGAGTAATTAAACTTAACGCCACGAGTAAGACGAGAACTTACTTTTTCAGAAGTGGAGGACAAGGCGGAGGTTGACGTATCATTAGCATCAGAAACTTGCTCGTCAGCTTTACTCTCATCTTCATCAGCAGAAGCACGGCTTGTCGGGAAGGCTGATGCAAAAGGTACGCTAGAAGTTGTCCTCGGTAGCGGCATTTTCATCGCGGAAGTCTTCATCTTCTGAAATGATGAAACAACAGTAAAGTGAAGGAATCAGGACAAGCTAATCCCCTTACAATCTCAGAAGCCTGTTTGGTCGTGACCGGATGCACAATAGAAGTTACAGGTTCGGCTGAACCTAGTACATTCGGCTCAGATTCTCTAAACATGTTATAAAAATCTACAGATCCACCTTTGTTTGGGAGGTGCAGGGAAAGTCTTACCTTGCATATTGTACTTTTTATAGATATCTTTTCAGCCACCTCATACGAGTTCTTTTGTTGTCCGGACTCGTCATTTTGCTGTACAAACGATCGTGATGGAATACTATACCCTAAAATCATTTAAGGCATGAATAAGGGAGCAATACTAGATATCACAATGCAGGGGAAAAAAAGAAACAAATAAAACGGAAAGATAAGAAGCATAGAGAACACTAATAGCTATCCAAAAATACGCACCAGTCTCGGATCCTCCAAAAAAGTGCATTACTTTTGAAGGATTCGATGCACGCTTGGCAGCATTTTTGAAGGACAGTATATTTTGTCCTCCTTAACCAACACAAATAAGGTATTCTATGAGTATACCAGCCAAAGAGGGATTTAAAATTTGTTCTATCAAGAAGGTTATCATACCTTCATATTTCCTCTTCATATTCCGGACAAATTTTCCTGCAGACTGAGAATTGCCTTGAATACCGTTGGACCTATGAGCAGCTACTTCTTGCTTTTCTGATGAACCGAGAGGCGTAACGTACAGTGAGATCTTCCTGAGGACATCAGTAGCAGTAGTAGTTTTATCCCGATTGTTCATATAAGTTGACCACCAGAAATCGAAGAAATCAGTAGAGCTCGGATTAACATTAAATGGAACAAACGAGAACTCCCTTTTTAATTGGGAGAACCTTGATTCAGTTTCTTCAATGCAATCTCGAAAATTTTCTTTACTGATTGAATCATTTGCTGATTGGTAGAAGGGTATAGCTTGTGTCATGCCAAACTGTCGAGCAAACTGATTCGGAGAGTAATGTTCGACCCCACATTTGCACTTCGAAGATTCGTCCACACGGATACTGTAAGGGAGGTCTCGAGCAATAAGATAACTAGCCCAAATGTCTTTAATTTCTGTTCGGTTGAGTTTTTGGAAGTAAGGATCAAGTGACCTCTTAAACCATTCAGGCCCAAACTTCCTAGACGAAAAAGGCGTGAATTGGCTGGCTGTTCGAGATGAGTATTTATTGAAGAAGAGAAAATATTGGCTGAATGTTTTAGGTCTCAAAACACCATCAACCAAAGCATGCCCGTAGGTGAGAGGGCTACCGTCATTCAAGGTTGAAGGTTGATGTTCTGGAAAGTAAGCCTGTAGCCAGAGTTGCAAGATCCAGAAAGGACCACGTGCATCATCAAATCCCCCCGTAACGATGTCTGTGCAGGCATGATACAAATTCGACAAGACAAAAGGTGCCAAAGCAAGCTTTCTACCCTTCGAAAGATCAAGAGCCAGTTTTGTACATTGCTCGATCATGGTAATCGAAGAATTACAAAAGAGATATCTGCAGAGCCACATAACCAGAAAGGATATATGTTCTTCCTCTGTCACTGCCATTGCTCCCATTGAAACGTCGAGAAACTTGCAGTAAGTCAAGCATTCTTTAATTTTTTTATACTCGGGAAGATCACGAGCCGATTTAGCCACCCGGAGAGGGACGCTAACATCCTCACCATGTGGCCTAAGTCCTGTTAAGGCAACAATATCAAGTACTGTTGGCCCCATCATACCAAACCTGAAATGAAACGAGTTTGTGGAGATCGACCAATAGCACAAGGCACCATAAAGAAGATTTTTGTCCAGCGGAATATCATGTTTCGACAACTGAATGGCGTCGTATATATCAGCTGATTTCCACACCTCCCATTTTGCCTTCTCAACTCTATCTACCCAATCAATCCACATTCCACTTACATTAGGCCATGATCTCAGAGTCTTATCTTTGAACAAATCAGGTTCCGCCGAGTGTAGAAGTAGCTTTTCTCCTTCAGCCAACGGGTAATGAGGAGACAGCTCCGTAGTGAACATATTCTTAAAACACGGGCCTAATATAATTTTTGTGGGCAATCGACGAGTACGAACAAATATCTCGTCAACGATCAACTTTCTTTTCAACCCTTGCATTTTCTCAGCCAACTTTTTCTCCGACTCGGAAACTTCAGTCCTCAAGCTTGCAACTTTATCTTCGGCCATTTCTAAGTTTTTCTCCACTAGAGCAAGTTAACACGGAAAGAAAAAAAAGCTTAATTCAAATCGTCTGTTCACAAAACTTGTATACCACGTTATCTGTTTACACATTAAACAATCGAGTACTATATGCTTGTCCGAAAAAAACAAAAGAAACACTGATCATTTATATAATCTTCAAAATTCTGAAACTCAGCAGCAAATACATGATTTCGGTCTTGTTTAACTCATTTTTTAACAACCTTCATTCATTTAGTTTTTGCTAAATGATTATTCCTCTGTTCCAAGCTACTATTAAATATTCTTACATTGGTTGATGGATTAAGTAATTGTCGTCTTTCATTGTTGCGAACAACCCTCACATCATGAGCGAGCTTTTAGGGTCGAGCTACGCCTAAGGTTCATTTTCTTAACACGGTATCAATGTATCAGAGTAGACAGAGGTCCTGAATTTAAATTTTAACCTTCCACGTGTTTGGACTCGTGAAAAAGAATCAAACGCCCGTGTGAGTAGATGTGTTTGAAGCTATGTTGCTTCAACTTCCCAAAATTAATGTTGCCACACTCGTATCAGATAATTTTAAAATGCACCACAACATTTCTGAAGAGTTTTGAGCAACGTATAGGTTTTAATATTATAAGTAAACAAAAATGCATTATCTCTAACGGATTAAACTTTTAGATGACGTGATTACATAATTATCTAATACATTTCCTCCCTCAAGAACCATAGTACAAACATAGCAACAATCTTCATACGACAACAATAACATACTCAGTATAATCTCATATGTGGGGTCCAGAGAGGTTGGTGTGTACGCAACCTTAACCTAAGCTAGAGACTGTTTCCTATAGACCCTCGACTCAATTGAGACATATAATTAAAAACATGGAACAAAAGGAAAAAATACAGTAGCGAAGAAGTCATGCTTCATACAAGATTCAATTTGAAGGGCAAGATCAAGAAAACCATAAAATTCAATTTGAAGTCCACCAAAATAATTTACATTTTGAATTAACATAAATTACATCAACTTAAGTACAATATACATAATGTGAAACAAAAATTGGAAATTAGAATTGGAGAAAAAAAAAAGAACTTACCCCAATTGATGAGTAACTAGATTTTCATAGTTGAAATTTCAAGTTCTTGAAAATTAGAGTTTTTTTTTTTTTGAGTGTATGATCCAAAAGTGACGAAAATTGTTGTCACAGAGTAATAACAAGTGAAGTATAAGAAGATGGTTGCATGTATACACGTGTCCATTAAATGGGCTCAGTTTTACTGCACTGAGGAACTTTAATACAATGAAAAATAAATAATTTAATAATTAAAGAATATATTATTTTAAATAAATAAATACGAGTACATGTTGATGTTCAAAAAATGTTTAATTAAAAAAAAATCCAACTACATGCTTCACTTAGCTAATGTTTAATTGATAAGAAATTAATTTATATTTGAAATATAGTGTTAAAGAGCTAATTATATTATTTTTTAAAAAAAATTATTAAAAAAATTAAAATTTATGAATTTTGGATACATTACACTTGGACTTCCGAATATATTACTGGACTTCCGAATAGCGAAAGAATGTATATTAGAGGGGAAGATGTATCAGAGAATGTATAAGATATCTGGATACACAGGGGGAGAGATGTATCAGACAGAGATAGAACGTCTGGATACATAGGGGAGAAAATTATTAGAGAGGAGAGGGATGTAACCTAGAGAGGGGTATGGATGTATCAGTCAGAGGATTGTTACGTGTCAGTGAGAGGATTGTTACGTATCCTAGAAGAATTTTTTTATTTTTATATATATAGTAAAAAATTTTAGAGATTATGATAAAATAAAATGTGTATTTATGTAATTACTCCTTTACTCTTTTTTCTTTTTAAGTATGTGGAGCGAGGATTGAAACATGTCAAATTATTTATTAATTAACTTTTGATTATTTTGAGTTTTTTTTTGGGAAAGTGTATAAAATAGCAAATTATTAATTCAAATTAAATGTGATAACCACACTTTTATTTAATTGTAATTCATAGCAAACACTTGTCATTTGACTCTCTCTCCACAGAATCACGCTCGGCACTCTCCCTGATCTCGCTCGCTACTTTCTCTCGCCTCTCTCTCTTTATACAAACACAAATGTATAAATTGTGTTTGTGTTGGTATAAAGCGAGAGAAAAATGTATATACAAATACAAATATATTTATTTTTGTCTTATACACTTATAATTATACAAATACAAATTTCTCCTACCAGTTCTCTTTTGTCTTTCTCTCTTTCTCGCTTTATACAAACACTAATTATACAAATTACAATGTATAATTTGTGCAGTATAAAGCGATCGAGGGGGATTTGACATACAAATATTCTATTTCGATTAAATTATATACAAATTTAAATTTAATGCAGATATACAAACACAATCATTGATACATACACATAACAATTACATATAAATTATCTAATCGATATACATATACAATCATTGCGCTTTAATACAAATGAATGCCTACCTACGATTTATACAAATATGATGCTCCATAACAAACATAAAATTTATTATGAAACGCAATTATGCAAACTATAATTATAACATAAGAATATACTTTTTATGTTTGCTAAACCAAAAATTTAGTCTTTTTTTTTAAAATGACAACAGTGAAGTGATTATTTGTGAAGGGCTACGAAGCCCTCCCCAGCTCCAATTTCGTTGAGGTAATGTGGCCCAGCCCAATTCTATTGTTTAGTTTTTTTTAAGGAAATTTACATAAATTTCATTAGTTTAGGAGATAATTATTTAGGTATATTTTAGTTTGTAATATTACGTATTTTATCAAATTTGGTACATCTAGATACGTATATCTCAAAATATATGTATCAAATTTCTTTTACATACATTGCATCCAAGTGTATTCACATGTTCTTGGATATATAACAAGTTTTCTTCACCTCTCTTCCATCTCGCTCGTCACTCTTCTATGTATCTGGTATCCTAAATATATGCGAATCACGCTATACATGTATATACATACAAAATCTTGTTCGCCTCCCTCACATTTTGCTAGTCCCTTTCCTTATTTTAGTGTATAGTTCTCATTATATGGTAGGAATCACTTAATTAGTGATGAGATACACAATATTTTAAAAGTACAAATAATATTGTACATATGATAGTGAAGTACGTTTAACTATATTAATTCTCCTATTTTTTTACATGTTTTTTTTTTCAAATTCTATATCTTTTTGGGTCTAAATACTATCCAATAAATGTTTTTAAAAAAATTCCATTTAGATTCATGTTCACTAATAAAAGGTTAAATACATAGATAAAAAAAAAAAAAAAGATTAGAATAAAAGTCAATAGTTTGATATACATTAAGAAAAAAAAACATTGAAACATTGACAAATGTGACATATCTCCAAGGAGAAAGAACTATGTAATATGGAATATACTTTGTATAATGAAAATCACACTCTAATTTCTTTACAAAGCTCCAAAAAAGTTTGGCTACTTTGGCCATGTAGATAAGAAAGTGATCACTAAGAAAATAAGTACAATTTACAAGTCATTGTCATTTTTTAACTAACTATAATATAAAAAAAATATAAAACAAGTAGTCTTTCACCAATTCCATAGAATATAATATAAATATCATTATGCCAAATTTAGCCTATCTTTTTGTCCTTTGACCACATCAATCTTCTTCCTTTGCCAAAAAAAAACCCCCAAAGGGCCCCACTCCCACCATATAGTAAAAAAAAATACTATATAGTATGATAATATAAAGTAGGGCCCACTAACCAAAAGCTCAAAATGTGTTCCACTTCCACCCATATTGTAAAAGTTTTTATATTGTAATGATGATGAGGTCTTTATCTCAAAAGATGTCATCCCTTACCTCATCTTTCAATTAGTTCAATTGACCTAAAACTTGCATTTCCCAAATCTTTATATGGTCCAACTACTACTCCATCATCATCAACATAACCACTAACTCCTCTTTCTCTTTTTCTTTTCATATATCTATAATACCCTAAACCTATGACCCCACCTAATACCAATATGGCCCCACATAATAACCCTACCCCTACCCCAAACCCCACCCCCCTCTTATCTTTTCCTACACCCTCCCTCATTTTGAAAAACCCCATCTTGGATTCATCCCTCACCCCTACTAAACTTTGTATGGGGTAGTTTAGTATGTAGCAAAATCCAGATGTGTTAGTGTACACCACACCCCAACATGTACAATTTCCTTCACATGCACTTTGACATTCTTCAAAAGAAACCATATGTTGATAGTCCATTAACTCAGTGTTAGACAACTCAACACCATTTCTTGATAACCCCTTGTACTTCTTGTGATCAAGATCATAGGTGGCCCCACATAAATCGCGGGGCTCCCCACTGTTCAGCGGGCTACACCCGCCAATACTGTAGTTCGCACTGTTATCCAGGCAAGAGCAACCCTTGCCTGGATGACAGAGCCCGTACGCCCCACATGGGCTAGGTAATTCACATGTCTCCTTTATCGCTTGATAGTCTAATACCCAACTCGACCCGTCCCAAAAATACCCTTTTAAGTTACCATCCGGTTCGATCCGGATCCGACGGACACCGGATACGGGTTGTTGAAAGCTGTTAAATGATTCAATATCAACAGGGACTGACTCATTTTGGTACATACCCAAAAATCCATTTGATTTTAGTACAACATAAACATGTCCTTGATCTTCCATTACATCAGCTTTAGCTTCTAATGCCTTGTGCCTCCAATAGATCCGACCCGAATCCGAACCCGAATCCAAACCCGATTCACCTTTAAAATACAATCCGAAAAAATCAAAGCCCAA
Source organism: Solanum chilense (assembly GCA_032847665.1). Classification (NCBI taxonomy): domain Eukaryota; kingdom Viridiplantae; phylum Streptophyta; class Magnoliopsida; order Solanales; family Solanaceae; genus Solanum; species Solanum chilense. The sequence goes on along the minus strand of CM064971.1, from coordinate 3,443,323 downwards.
TTTCATAGAATAAAGCCCATTTGATGAAACTAAAGTCATGGCACTAGTGAAGTTTTGATTTTCCACAAGGGTATTTGAGGGAAAATCAAAACTTTGCCATAAAACAGAAGGTGACGTCACTCCATTATCAACCTTCTGAACTTGTAAATTTGATGTATTCGAAAGCCAAACACGGTCTCCATCAGTGTAAGTTGACCAAAATACCCCTGAACGTGAATCAGACAGAACAAGGCTGCCATTGAAGTAGAGCTCAGTCGGGTCAGCCCATTTAGCTAAACGGGTCAAATTAGCAACCCATATCGTTTCGAAAGATTTAACATGGATTATAGCAAGATTGAGTTGATTTTCATCCGTTCGAAGAAAACTCAGTGAATAATTTCCAGTAGAATCAGTAAGAAGAGGCTGAAAATTCGAAATTTGGGGATCTGGGTTTGCTTTAAATCCTTTGAAAAACTGTTTGGGTGTTTCAGATTCAACTTCAACTTGAAAAAAAATTGAGAAAAAGATGAAAAATTGAGTTAATTTCAAAGGAGTCATTGAGTTAACTAAGTCCATGAAAATGAAAATTGTATGAAAAATGAAAAATGCATGAAGAAATTTTTTTAGAATTGATTTGAATTTTATGTTTTGCTATTAAAAGAAAGGGTTTAAATAAGAAGCAAAAAGCTTATCGAATTGCGAATGGGTCGAAAAAGATTAATATTATATTGTGAGAGAGTATCATGAAGATCTCGAAGCAACAAAATGAATATATATAGTTTAACGAGTCGAGTGACTGAGTAGGTGTAGCAAATGATATAATATTAGAGAAATTAAATATGATTTTTTTCGTGTGAAACTCGTTATATTAAATTTGTGTAATATAATTTATATATTTATGTGCGATTTGTAAATTATTAAATTATAATCCTAATTAGCTAATTTGTATCTTCTATATAAACTTGTTTTGAGCTCTATTTGAATTTGCATGAATTTCAAGTAATTTAAATATTTCTCAAGATAATTTTCATTTATATAATTTACATTTATGCCCTATTTGCCACTAAATTTGTGTAAATTTCAAATAATGTCTTTTAAGATAAAATTTTTTTATGCAATGGACAAAAGATCGGGTTGTTTTAAAATAAAATAAAATATTTTAGCCTTTTTAATTTTTTTGACTAAATTCTGATTAAATTTTCTAATCATTTAACATTTTTCTTCTACGTTTATCATGTCATTTTTGATATCTTAACTTTTATTCAAAAGAGTTCACACCCATGTATTTGATAATTTAAAGGTTGAAGTGATGAAATGATAATAATTATTTAATTTCAATTTCAATTATGCTCTTCACAGTATAAATCCAATTTAATTGAATGACTAAATTATGTAATTGTAAGGAAAAATGAATAAAGGCAATATATATATATATATAAAATGTCATAAATGTGAACATAGATTTTTTCTTTTTGGGAATTAAATTCTACTCAACAAACAATATGATTTCCTAAAAAGTCAAAAATCTTATAAAGTCAAACAATCACGTTAATATTTATTCTCTCCATCATTTATGTATCATGTCCCTCATAGTTATGATCACCTTTTTTTGGTAGATATATAGTTGAACATTAAATATGTATTATTATTATTTGGTACAATTAAATATGTATTGATATAAAGGTAATAGTTAGATTTAAGTGTAGCTATACTATTTTAGTTAATAATTTTATATGTATGAACGGCGTCGACAGATATAAGTGTGAGATTATAAAGGATATGGTTTTTAAAACGAAAGATTTGGAGTCTGAAGAGGTGGAAGATTAGTTGATTATTGCGTGCTATTTAATTTTTGTTATTCATTTAGTATTTTATTTTATAAATTTCTTACTATTTTATAATTTTTGATATTATTGTTTTCTTGACTTCGGTGATTTGTTATTGTTATTTTTTATTCTTCACTAATATATTTTCTTTACACACTTGATTTTTTATCCGAGGATGTAACTGTTTAATTGGCAAGGATCAAAACATGCGGACACCAAAACGAATTTATATGTTTTTCTAATTCGAGAGTATAAAAAATAATTTGATCTTTACTGTCTGATCAAAATAGGAATAAAAAAATTTACATGTCATCCTTTTTAAATCTCACTTATGAAATTATATCAAATAAAATTGATCTTTAAATAATTTAAAGATTTTTTTTTTTTTTACTTTTTCTCTTGTTGTGTATATGATTTATGAACATCACAATACCTATTAATATATTATGAATATATAACAAAAAGTCAACCATGATAATTTAATTTTCTAGCTCATTTAATTTCTACGTAAATATATATCTTTACACATCTTGTTGATTTTGGTTAACCTGAAAAGAGACTAGTGTTACTCTAGAGAAAAAAAAAAATTGGACAAAGCTTCTAACCTAAAATTTTGTGGTAATTGACTTTTTAAACAATTTTAATTTAATTAATCAGCCGTTAAACTTGAATTGGAATGTTTATTTTTTAAAAGTTTTTTGAGTAGATAGTTTGATTTTAACTTTAGAAGATGTTTTTTACGAGAGAGACTTTTGCAATTTTAAATCAGATTTAAAATGTCAAATTTTTCGAGGACATAACCTTAGATAGAAGGATATGGAGGTTGAGAATTATGATAGAAGATTAATAGATAATCTTGTTATCGAGTTTTCCTTATTAATATTATTATTATTATTATTATTATTAATTTGGTTTCTCCTATTTCTTCTACTCCGATTTTATTATTACTTGTTATTTCTCTTATTCCAGCTATCATATTATTTGTTGATGCTACTAGTATTTCTTATCATATTCTCTTTTCCTTCTTGTTTTCTTATGCTTTACTTAAGCCTAGATTACTTTTTTATTTTTTTTAAAAAAATTAGAGATAAAGCTAACTGCATACACACCACTCTCTCCATATTAGATTTGTCAATGGGCTAGCCCATCCCATCTGGACTAATCCATACAGGCTTCTACATTTTACGGGGCAGGCCGGGCTAGCCCATTTTTAATGTGAGCTAGAAAACGGCCGGCCCAACCCACAAGTACGTGGGTCAGCCCACTTTATTTAAAAATTATAATATTTTAGAATTATTAAATTAAATTATAAATTATAATTTAAAAATATCATCATAAATATCGGCAAAACAATGTTACATGATGTTAATGTTATTACTTTTTAATGAAATCCACAAATAAAATTATCTTTGTAATATTTATTAAAAAAAATTCAACTAAAAGTATAAATATCTAAATAAAAATATTAACCTAATTGTTTTGAGTTTGAACTCTCTTTAATTTTAAAATTTAATATTATATTATATTTATTAATTGGTCCACAGGCCGGCCCTATTGATATTTCTCAAATCTCACAAATCAACATGCTTATTCAGGTCGGGCTAAAAAGCCCTTAACTCAAATGGGCTCCAAAAATTATAGTCCAACCCTATTAAATCTCGGGTTAGGCCAAGTCGACCCAACAGGCCTAACCCATATTAACGGCTCTACTCCAGATTATGGAGTTTAACACGTCCTATAATATTTCATATTATTATTATATTTTTAGATAATAATTGTATGGTGAAATATTTTATTAAAATATATATATCCTAAAGTTTATCTTTTTTAAGTTCGTGTCATTTGACTCACCTACTATGGAGTAATGAATATCTCCCACCAATAGTTTTATTCATATTCTAGTTCTACTCTAGTAAATAAAGCTCAACTTGGCTATCTCACAAGTGGTTGTTGACTATTTCATTTAATTAATGCATGTTAACAAATTATATCAGTTACCCAAAAGTTTTATTAATTGTTATGATATTTGATTTTGAAGTTAGTATTTAATTCTAACTTTTTAGGGTCAGCACTAAATATTTTTGGGTTTCCAATAAAAATGTTAATTATGCTTATTAAGAATTCTTTATTTGATTAATAGACATTAATCCATTATGTTCCATAACAGTATGCTACTGCCTATTAATAAAAATAAAAAAGAATTTAATTTGTTGAGAGTGGATTTGAAAACCATGCCCTTTCGGACCAGAATCTTAATCTGACGCCTTAGACCAACTCGACCATCTCAATATGTTTATTTTTTTAAAATAAGAATTGCTAATAAATAATAATATTTGCAATAACATTACAAACGTTAGATCATGATTAACATTTTATCATATGATTTTCAGTTTGTTCAAAGGATGTAGACTGAAAAAAAAACACAAGTTGCATGAAAAAAATAACATCATTTACTAAATAGTTATCCTAAAATTCGACCAAATCATCCATTTTTTCTGTGAGAAGTGAAGTCATATTAGCTTTAAGAGGCTTATATACAACAACAATAACATACCCGATATAATTTCACAATTAGAGTTTAGAGAAGATAGTATATATATACAGACTTTACCTCTACCTAGTGATGATGAGGTTGTTTCTAATATACCCTCGTCTCAAGCAGCTCGAAAATACGAAAATAACAAGAATTTAAGAGCTTATATATACCGTTACGTAAAAGAGATGACACTCAAAATTGTCCATTTCAACAAAAGCAATGGCAAATGAAGCAACACATTATCTTCTAATCACTAAGACAGTACAAACAATTGAAAAGGAAATTCAAAATTTTACCAATTGAAGAACAAACACTATATTACAGATATACAAGCTTCGAGCTGCTTGCTATAGCAGCCAAAAAAGAACGAACAAAAAAAAAATCAATCGAACCCAAACAGAACTACAACGTAGCATCGTGATGGTTAGTAACATCCAGTACCCGTCTTGGAAGCTGAAAAGGCCCTTCTGAAGAGGAAGAAACATACCGATGAATGATGTGAACTGGCATTGGAGAGAATTTTATGTAGAAAAACTCTCAAGGGAAGTCCACATGACACCTAAACCTAAACAATAACTAGCAAACTGGTAGACCTGCATTAGGGTGGCCAAGAGCTGACTTTCATCGTGTGCATGGTAGAGATTCGACAAATGAAAACATGCTGAACACTTCCAGAAGCCAGTGAAACATCTGTGACAGATGCAGGTCCCCATAGTTTTCTTCCCTAAAACTGGATGCGGGTGATGAAAGAGCACTGCAAATCAGTAAGTGTAAAATAGACACGACTCTAGAAAAGTTTCCCTCTTGTAATTGGCTGTATCTGACTATAAAACTCAGTGAAGTTGAGCCTAAACATAAGAAACTTCAAATCAATGTGCTGCTGCACGGGCAACTGAGAAATGAACCCCTCAAAAATGGTTGTATAATCCTTTCCAATCACGTCCATATCATTTCCCAAATTTTTGAGGAACTCTCCAGCGCGTTGAGTTAAAGCTTTTCTGCCTTCACCAAGCCATGAACCTGGTTCTGAAGTTTTATCATTTGATTTTCCCCGTGATTTGACTTTATCACGAGAGTTAATTGATGTATCTGAAGTCCTGTAATTTATAAGGAGATACAAACTGTTAGAAACATCGAAATACTAGGAAAAAATCCATATTTCATTTATAGATGGGGAAAAAAGATCAATACCTTGATTGCAGCTCATTAATGCCTTCATATAGTCGATCTGCTAAACTTCGGAAGCGCAATATTAGGTCAAATAAAACAAAGAGTGTCTTGTTAAGCTCCTGAGAACGTTCTCCAAGCAAAGACTTCTCTAAAATTGCAAACAAATACTTTTCATGTGCTGCAAGAAGATCATCAAGGTCTTTTGATAATTCCATTTCTTTCACAAGATTAGACCATGAGACCTCCAAAACTTCAAACATGATGTAGTACTGCAAATTAGAAACAAAGTGATTCATCTCATCCCAAAGAACTTGACACTTTCTTGATGTCAAAATCAACTGCGACTTAACAGCCTGTGGCAACTTAGAAAAGAAGTGGGAAGTGATACAATTTGGTTTCATTGTCTTCCAAGTACCAGTTAACGCGTGTTCTACCCTTCTGAGCTTCCACAAAAAATTGAAGACTCTTATATATCTTGTCATTACAGACTCTGTAAAAATTGTATTCAAAGGAACACCAGCATCATATTCCAGAGAAAAGACATCCCACCCTCTATCTCCAGTTTTATGTGGCATCATCTTAACTCTTAATCTAGCGCGTATATCACAACCATCATACTGCGCATTAGATGAGGTGATAGCACTCTCCAACAAAGTTGCCAGCTTAAATGAGCTGATAGTATTAGCTGGCTCAGATAGCTCAGGACCAACAATATCCATTAGATATTGTACAAAATCACCTTGACCAAGAAGCAAATAGCGCTTAATGGCAAGACAATGTTCCTTGAACTTGTACCTTTTGTGCATAAGTTCAAGTAAATGTTTATCGATTCTTTTTGCTGCTTCTGTAACCAGAGATTCAAGCGCATCAGTTTCGCCATACCCAAGACTTCCTCTCGTGGTTGTAGTTCCAACAGCTGCTGCTGCTTCTGTTGCAGCATCAGCCCAACCACGATCATCACAACAAACTCTGAGAAAGTTAATTGATTTACCAGTCCTTAATATCTGTTTGGCAAGAGACTGGGAAATAAAAGCAGGAAGCATGGCAGCATGAAGCCGGTAACCTTCTCTCCAAAGAGACTCGTCTTTTACAGGTTGACTCACAATGAAAAACTCAGCAAATATATCTTCAAGTTCTCCTTCAAGCACCCATCTCCTCACCATCTCAAAAAGAGGGGAACACACCCGACGCAATAACCTCTTCATAAAATCATTAACGAGTGGATCACCATGCTGAGCATGCATGTGAATTGCACCAGCCATTGCCCCACCCTTTAAGCTCTTACAGTTATCAACTAAAACAGCCATCAATCTCATCTTCACAATTGGCTCAGCAAACCAAACTGTCAGTCTTCTTAGAGAAATATAATTCCCTGAACATGCACCCTCTGAACCCAATGGTATTGGATTCATTGCCTGCCCTTCGAGCACCGCTAACAATTTATAGTACTCTGAAAGCTCATCTTGCAATGCAGCACAAAACGCTTGTCCAACTGTGCCTACATCTTGAGCACGGAACTGATCCATACTATCTGAGATGTACCCTTTAACTTTCCTAAACAACCAGCCAAGCTCACAAAGCTTCCTAACAACACTTCTCGTAGCCCTTGGAACTTTCATCCAATCAGGCAACACATAACCATCCTCATTCTTATCATACTTTACATACTTCCCGTCAATCCCTTGACAAGCATATAGCACATCCCTCACCAAAACATCCTCAGATACCTCATTTTCTTCCTTCGACAAGTTTACAAACTCCTTATATGCCATATCACGTAAGTTCTCCGGATCCTTGGAAACCATCAAAACCCCTCCACTCCATCCCTTCCCTACTTCACCTTTACCCCTCAAAACTCTCGAATTATCACCTACACAATTCAAACTCTGAAAATCATCACTCAAACTACGATCACTATAGCCTTTCTCCATTTTACCCAATTTACCCACCAAACTCCTAGAATCCTTACTATTATCCATGTTACCCTGCACATTATTCAAAACCTTAGAACTATCATTTCTGAGCCCGAAATTACGATTCGATTCACTACCAACCAATTCCGGTAAACCACCCGACAATGCAGAGCTAAGGAACCCGTTAGGTGCTACAGAAGTAGACTGGTGTTTTTGAATTTTCCGATCTTCGGAGACGGTTTTAAGCAAATAAAGAACAGCCCATTTGTTTCTTACACTACCCTGTCCTGTTTTCAACGAGAATTTGGTATATACATCAGCAAAAGTTAAGGCATCAGACGATTTACCTTGAGTAGCTAACCGTCGCTTAATGGATTCCACCATTGCGGACTCATCCGCAGCAATTGAAGGTGTCATTCGACTGGAGAGTATGCGAATGGCGTATCTTAGCGCTTGGTGATACTGTTGATCGGAATGTATGACAGGGTTAGGGTTTAAGATAGTGGACTGGTGGGAGTCGGCGGTGGAGGGAGGCGGGGAAGTGGAAAGTAAGCGGTGTACTAGCTCTTTGACTAGATCTAGTGCTCTTCGGTCGCCGTCGTCCATGGTGGATCTGCGGTGGCCGGCGGCGGAGATGGTGAAGTTAAGTGAGAGAAGTTGGTGAATATGCCTAAAGGAACAGTTTTTGTTTTAATTTTTCTTTTTTAATTTTAATTTTAATTTTGATTTAATATGGGCGCGGAAATGATATTTCCCTTTATATTTTTTATTTATATAAATCAATTGAAATATTTGTTTGAAACTTTAAAAGATGAAAAATTCATTAGTATGGAATTATGACATTTTTATGTATTATAAATTGAAATTCTTAGTTTTCCTCCTAGCGTACTTTTGAATTTTAATGCTCTATTGCTAAATTTGATATATTTGCTTTCAATTACGAGAAATTCTAGTTTAGAAAGGATAGTATCGTGTATCTTTTTTATTTGTATAATTTTGCTTTTGTTTTTTAAAGTCAAGTGCTTTCGATTTTTTTTTCTTTTCTTTTTCTTAGTTCTTTTTCATATTTATTAGTTCAATTGCAAGAATCGGTGAAGATTCTTGGATTGAGATGAACTACTGAAGAACAACTTAAGAACAAGTAGAAGAGAAGAGGAGAATTAAAGAAGAAAAGAGATTTAGATAAGAGAACAATGATTTGTATGTTGATTGATATGAAGTGTACGTGTCAGATGTGTTTATGTACAAATATAGTACTAACTTATTCAGTCTAGTTCTCAACTAACTTCATGATCGACTAACCAACTCTATGAGCCAATAGTAATTGTACCTAACTAACTGACAGTTAAAACAGAATTTGCTGGCATGACTAATAGTAAGTCTAATTATCTAATTAGTATAACATATTTATACAAATACTATAAGGTAGAATGATAGGTTAATCTTAGTGAGTCATAGATTTCACATGTTATCAATTTTGATGACATGTTATTATCTATCGTGATCATATTTTATATATTACTAAGTTATTTTTACTGAATTATGAATGAAGTCCTTTTTTCATTCAAGATACAAAATTTTAATGTAATTTGATCTTTCCTTATAAGTAATTGCTTGTTAAATTCAATATACACTTTTTCACTTTGATCTATCAAAATATATCATAATTTAATCAGAGATATTTCTCTAATAAAGATGGACATAATAGAAGTATCTAAAATTTAATTTAATCAAACTTCATCCATAATGATGGTAGAAGTACAACACTATATAGAATAAAGTCTTGCAATGACTAAGTTAATTCTAAAGAAATTATTAGCTTTTGATTTCATATTTGAAGTTGAATTAAATTTAAATGTAGATCAATTTTAGAATTTATCTTTGAAATTGAATAATTTTTTAATCGAAAAAGATAGTAATTAAAATCAAAAATTACTTTTAGATAATAATATACACTTCAATTGAAAATCAATTTCCTTTTAGATTATGCACAAATAATTCAGAAACACATTAAATATGAATTATACAAGTATTTGTGTGAAGTTGCAAAGAAGAAAAAGAAGTGAAGAAGTAGCAAAACTAGCCAACTTTTAAATAATTATAAAAAAAATAAATTATATTTCAGATAATGCCTTCACAAGTGATAGACCAAAAAGGGTAATTATAAAAATTATAAAAAAATATAAGCCCCTTAGTTTAAAGGGTAGTAATAGACCAAAAAGATTGACCGATGGATATTTTTAACTCAATTGGTGAATGGAAAATATTTTTAAACCTTTTGAAATAGTATAGGGGTATAGTTATAATTTGCATATCTACCGGTTGTAGCTTCTATTTAAACTGTCTCGTTCATATTATTCGTGAGTGAGTTTGTATAATTCACGTTTATGTTTGTATGATTAAGTTATTTTTGTATAAACTCGAAATAACAATTTATACAAACTCAAATATTTACGGATTATAGCTATAGTTTTAACTACCTCATTTGTATAATTTGTGAGTTTGTTTAATTCGTGGATGAGTTTGTATAATTCGAATATACATTTATATAATTATATTATTTTAGTCTAAACTCAAAACAAAAAGTTATACAAACACAAACATCTAAACTCTCAACAATTATACAAATTATATTATACAAAAGTTATACAAATTTTGAATTATATAAACGTGCAAATTATACAAATTCGAAATCTCAGCTAACGTAATTATCACTGAATATTAATCGTGAGTGATAATTAAATAAAACTATAGTTATGATGATAGATTAATTAGTCATGTTATTATAAACATTTTAATTTAAACAAAGTTCAAATATTCTCTAAACATTTCATGGCTTAATAATAGTTGATATTGAGAGCAAGTTGATCAATGGGCCTTACCGAAATTCTTTTGGGCCCAAAGTTAAACCTATCAAGTTGCAGATTGGGCTGGGCTCTTTCTAAAGAAAAATTGGGCCCATAGTTAAACCTATCCAGTTGCATATTGGGTGGGCTTTTTTATTGAAAAATTTAAAAACATAATGTTGAGAGTGGGATTTGAACCCACGCCCTTTCGGACCAGAACCTTAATCTGGCGCCTTAGACCAACTAGGCCATCTCAACTTGACGTTTACTAATCCTAATACATTTTATATGTTTGATTATGTAAAATTATTTTTTCTTCGATTTCTCATCCGGTGTCCAATACCTCCTTGGTTATCAATTAAATTTGAATACATGCAGAAAAGTTTGTATCGGAGGGTAAATCATTCACACTCTAAGACATCTAATTACTGATAGAGAAGTACTTTAATTTTATTGGTGATAATTTCTTTATCTTTTAAATCAAGAAAAGAGACTCAAATTATTACGATTGATTCAAATTATAGGTACAATGACTCGGAAAAAAATATTTATTAATTAAAAATTATTTAATAATAAATTTGTAGTTAAATATTATTATTTTTTTAGGTGGAAGTATAACAAGTCAAAAGATATTATTTAAATTTCAGCATTAATCATGAAGAGATGCAATAAAAGGAGAAACAACTATTTTAGGCTTATCCAAGACCACAAAAGATGATGAAGAACAATGACATTTCATCTAAGTGGGTAGGAGAATTATGGTTTTTCTTTATTATTTGTGGTTTGAACTTCTCCAATTTGGGTAATACCAATTAATAAAGCATTAAACATTTCACGTTCATATAAAAATTTGAGAATAATCATATTTATATTTTTTTAAGGAAACATAACAGAAACAGTACTTTATCCTGATATAACTAATAATAATTAATTTTACGATTCAAATTTATATTTAATATATCATATATAAAGATAATTTTACTGTTACTCGAAGAGTCCAACCAATTTGTATATAACACTAGTGATACATAAAATTCTTGGAATACCTCCTAATTTGTGTCAATTATTGACCAATCCACTATGTATGGAAATAATCATGAATAAAGCCAAATCTCCATTTTGGGGTCATCATTTTCTACATTTCTCAATAAAGCTAAATTCTAAGTTAGGCTAATTAGCACTGAATTTTCTCTCATAACCAATATAATAATAATTATACATAATATATATATTACTGTATAAACCACCCAAGATATAGCATGTTTACCATATTCTGACCATAGAACTATTATAGAAGTCCTATATGTAATGATGGAAGAAAAACATGTTGGAATTCAAACTTCCTTAAAATGTAACAAAATATTGTGTTTGTATGACATGTATATGACCTTATAATGAAATACTTTGCGCATTGAATTCTGAAGTGTATATCTTGTATAAATTATCACAATAAATCTCCGATCATGATGTAAAATTCTTCAACTTTATCATCCTAATAATTTGTGCATAATCATCAATTGATAAACAATTTTTTCTAATGGAATGCAAGTAATTTAATTTGCTAAATTAAATTGAAAATCAAAATAAGTATGTGTAATAATCATCGTCATAATTAAAGCATATAAATGGCTTTTCGATGTAAGTTTTAAGAGGAAATATATACCTTTTCACCTCCAAAGTAATTAACTTTCACTTTCATGCATGTGGACATTACAACACATGTCACTGACAATGTGTTTTCACATATTTTATGGTCAAACAAACTATAACAACAATAACAATTTGAAATGATCTACGCTTCTCTCCGTTCACTTTTATTTATTCAATTTAATTAAGAGATAAATTAATTTTATTCTTGTGATTGATGTTTTGATTTTCTTTCACTTCATTATATTTCCCTAAACTAGATGACTTAATACTCTACTATGAGCAATTTTTTTAATTTATAATACATATATTAATTGTAGTCTTAGGTCTTAAAAATAATTTGAAAAATAAGTAATATTGAAAGTAAAAATGAATGTTTTTATATATATATTTCTCATGATGTATTAAAAGTGAATATCCTTTTTAATAAATCAGACAAGTAAAAATTAACGGAGGAAGCAATATTATGATAATGTGATAAAATTGTAATTCTATTTATTAATTGTTAAAGAGTGTCAAATCAATACTGAAGTATTAATTAAAGATTTTTATTTAGAAAAGATTTTTTTTTATGTTGCATCCTTTTCAAAAAAAAAATTGAGGAAACCTAAGTTGCCCTTGCCCTCTTCTATATTCATTCCTAATTGTGGCTATAATTTTAAGGATCACTCTTGTATTGTCTATATATATAGACATTTTTGAGATAATTGAATATTAATTGAAGATCTAATTTTCCATGGATCAAAATTGAGTACAATTACTTTAGAAGTTTGAAAAAAAGAATTATAATTCAAGTTTTAATGATTTTGACATGTTGAAATTGATGTTTCAAATTATGATTCACAATAAAAGATTATGACTTACTAAATGATCATATTCTACAATTAAAGCTCATCTTATTATAATATAAAAAATTAAAATAATCATAGAATGTAACTCAAGATCTATATATTCTCTAATATCTCTACTATACAAGGGCAAAAAAACTCCAAGAAAGGAAGTATGTAAGAGGGATATGAAAAATCTTGATAAACTATTGGCAGTGACGAAGTTAGAAAATTATGCTATGATTATATTTCGATTCAAAACAATAATTTCAATTGAAACTCTTAATATGTATTAAGAATATCACTGAATATACACAAAACTAAATTCGTAACTCAATATTAATACGTTATATTACTATTTTAGAATTAAAATTTACATACATTTTAAATTTTAATTCCATCTTTACCTATTTTAAAATATATATAATGTATATAAATATTTGTATAACTATGTATATCATAAATTTTCAAATATTTATAGATAAAAAATACAAGCACAAAGTTGTGTCATGCAAACGTCCTAATAATTTTAAAAGACAAAACATTTTTTATTTAAAAAAGAAAGATTTTAAAGCTAAAATTAAGGAAGAAGCTTCTCATGGCACATTATAATTATGATCCTTTGAAATAGTAGTATAATATTTTGACTAAATCCAATTGATTTTTATTTTAGGTTTAAAATTTAGTGTTTCATATTTATTTATTTATTTTTAAAAAAAATATAGAAGGAAAATAGATGTACGTATCATTTGATAAGGCATGTGTGGTGTTTATTGAAAAATATTGCATCTCTTGATTTGGTAGGTAGTAATTAATATATAGAATATCATTATTATTTAAAACATGAAAAACTATTAAAAGTTAATATAATAATATCACTCATTTGTGAGTACTACAACAACCAATCTAGCATAATCCATTAAGGAAGGTGGGTATACCAAGTCTTATTTTTAATCTGTGAAGGTAAGGTTATTTCTGATAAACTATTTGCTCGAGTAGAACATAACAAATAATAAATATGTAAAATAAATACATAAGTGATGAGAATAATAGCAACACAAACAATATGAATAATCGAATCAAAAGAAACAACATGAAATATTAAAATGAAATCATAAGGTTATAGGAGATTAGTACCGACAAAACTTGAAAATTAAAGAAATATCTAGTTACGTTCGACTTATTACTAATACTTTATCCTAATCTCCAACTTTTGTATCTTCATACTTAGAACCATATTCTCAAGAAGTTGCAAATGTATCATGTCTCATGTCTCATGTCCTGTCTAATTACATATACACGAGACTTCTACAATTTACCTAATCCCACACCTCGTGGGGGCATATGTGCATCTTTTCCTCGATCACATATTCTCAAGAAGTTGCAAATGTATCATGTCTCATGTCTCATGTCCTGTCTAATTACATATACATGAGACTTCTTCAATCTACCTAACTTTACCTCCTCTCATTCTCACTATAACCAATCTCCCACACCTCGTGGGGGCATATGTGCATCTTTTCCTCGATCACATCTACTAATCGATTTACTTTCACTTTTCTCATCTTGTTCATGATAGAAATCACTTATACCTTATTATGAATAGTTTCATTCTTGTTCATACAAATCTCTCCTAGTATGCCCATCTTTCTCAACAACCTTTTTTGTTATTCTTATATTTTGAACATATGAATTTTTAATCGATCATTTAAATCACGTACTTCAACTCTGTCTATTCCTCCTAGATCTGAAGTATTGCAAATATTAGGATAACAAACAAATTAAAATGAAAGGTATCGAATTTTTAAAACGTACAACCAACAAAATAGAACTCGACAAGTGGATCATGTTACCTTTTTCTTTTTTTTTTTGTATAGGATCAAATTTTAGTGTTCCATATTTAATTCCTTAATTCACTATAACAAAAAAGGGAATTAAATGAACTATAATAACATTTGATAAGGCATGTGTGGTGTGAAAAGAATGAGACATGGCCCTATATATGTCTTATCTCTTAATTTTCAAAAGCATTTCTTATTTTCAAACTTTAGAATAGTTATTTTTCTTGTCCTTATCATATTAGAATGATATAGATATAGATATATCTATTACCTATGTTAAATAAATCTTTTTGAAAAGACTACATGTTCACATTTTTCACAAAGAAAATTAAGAGGAAGACCTATGAGTATTGTATTATTTTTATAATATTTGCATGAAATAAAGGGGTCTTACTTTTTGACTTTGGAAAATATTTCCAAAGTTGATGAGGTAACTGATGATTTGATGACATTTAATTCATTAGAATCTATAGAAATTAATAGTACTAAATATATATATTAAAAAGAAAGTTTTAAAAAATCTAATTCATTTATAGACTTGAAATAATAACCGAAAAAATTAGTGTATTAAATTTCATATATATATATATTTGAGTGTATAACAAATAAATAACTATATTTCAATTCTAAATTAGTTCGAATCGATTATATCAAACTTTTTTATTCTGTTTAAGTTTTATTCATGTCTTTACGACATGAATACAACCTAATAAAATCGATATGATGATAATTTATTACGATTTAATAAGTTTTATGTAGATTATCAAATTAAATGCACAAGTACCCCCTCAACTTATGCCCGAAATTCCAGAGACACACTTAAACTATACTAAGGTCCTATTACCCCCCTGAACTTATTTTATAAGTAATTTTCTACCCCTTTTTAGCCTACGTGGCACTAGTTTGAAAAAAAAAGTCAATCATCCTTGGGCCTACAAGATAGTGTCACGTAGGTCGAAAGGGTAAAAGATTATTAATAAAATAAGTTCAGGGGAGTAATAGGACCTTAGTATAGTATAAGTGTGTCTCTGAGATTTCGGGCATAGGTTGAGGGGTACTAATGAAAAAAATAATCTAGCTCATACATACGAAGTTTGATTTTTGTGCATGTGTAAATTCAAAAAAACAATATCCATCATGCTTTTTTTTTATTTTTTATGCTATGGTTATATGTGAAGGTACTAATAATTCCTAATTTTTCAACGCGTAGTCACGTTGATACTTTATTGTAAAATTCTTTTGTTGACAAATGAAACACTTCCAAGCAAATAATTACAATAAATTAACAACCAACCCACTAAACAAGAATATTTGCAGTACTCAAATCTATTTCTTTGTAGAATAATAATTAATAAATTACTAATTTGAGCTTTCATGTAAATTCCCCTAAAAAAATATACAAAATCCATGATAGCAATATATTATTTGTTTTTTTATTTATTTGTCGTAGTTTTCTTTTTATATAGTTAAATAAGAAATGTTTTATACAGATGATAAGATTAATTAATAATTTTTTAATTCTATTGATATAAAAAAAATTATAACTTATATTATTTTAAAATATAAATTTAATATAACATAATTTAATTTTAAAAATAAATTAAATTGACTCTCGAAAAATATAGTATGATAATTGAAAAGGAATGAATAAAGTATAATCACTTTCATACTTAGCTTTCTAGGTTAATAATTGTATCGGACTTAATATGAAAAAGTTACATATTTCTTACAAAGTCAACTTAATTTTAGCAAAAATATTATTATTTATACATGTACCAATCACATTATATCACTTTTAGCGTCAATTATTTATCGGATGGTTTAATTGTTTGTAATATATATATTTGTAGAAATAATTACTAGTAATATTATATTTTAGCAGAATTTGTAAACATTGTTAAAGCTTATAATGATATTAAATTTAATGGAAAATGTACGAGTATTCCCTCAACTTATGTCCAAAATTTTAGAAACACACTTATATTATACTAAGATCCTATTGTCTTTCTGATTCAACGTTTGTTGACATTTTTCTTCAAGTTAGTGCCACTAGGTCGAAAAGGGGTAGAAAATTATTAATAAAATAAGTACGAAAATAATAGGAGCTTAGTATAGTATAAGTGTGTCTCTGAGATTTCGGACATAAATTGAGGGATACTCGTGCATTATCCCTAAATTTAATAAAAATTAATAACATCAATAAAAACTTCAATATTTATTAACATATCTAATTGTTACTACTAAAAATTATTTTTATTGATACATATATGTTGTGTATAGGGCTGAGTCACACACAAGGTTGAATTGTACTGCATGAAAGGTCCACTCAACTCCCAGAATTAATGGAAAAGATTGAAACCAATTAAATATTTTAAATTACAGAAGGATTATTATACAGTCAGTTTTTTTATTAATAATTTCGTTTGTTTAGATAATCTTTCATTAATAAAATATTATTATAGAAGATAGTTAATCTAAAAAGTTCTTACTATAGCTCAAAAAATTATCAAAATGAGACAAGCTAAGGCGAAGACAAATTAAAATAACATTTAAATGATATAAGTCATACGTTTATTTGTCATAACTTGAATAAACATATAACTTAAATTTTATTAATAACGATTTTGATTTTTTTATTATCGATTTTGAATAATTTGGACCTTTTTCTCTTAATAGGTTAGCATGTCTACAGATGGATTTAATACGTTTAATTGATAAATTTTAAAATGGGATGGAACTGAACGATACACCAAGTTAGCGATTTAACTGCACCACTTATATTTTTACTTACATATAGACAGTTAAAATTGAAAAAACATAAACATGAAAACACGACAATATAATTAATCGTAAGGAGCACGCTGCCATACGCCTTATTAGGCACACACCTCCTTCGTAAGGCACATGTCAGGCTGCACTTTCTATATACGATTTAATGACTTTTATCTTCCATCCAAATATTATCTTTTACAAAGGAAATGTCTAATTGTTCTTCTTATATACTATTAAACGACTTTTAACCTTCTATCTAGTGATTGTTCTTTTGAGTACGAAACTAGGATAAGGAAAGATTTTTTATAAAAGAGAATAAGATAGTGATCTAAAATCATAATTAAAAAAATACATTTTATCAAAAGAAAATTAATAATAACATAATAATAAAAGTAAAACGTGTAGATGGACCGACTTATTGAGTTATTAGTTTTTTTAAAAAAATAAATAAATTAGAGGATAGAGTTCGTACGGCTCTTTTATAAATTATTATTCATGGTCCAATGTTGGACTTTTTTGCAAATACTTTTAAAAATTCTTTAATTCTTCTAAATTTATATATATATACATATATAATGAAGGATATATATACTATATAGTTTGATCTTATCGATATAAATTTACAGAATCAAGGAATTGATTGTGTTGTTTTTAGTTTTAGTTTTTTTTGGATAAAAAACAATTAAGATGTGTTTCTCGATATTACTAAATATATATAATTAATAAAATAATTACATTGGGTGGCTCTTCACATGAAAAGTCAAAGCTATGTTTTATTGGAATAAATTATTTTAAATTAATTATATCGAGAGAAATAATTATTTATTATTAAAATATAAATAATTTAAAGTAATTTAATATCTTCAATTAAAGACAAAATAAAATAATAGTGCATTTTTATTCTTTGAATTATTATATCTAATACTCAAACCAAATATTCTCGAAAATTTATTCAATATATGCACTTTAATAATGGACAAGTACTACAAATATCAACTTGGGACTAGAACTCCCCATTATTACCTTTTTTCCCCTTATATGATCTATACTTTTTTTTAAAAATAATTACAACAAAATAAACAAATATTTTTATTTATTAAAGTCAGATTTTTATTTTTATTTGCACTATTAACATATCAAGAATTTCTTTTTTCTATTATACATTAATTATTTATTTTTTGAATTGTTTTTCAAAACCTAAGATCATATATCAATTAATATGAATATTTTATAAAATACTTATATTAATCACTATCTTATGCATAAATAATTTCAAATTATATAAGTAAAAAAGAATGAGGGAATTAATCTTCACATATCAATAGAGATAAAATAATTCTAAAACCCCTCTTTTTAATTAATATTTTTAAAGAGGTGTGAAAAGGGTTAGTCTTCAAATATCAATTCTCTGTTTTATGCTTGGATTTATATATATTTGTTTATTATAATTTTATTTTTAAAATGTTCCAATAATTAATTTGTAAAAAATTTACTTATTTTTTATTTTTATAACAGTGAAGTGTTTTGATTGTATATAATTAATACAATGCATAGAACCTAAGCGTGTGTTTTTGTTTTATTATGTATTATTTGGTTAATTAATAGCATTTACACTTTATTGCTTAATTATTTAATAGAGCATTCTGGCATGCTAGTGGTTAGAAAGTCAGCAACCATAATATTTTTATATGATTTGAATATCCTGTTCAGTATTATTTGTCATGATTTCTATTTTTAAAGTTAAATTATAAAAAATTTGACTAATATTTGAAGATGTATTATTTCATCATATTAATATGCAAAAAATTGCAATTTATAGTACTTTTCATATAGTTTTAGAATATCTATTTTTTTTAAATATCGAACTAATGCGATCTAATTTAACTTTGAAAATTAGTCAAATTAACTTTCGAAAAGCGCAACATGACAAATAATACCAGACAAAGAAAGTAGTATATACTCTTTCGATTCTTTTTACTTGGCAAATTTAGCTTTATATGAAATATTTATTAAAAAATAATAAATGATAAAAATTAATCATTTTATCTAATAATTATATTTTTTTTGTTATGATGAAAAATATTAACTCAATTTTAATAAACTGAACATATAATAAAAATTCTTTTAGGATCTTGATTTGTTGAATATAACAAGTAAAAATAAATAAAATATAAAAATATTTGATAAATAAATAAAAATACAAAATATATACTTTTCTAAATAAAGTTAAATAGTTAAAAACAAAATAAACAGACAAATCATATAAACCATGATTATTAATATCATAAGTATGTATAACGTTCTAGTGGAATTAAAATAAATTATACGTCTACCTTAATGTGTAAGTCAAAATTAAAGTTCATTGAATATTTTTTTTTTGTTTTTTATATTCCAAACACATGCATACAAACATTATATATATAGAAAAAAAAATGTTAGGACTAGAGAATCTTTATGGAGGTCTTTCTTAAAAATATTTTCTAGAAAATAATTTCCTGATCAATCGCATAGAGAGAATTTATTCGATAAATATATAAATAAATAAATTTCATAAATAACATCGCAAAATGATTGTGTTCCTTTCACCGGACACTCCCCCACCCCACCACCAACTTCATATTCCACTGAATTATAATATATAAATGTTATTGAAATAATATTTATATTCTTAATCTCGTTATTTTTAAAATAAATCATCTAAAATTATACTAGGATTATAAAAATAATTCAATCTTTTGTTTAAGATAACTAACATTACTAAAAAAAAAATTAAACTTATACTATAATAACAATTCAATAGAATTGAATAATTTTATAATATCGTTATAAAAAAATAAATATCGAACATAAACCAAAAACGAAAAAATGACACTCTTGTGGAGATGAACTAGGTTAGTTGAAAAGAGCTATTGGCCTAAGTCCAAAGTTTTGACTAGTTGACTTCATTTCTGTAATTACTACAGTAAATATTTGACCCCAATATTCTAATTATATGTTTTTTTTTTTTCTATCAAAAGACCCACAATAAACTTTGTTTTTTTATGAAAAAAAGAGAAAAAACCATAATATGGACCACTGTTTATGACAATCTGTAATTACTGTTTTCTATGACCTTGCAGTGTGTTCACATGATTCTGTAAAACAATTTTGGTGCTGTTTGTTTGGGCCTTACAAAATTTACCACATTTTCCAAAAGTATTTAATTAAAATAAGAAAAAGTCATTTTGATTATATTTTGATTAAGATGATAAAATAATATACTTTATATTATTTTATTTTATTTTTGAATATTTTTATCATTTTAGATTTAATATATTTTAATTAAAAAAAGAAAAATTATTAATTTATTTTAAAATAAAAAAATATCATAGATTTTTTAAATTTTTGATCAAATTTTCTAATCATTTAGCATTTTTTTAAAATAAATAATTAATTAATTTTCCTCCATGACTAGGTGTGTATATATATATATATACGAGTTAATACCTCAGATGGTCACTCAACTTTGCACTCTTCTCTCAGAAAGTCACTCAACTTTCAATTTTCCCTCAAAAGTCACTCAACTATGCACTCTTCTCTCAGAAAGTCACTCAACTTTTAATTTTCCCTCAAAAGTCACTCAACTATCCACTCTTTCCTCAGAAAGTCACTCAACTATCCACTCTTTCCTCAGAAAGTCACTCAATCTATTAAATTATTTTTAATTAAAATTTATTGATATTAATTATTTATATAACAAACCAAAAATTTTAAAAAATAAATTAAATCATTTAGTGATCCACCCACTTAACCCGACCCATTAAAAATATGATATGACCCATTTTATTTTATCTTTAATCCTAAATTAATCCCTCTCTTTAACCTTGAATTAGGATTAGATTAATTTAGGATTAAAGATAAAATAAAATGGGTCATATCATATTTTTTAATGGGTCGGGTTAGGTGGGTGGATCACTAAATGATTTAATTTATTTTTTAAAATTTTTGGTTTGTATATAAATAATTAATATCAATAAATTAATCCCTCTCTTTAACCTTGAATTAGGAATAGATTAATTTAGGATTAAAGATAAAATAAAATTGGTCATATCATATTTTTTAATGGGTCGGGTTAGGTGGGTGGATCACTAAATGATTTAATTTATTTTTTAAAATTTTTGGTTTGTTATATAAATAATTAATATCAATAAATTTTAATTAAAAATAATTTAATAGATTGAGTGACTTTCTGAGGAAAGAGTGGATAGTTAAGTGACTTTTGAGGGAAAATTGAAAGTTGAGTGACTTTCGGAGAGAAGAGTGCATAGTTGAGTGACTTTTGAGGGAAAATTGAAAGTTGAGTGACTTTCTGAGAGAATAGTGCAAAGTTGAGTGACCATCTGAGGTATTAACTCATATATATACCTAGTCATATAGTTATGGTCTTGTGGAACCAAAAATTATGATAAGAAGATAATAAGAAAAAGAAAAAGTGAAATAAAATTTGAACTTAAATCTTTTTAATAGAATAAAATTTTTCGAAGTTGAAATAGCTAGTAATAGCCGGTTAGTTATACGGCAGTGAATTCGTTTCTGAGCCTTGTACACACTGGGAGGGGAGAGAGATGCCAAAAGCAGGGCTAGTGACTAGTGTGAAGTCGTAACAAGGTAACCGTGCTAGAAGTGCGGTTGGATCACCTCCTTTTCGGAAAGAGCTAATGTTTATTGGATATTTTGGTTTGACAATGCTTTACACCGCCCTAAAAAAGAAGGGAGCTACAACTGAGTTAAACTTGGGGATGAAAATCTTCTTTTATTTCTCTACGATGAAATAAGACCAATCTCATAAGCTTATTATACTAGAAGAAAGACATCTTTTGAATTTTAAAATATAATTTTTCATCGAAAGACGTTGAACTGGTTCTTCTTCTTTGCATGAGATAAAGCTAGTGCATTCTATACGTGTCAAATTTTTACAGGTATATATTCAGATCTATGTATATATGTGGTGTATCCAAGTTCATCACGTACATTATTCGATAGCAACTATTAACTAATGAGAAAATGAGTGGTTTTAAGTTCTTTTCATTTCTTTTAATTTATTCACGTGACTTTTGTCTTTTTATTTAACGATGATAAAATTAATTTATAAAAATATAATTTAATTTGTTGATATTTTTGTAATTTATTTATTTATTAATAACAAACAAAAAATGAACTTAATAAGAGTTGGATGAGTCATGCTATAATTCCTGATTTTGATTTTTTTTAATCGGAGGTTTTTTTAGTAAATTGAATAATAATAAATAAAATAATAATCAAGATAGTCAATCAACTGAGCTATTAAAAACTTTTTATGACCTATGATTCTGTTCACTTTAATCACAATTTTAAACTTCATATTATACTAACTCAGTCAATAAATAAAACTTTCATGTTTAATAAGGTTCGATTTTTAACCTAGCTTGAAGCAAACATAGTCAAAAGTTCATAATCATTCTATTTGCAATGTCATTATTGTAAATTACTTCATACGTTTATTAACTCAATTTATTGTGATCTGTTCAAATTAACTCTATCCATTCATTCGACAACGACAAGACTTCATAAATCTCCGATGTCATTGTTGTAAATTACTTCATTCGTTTATTAACTCAACTTATTTTGATCTGTTCAAATTCAACTCAATCCATTCATTCGACAATGACAATAGTTCATAAATCTCCGATGTCATTGTTGTAAATTACTTCATTCGTTTATTAACTCAACTTAATTTGATCTGTTCAAATTCAACTCAATCCATTCATTCGACAATGACAATAGTTTATAAATCTTTGATGTCATTTTTGTAAATTCCTTCATTCGTTTATTAACTCAATTTATTTTGATCTGTTCAAATTCAACTCAACCCGTTCATTCGATAACGACACTTGTTTTGACTATGAATATTTTGCTGGCATTCTCTTAAAATTCTTGCTATTTATACAACTCCCAACAGCTCTATTCTTCTATCTCTCAACTCTCTATTTCTCTCTCTCTCTCATCATCACAAAGACAATAAAAAGATTAGTTTTAAGAAAAAAAAAATATCAATAAATCAAAGGCAAAAAATGGAGCAAAAAAATATTTTTTTTCTTCTTTCTCTTATGGTTTTACTACTAATTTCCTACACAACATCAGCTCGTTTATTGCCAACAATTAATTCTCAAGGTATTGATTTTTTTATTTTATTTTTTTAATTAATTTCTATAGAGCTTCAAAAATTAAATTATTGTTGAATAGTAATTAATTAATTATTTTTTTTTTCACAGAATCTAATGGGATTATTAGTAATAATCCAATTTCCTCACAAGTACAAGAAGATTTCAATGATGTAAGTTCTTTCTCTTATTTCCCCCTTATATAAGGTATATGAGCTTATTCGAATCGATATGATCAGTGAAAATTCATATTATCGATTTGAGATTTCACTTCTTATAAAAACAAAAAAAAAAAAAATTAGCTAGTGAGAAGATTTTGTAATTAGTAAAAAAAATTCTTTGTTAATCCTATTTAGCGATGAATTATCAGAATATTATGTTAGCTATGAATAATCAAGCAATAATTTCAATTTGTTTTTGTGTTTAGGCCTAGTAATTTTAGCCTATTGAATTTTAGCTAGCTCGTATTTGAATTTTTCTTTTTTATGGAAAAGTAATTTTTTATATAGACGATATAATTTTTTTTAAAAAAATATTCAGTTGATCACCTTTTATTTATTTCGGAGTTTAAAGATAAAAGGGGTTCAATTTAAATAAATTTTTGTACATGTAACTTCTAAGAATATATATAGAGTAATATAATTTTTTTTTGTATTTTCTTTAATACACTTATTATAATTTTTGAGCTTCGATTTTAAAAATTCATATATACGACTCTAACTTTGAATTGATTTTTTCTTTTTGGAATAGCTCATGGGAAAAGAAGAATGTGATGAAAAAGATGAAATTTGTTTCAAGAGAAGAATGATTGCAGAGGCTCATTTAGATTATATTTATACTCAACACAAGCCAAAACATTGAACAAGTTTATATTAATATTATTATTTTTTTTCTTAAGGATGATTAATTAGTAATGTTTTTTTTTTCTATACTTGAAAACTTTAAATTATAGTACTACGTACTAAAAGAAACTTTAATTTATTAAAACTTGTATTTCGATGTATCATAAGATTGTAGTACTATGTTTTGTGAGAATTATAAAGATAGCCAAAAGTTTAATAATTACTCTTTGAGTCTTGATCTCTGTTTATTATTTTCTTCGTTTCATATTAGTAGTTTCGTTTAAGAAGGTAATTTTATCAACGTACTTACTAAAAAAAATTCTTGAAACTTGACAAGCTTGTTTATCCTTTTAAAAGGAATAAATTGTAAGGGTAAAATAGGAAAAGAAAAATTAATTCTATCTTAATTATATAAATTGACAAGTAATTTGAAATGATTATTCTTAATTACATGAACAATTAATATGAAACAAAAGGACACAACTAAAATGAAATTAATTATGAGAAGAGCGTAAGAGTAGATTTTGTAATACACAAATTTAAATTTAATCAGACTTAGAAGGATATCGACATCAATGAAAAAAAGACAAAAAATAATTAAAAAGAAATCGTCGGTTATACTATATGTTCCCTATCAGCAATACTTTGAATTTATAACCCCAATTTTTAAAAAATAAATGTATCTTTAAATGATACTTTTGCACCGTCGAAAATTGTATTTTTGTGATATAAATAAAGTAATCATTTTATTTTATTCAACTTATGCAATAATTTTTTAGAGTATGAGTCCTATTGATTCGAGGTATTCTTGAAATAACATAGATTTTAGTAATATGTACTGAACTTTTTTAAATCAATTTTTTTTGGGAGGTATAGTTCGAAATTAGGGTTAAATATTTTTTTTCCAAAGTGACGAAGTCGATAACAAGATGTTGAAGCTAAAAGCTTTTGGAAGATTTTTAATATGTCTTTGATCCGTTGAGCGAGAAGCCCTTTCAGTACTCTCTATCTCTATATATTTTAAAAATTAACTAACCACAAAGGTTCAATTCCCGATGTCCTTTTTATTTAAGGTGGATTACAAAAATACTACCTATTTGGCGAAAAGAAAAAACATATTTCTTTTATTCAGTTTTACTTGTCATTGTTTGATTTAGTACATATATTAAAAAAATAATTATCAATATATATATTTTATTAAATTATTCCTATTAAATGAAATTTTATTTAAAAAATAAATGACAAGTAAAAGTAATCGAATGATGAAATTTCTTTGATAAGGGGACAATAGCATGAGTAAAGGGGTCAATTTCAAATTCCAATTAAAAGAAAATTGGTAGACCCAGAGTTGACCTTTAACAGATTCCTTCAATTATTGCACCTTTGTCTTTTTTCTTACTTTTAAGTCCAAATGTAACAAATCATTCATTGGTATTAGTGTCTTGTCTTTTAACACAGCTGTATGATTGAGCCATACTTATTCAATATATACTATGCATTTCACACATTATTTGGAGATTTTTAGGTTTAATTATTGAAAAAACAATTATTTGTGAATCTAAATATACCATAGTACTCTAATTTCATGAGGTAACAAACTTCTAGTTCTAGAATATAATCTTAAACATGAAGAGTTTTGAATACATATTTCATAAGAAATGCTTATTCATAAATCGAATAATATTAAAACTCGCTAAAAATGGTATTCATAATTACTAGCTTTTATGATAGACTCAGTCGATGGACTTGAATAGCAATGTGACAAATGACAGTGCTTCGAATATTGTGTTGGTTAGCCATCATAGCAAATGGCAGCGCCTCGAGCATTGTGTAACTAGTTTACTCTCTTAGTTGATGCTTAAGGGTCGTTTGATTAGAAACATATCATTCGAAAACTATTATATATATGAGATAATTTATCCCTTGATGGGATAAATAATCTCAAGATTGTCTAATAACTTCAACCAAACGTAAGATACAATAATCTGAGACTATTATACCTTATACTTCACATCAAACGACTTCTAAGTATTGAGTAGATACTTCACACCTTCCTTAGACTCCACTTGTGAAACTACACTAGATACGTTGCGATGAAATGAGAAGTTTAAATTAAATGCTTGTTTTTTTGTTCATAGGAGAATCAGGGAAGAAATGCTTGGATCAAGTGGATAACATGAACAGAAGTAAAACAAAAAAATCTAAAAATTTGCAACAAAAGAAGAAAGCTGCAGCTGGAAAATTGTGTAACATGAGTTTAATCCCCCTTTTTTTCAAGAACATCAGAGGAAAAACTGTTACAGCAAAGCACATTCACATTCTTATGCTCAATCTCGAAAGCACTCCTGTCATATTCGCGTCACTTAATACGCAGTAAGAGAGAGTAAAATGAGGATTGTGATGTTGAGCACAAAAAAAATTCACAATGAACAATTCCACAGAAGTTTGTGTATGTAAAGATTCTCATCAGCTTGAGCAGCAACTAATGTGAACGAATGTTCAGTCGACAGCTTCAAGAACCTCCTACTTTCTACTAGAAGTAAAAACCAAGGACTTGCAATAAACATACAGGCAATGAAATTACATCCCAATAAACAAAGAACTTCTATCAAAATCTGGGAATATCCATTATCTAAAACCAACAATATGGTTGCAATGATAGTCCAAGTGTCCGAGAACTTAAAAGGGACAGTTGCTGAGGCGCTAGACAATTAGTAAAAGTTTTAAGCCCTTAATGTTCTAACAAAGTGAATGCACACTCAGTAGCTTGCTTAAGTATAAGTTGGATCTTGAACAGAATTGCAGCTGGATGATTTTTGTTCGATAGTTTGTTCAATAGCATCAATAACTGAAACTGAAAACGTCACTGAGGACAACTGTAAGTGGACAGAAAGTATCAAATTGAGGAAGATGTGATGCGCAAAGTGTTCTAGTATCTAGAATTTCCATTTCATTGTCGTTTCAAACAAAAGCATGGAAGAGGCTTACTAAGCAAGAAGATGTATATTCGTTACAAGTAATTCAAAATGAACCTGGTTGTCTTCGATTAAGAGACAAAAATCAAGCATCCAACACCTGAGAAATGAAACCATGGACAATATGATAAAATACAAGTCAGCAGTGGCTACTAATGAAATAAAGGAACTGCAAGGAACGAATAAATACCAACATACAAACTACGAAGGATGGCAAGATTAAAATGTTCGAGCACGTACGCAAGTCCAAAGGAAGATCAAAAAGGATAATGCATCTCTAAATTGCATTTCAAAAGTTAAGCTTCCTCCATTTTATTGCCAGCACAAAACCAATTTGAATTCAAAGCACTTAGAGAATTTAAGAACTTTAGGAAGTGCTCTCTTCTGAAAAGCATTTAATTCTTAAGAGCAACGCACTCCAAAATGGGGCTGTCAGACAATTAGATCCATAATTTACTGAAGGTGCCGACAAGTAACTTGTGTCGTCCAGTTTTCAGACACTTGAAGGACCAAAATCAGCTAACCATATATTTGGGGAATAATTTAGATGAAAAGTACCACATATTTGTTTTTCCATTAAGAATTGATGGCAGATTCTTATCTATGAAAAACAGATGCCACCCATTTACCAGCAAACCACATGAAAAGGCTTCTTTCATAATTATTAGTATCTAGCGAAGTATTTAAAATATCTAAAATCAACTTTAACATCATATCACTTACCAGTTTTATATCCTAGGCAAACCCCAACTCTTGACAAGAACTTTCTGAAATACAGTTCTTGTGGACTATCGGACCCTGACAATCACTTTCACTTGGAATACTCATGTAAACAGCATCTTTGAACATCCATTCATCACTTTCTTCATTGTAGAAGTCTTCAAAAAACTCACCACACAAAACACACACACATTGACATTCATCTGCAGGAACCATGGTCTCAGTACATTCTGATGTCTCACTAGAACCTCCAGCTGGCCCTTCGGATTCATCGCCACAAGGGAGGCCACCAAATGCAGCAATCCATTCCCCAGAATTTAAATACCACTTTCTTGAATTATTCAACAGTTTGACATCTGGATTTCTCAATGAGTGCCACTCCAAGTGTCTATCAAGTTTCACTTGGAATTTAAATCCAAAACCGCATATTCCACACTGAAGTGGAACATCATCAACAAGGTCACTGATCACAGCAGGATGAGAATTCCGAATCACATCTGGCTTAAATACAAGCCCAATGAGACTTTTTGCCTCTTCTTTCATGGACTGAAGTAAGACCTCAGGAGTTTTAGCAGAAGGTTTCGAGTGTGCAAGTTCATCCTTATGAGCTGAAGAAGGAACAGATGAAGATATTGGAGCAGATAAAGCAGGAGTTGAAATGGAGCTTGCAGGTGGAATAAGGTTCTGAGTTTGAGGAGGTGTATCTGAAGGAGTATAAATAGGAGGGTCCTTCTTTGATGCGGATATTAACCCCTTCGCCACCAATGTACTCAAAATGCTTGAAAGAGGACTGGAAGAAGTATTTGGTGCATTCGGCGTCTGCGATGATGCAGTACCTGCAAGAGTTGGAGGCAGACCAGGTGGCAATGGTGGCTGTTCTATATTTCTCTGGGAATAATTTGGAGAGTTCGAAGCATTTCTGTCCATCGATAGACTAGTGACAGAGGCCGGCGGTATACTAGGCCCAGATGTGGAAAACTGGGCGGGATGAGGCTGTGCACTGGCTTGGGATGACAGAGCACCCTTATCAAGAGAACTTGACGTAGTAACAGAACTCGATTTATTACCAATGACTCCACTCTTCAAAACAGCAGCCAACAAACTGCTAGTGCTAGAAGGATCAGGAAAACCTGAAATCTCAGGAACTGTTGAATTCTTGGTTTGACCAGAATATTCAGATTCCAGGCTTTCCCGCTGAACCTTCTGTCTCAACTGATGAGAAGAAGACAAGGCAGACGAATTATGCAAACTTGGAGGGTGTTGTCTTTGTGAATTAACTGAAACGGTATTCCGAGATGGCATTGTCAGAGATTCCTGCGCATACTGGTTACGAGGATCTAGATTTGACCTCCTTGAGATTTGGGATAGTCTTGGATCAGAACGAGAACTGGTTTGCATCTGGTACTGCTCAGCGGGACTGTTAATTACTTGATTACTGTTGCTTGTTATAAGTGATGGGGATGGAGGACGGTGATGCATTGGTGACTGAGCAGAGGGAGAGGCAGCTCTGAGAGTCTCTCCCTGTTGCACTATGGATCCCCTGGATTCCAGAGTTGCATTCATCGGCCCAATATTTGGCGTTCCAACATGGACTGAACCTGTCTGTAACTTGTAAGATGCCCTACTTACTGAATTTGCAACTTTTGACAACTCACTGAAAGAAGTTTGATAGCCTTCTGAATGAACTGGAGCACCTTGAACAGAAGCTGAATGCCTAGCTCCATCTAAAGCATGTGATCCCCTGGACCACATTGCTGACATTTGATTCCCAAAAGAAGCTGGCCCTCTCTCTTCGGCAGAAGTAGAATCAGCTGAGGCTTCACTATCAGCCCTTAACCCGACCTCCCTTATGCTTTGTGGTCTCCGTAGTTGATTTTCTAAGTCCTGCAGATTCAGGAAAATAACAAGGTTGGTCTGTCAAAAACAGCATAAACATTTTACACAACAAAAAAGTAGCTACTAGAAGAAATTACGAAACTAGCTCAATCAACAAAGAGACAAAAGCGTTTGGAATCATAAATTTAACAAACCTAGCGTAAGCATATTAGAAAGTAACATACAAATGACTTTTGCGGTACTTAAGGCATCATAAAGCAAGCTCATAGTTACAATGATAAATAGAATAGATCGGTACGATAGACAAATTTGCCAAAGGGGCTCTCAGCTGTTAAGAAAAAGGTTATATAGAGAGAGAGAGTAGCAGCTAGAAGCGGCAGAATATGCTGATCCATGTTGAAGGGCTAGAAGTTGGTGCACAAATAGTGATTTCTATCAAAAGCAAAAAGTGACCTTGATGAGCAGTAAGCCTGCTGGTTTCATGAGAATTTTAACAAGCGTTAGAAACAAAAAATTTAGATTGCAAGAAAATGATTAGACAAAAAGTTCATGGGTTAGACACTATTAACTTTAAGGAGATCATTACTGCATTTTCTTATTAAGGTGGACTATATGTCCAGAACTAGAACTACAGTGGGCAAAGTGCATGTAATTCTTTTAGAAATGAATCCAGTTCTAATATGAATAAATGTGGTTAAGCATTCTCTTACAGATTTATCTGAATCCTCAGATGCCCACCGGTCTTTAGCTGCATTATTTACATCATCCCACATGTACTCCTCTTCCTCAGAATTCTTCCAGCTCCTATCCGTTAAAGTACTGGTTCTATTTGGTAAGGACGGTATTAGTTGTGGATGTGCATCAGAGTTTGCAGATTTTTGGGGTATACTTTGGAAATCATGCTTAGTGTCCAAGCTGCTTCTTTGGCTCAATATTTTACCAGCCCCGGAATCATACCAAGGTTTATCGAACCCCTGTTCTTTAAATCTTTCACCTCCTCTTCCTACTCCAAAGGCAGCACGTCTTGGCAGATCAGAAGCATAATCCGAATCCCCATATGCTGCACTGATAGTTTTCTCAGGAACATGCTCATTCAACTTTTCTTTCTGAGCACGCTACAATATTGCAATATTAACTGGCTTAGATTCCTTAACTTAATAAAAGTTCAAGCAAGCATATCTGCAGACGTTCAATAGTTAAAACATACTCCATATCCCTACCTTAATGGAGGGATCAATCCATGATCTTCCAGAACTAACACTGGTCGTTCTCTCTGGTCTCTCTGCATCCTCATTTACATTAACAGTACTGCTGATGTCACTAGCTGCTCCTTTTGCCTTCATTATAACAAGAACATTGATAAACATAAAGACTATTTTGCAGGAAAGATGTGTTTTACAATTGAACAAAACATTTGACATTCAAGTTCCCACCATCACCCATTAACAAAATATTTCACAAATTGACCCAAGAAAACAAAATTCAAGATTTTGTGTGTGTGTGGTGGTGGTGTTGGGTTGCACAATACCTAAAAAAATTGATAAAAAATAATCGAAAAATATAAGTGTCCTTCTCTGAACATGCTTTTAGATGAAGCGACAGTTCGCGTCAGTTCAAGAGAAGGATTTTGGAAACCCAAGGCACTAACACTAATTCCTGAGAACCAGTTGATATGGCAGGTAGTATCTTAACCCATTACATGAGCATTCACCCAATACTGAGAAGTGTCTGATAGAGAGCATATTCAGGTTTTGTGGTATCCCCAACCATGGCTAAGTTTAAAATGAAGGGCAGTATTGTATGTGTTTTGTATGAAGGTAACAACAGTGCCTAAACCTCCTGCTATCAAAATCTCATTCAACAGCAGAGCAAGAACTGGGATAAACTCAGCATTTGAAATGATGAAAAGTTAGAGACATCTGACACAGTAGCAGCACCACATAACGTGCTCGAGAAAATAGATTCCAAAGAGAGCACCATAATGGCTACTCTCACTTACCCTGGTTGATTGCTGTAGACGTTGCCGTGCCTCCAGATATTTCGGATTTACATGAATGCTATGTGCAGGTCGTTGAGCCTGTGGATCAGGCCTAGATGTCCCTGATGATGAGCCATTGACACCGGTAGTAAATCCGAGCTCCTTCTCAATTAATTGTAGTTGTTGAGGGGGGAATACTCCTTTCCAAGTTCCAAAAAGATGCCGCATCCCAGGATGTACTGAAGGTTCAACCTGTCTATAAGCTTTGGAGAAAACCTAAAACACAAGAAAAAAAGATGATGAAGTATGTATTAGCTCGTAGTAATGTAGCTATGTCCCTATACAAGAAACATCAACCCAACTACAATTGATTACTCAAGGTAAGATAGGATTCACAGTGCTCGACATCATCATCCACTCAGATGGATGTCACATTCACAGGACACAGGAAAAACTGAGAAGAGTTCGTAACAGTGTTTTTTTTTCAAGTAAAATGAGAAGATCTCATCAAATGAATGGCAATGGTAACAACAGCTGAGCAAAGTATGTTACAGAGTTTCTTTTTCCTCTAGAAAAAAGTTGATAGATGAGAAAATGCAACGGTTGCAAGAATCATGATCAAAACAAACTACATATAAATCCAAATCTGACCTCAGGCAGCCTGGTGGCAAAATACTTGATATAATCCCGCCCGATGTTCTTCACAATACTGTCTAAAAGATATAAAGATGGCAACTTTTGCTCAGTAGGAACCTGCAAATGATTTCCAGCTATATTAAAATCAGTTCGTAAAATCCATTGACATTGACTGATGCGAATCGTATGCCAAGGGGTAAAAGCAAAAACACGAAATTCCTAACGGGAAAAGAAATAGACAGAGAACCATTACTCAAAGCAGCAAAGCAAAGACTATAAGCACCATTATATCCAACATCTTTGCAAACCATGATAGCACATGCAATACAGCTCTGGAGTACTTACTTAAATATTCAGCAGACAAACTGAATAGCAAACTGGGCCGTATCAACATAAAAATCATCTTTGGCAAAGCTAGAGAACAATTTCAAAATAGAATAAACCAGGTAAGGGAAGGGAGCTGTTAACATGGGATGACCAGATCTGCCCGCAGCTCTGCACTGCACTCTCATTTCACCTTCTCTTTATACAAGCAAAATTTATTCAACAAAATCTAGACAGAAATTTAGTTATACCTGTATCGCATCAATTGATATCATAAAAACAAATATAACCATGGACATCCTTCATATTAGCACAGCAAAATTATATATTGTACAGATAACAAAACCACTCGGATCGAAGGATGGAAGACTTTCAAAGAGATGTCTTTCCTTTATCCATTTAAACAAAAGCATCTAATTTGGACTTAAAAAATGTTTCTGGTATGAAATTCACAATTTACACAACATAGAGTGAATGTGATTCTTTCTGTATCAACAACAACATACACGATGGGGTTCCCCACAAGTGGAGTCTGAATGATTCTTTCTCTATCATTTTGGAATTAATCGCAATTTGTTTATGTGAATCACAGCATCCACTAGTTAAAGAAGCACAATCCAGACAAGTTACTTGAATCAAGAAGTTGCCAGACCTTCAATGTCTGATGCACAAGCAAAGGCTCAAGATCAGTATATCCAAACTTTCAAAAATTGTGAAACTACAGGAAGCAAGATTCCGTATAACAGCACATCTTGAAGACATGTCTTCGTTTTTTTTTTAAAGGATTGAACTTGACATGTCTTGCATACTAAATTTTGCAGAGAATACAACTAAATAACAGGATACATCCTTCATCTGACAACAAATGCTAAATAGTGAACCTCAACGATGCTGAGTATCTGATTTACGCCAAAGACGTAGTATCTGATTATGCTCCAACGATGCTGAGTATCCTCACCATTAAAGTTGGAGCATAATCGGTGTTGGCCTTTTGGGAACCTCAAAGGCAAAATGAATTGAGTCTGTATTGGCCAGACATTAACCAGTCACATATAGAAACTGCACGAATCATTTTTTAATTAAAGAACTATGATACTTTGAGATACATCCAGGAGGAAAGCTTAGAAATTGGAAATACAAGTACTTTTTTGCCCAACGTCTCACATATAATCATTCTCATCAATGCTGTGGAGAAACTGTGATTGCACTTTGGAATTGTTTCACAGCGCTATTCGGATAACTTTGAATGGAAAATTCTAACAGCTAAAGTTATAATCATGACATCTCCATCACCATAGCAAAGCAACTTATATAATTTCATAAAGAGACTAAATTTGTTCCAAATTCACCAACTTCCTCACTAACCAAGAAATCATTTACAAAATCTTGATTCTATTTTCAGCTACAACACTCATTACACCAGCTGCACTAATCTAAAATATCATAAATCTAACTTTGCCTTCTTTATCAGATTTCACTTCTGTACAACCAAGTAATAAAACACACTAAATTAAACAAAATCAACAACATTGACACAGTAGCATTTAAAACCGGAATATCACCTCAATAATGTTGTTGCAGATAGTAGCAGCAATTGCCTTGGCCGCTTGCAAATTCTCACCAGCAATAATAGTCAAGTTTGTAATTATCGGCTTTGAATTAAATGTTAGTTCAGCTAAAGCCGTCTTATATTGACTCACTAGCTCCTGATGCTGCGTCTGCTGTTGAAAAGACCCGCGAATCGAATCACTGTTTTCCGAGTCTCCCCCTTTATCACCAGCTCGAATCCTCGAATTCCCAGCTCCCCGTTGAGGAATAAAGCTTCTCCCATTAGAACCTCGCTCAGTTCCAATTGGGGCTTCGACTAATCTTGGTTTCTTAGGTCCTGGCTCCAATCTTGATCTATCAAATGGTCTACGAGAACCCTCCATTTCCATCACTTTATCCAAACAATCATCAAATAATAAAAGAAAAAAAAAACTAACCCTAAATTCAAACTATTTTACATCGGTTACATCCAAAATTGCTATTAAAAAAAACGCAAAATCAAAACAAACAACAAAATCACTACTTATTACTAATTTCATGTAAATTTCAAGAACAACTCGAACCAAAGAGACTAAATCTGATCTTTATATATATACAGAACTGAAATTGTTAGCTTCAATTGGGGATTTTCAGCTGTAAATTGGAATAGGAGATAGGGTTTTTGATTGATTTGGGTAAAAGTGTAGCTCCTATATATATGGGTCGGGGCAATTGGGGGTGGGTTGCTATTTGAAGAAATTGGAAGAGAGAAAGGGGTAAAGATATGGGCCTTGTTGAAGCCCATGAGTTGAGAGTTGGGCTATTTTTCTTGGCGATCCGTCTAGTTCGAACTGACATAGCTAGGTGAATTGGATCAACATCTATTTACCATCGTTAAAGAATCATTTTGGTTACGCAGTTCTTATCCTTACCCCTCCCCAAACCATTCTCTTATTTTTGTTGATCTTCGTAATCTTGTCTTATATAATTATTCTTAGGATAAAAAATTTTATTTGTATATAAAATAGGGAAACAGAATAAATACTTCTCCCAATTATTAAATTTGCATGTAAATATCCTCCGTCATTTTATGTATTATGTCAATATGGGCATGCAAAGTTATTAATTATTAGAGGATTTTCAAAAGAACACAAATATTGATGAAGAAATTAGAAATTTGTACGAGTTCTTTTACTGTACCTTCAACAATTTCAGTTGTTTGAATACTCAATTAACGCTTGTTATTTAATTTGTACTAACAAATACTTACAACTATAACTTTGCATCAACATAAACAATAAAGCTTAAAACATATACTCAAAAAAATAATTAATAATATAAGCATAAATTAATGATTGTAAAAAAAATATCAAAATCTTCAAAAAATAAAATGAAACAAAATGAAAAAAAATGAGTAAATTGAATGCACAGTGTCCCCTAAAAAAATTATTCTCCTCTAATACCTGATGTTTAAAGGAATAGATCCTCTCAAGATAGAACATATCTATTCACCAGTGTATTGACACAAAAACAATGGTGTGAGTGAGTCATTCAACAAGAGAAAAGTACACAAATATTTAATTATCCAAAAGAGGAAGATAAAGTTTAAATTTTTTGTTGGTTTAAAATGAGAGAAAAGACATTTATTTGTAGACAACAAAGGGTAGTGTGAACAAATAATTATCGTGTCTTATCGAAAAAGTAACAATACTTCGAAAAGGTCATAACTTTCCATAAATGTGGCAACTCTTTATAAAATTCACAATTTTTCATGAAATGAAAGACTATTTTTGAAAGGTTGCACCACGTAAGTGGGCCTAGGATTCTCTTTAGGACAACTTTCACATATAGCAAACAAAAAATTCATATTTGTATGCTATAGCAAAGTTTGCATAATTGCGCTCCATAGCAAACATAAAAATTGTATAATTCGCTATACATATACAATTGTATAATTCGCTGGCCTATTTCGCTGCAATGGTATAATTTGTTTTGCATACAGTTGATTCGAATTAAAATGTATGTATATTGCATAATTATAAGTGTATAGCAAGAAGATATATGTTTTTCTCTCGCTTTATACAAAAATAGAAACACAATATATACACTTCTGTTGTATAAAGCTAGAGAAAATTGTATTTCACTGCAATTGTATAATTCACAACTGTATAATTCGTTGGCCTTTTTCTCTGCAATATTTGAAGTAAAATGTTTGTAAATTGTATAATTAAGTGTATAAAACGAAGATATATATTTTTGCATGTGTATATACAATTTTCTCTCGCTTTATACAAAACAGAAACAGAATTATACACTTCTGTGTATGAGAGAGGCGAGCGAGAATGGAGAGTGGCGAGCGAGATTTTTGGGAGAGAGACGCTGGCAAATTTTAGCTAACGTTTGCTATGGAGCACAATTAAATCAAAACCTAGCTATTCCATTTGTTTTAGGTTATTAGTTTGCTATTATATACAATTTTCCCTTCTCTTTATACATATACTAGTTAATGCTCATATCTAACTTTTCTTAATGTATTCAAAAGTTTCGGTGTTACCATGACTGCACTTTTTAAAGTCCATATGAAATGATTTATTTTGTATTCACATAATGTTTTACCTATATGATATGTCATTATTGATTTAGTGACACTTTTTTACAAAGAAGTCATTTTTGGTTATAATTTCAAGAAATTTCATGTGTCTCACTATCATACATTGAACTTTTTTGATAAATATATAGTGAATAATAATTAATTATTAAGAAACAATGAACATTGTGTATGATAAATTTATTTTACAATAAATCATTGTATTCTTAAATTTATTTTACAATGAATCATATAATAAAAAATTACAATGAAATCATTCGAGCACATTGTATTTTACGTATAATAAATGTTATTTTTTCATATGAATTCAATAAATAAGATACATATTTAATAAGATATAATGTTTTGATATATTCATTATTCTTTATGTACAATAAATTATTGTTTCTAGTAAATTCAATAAATATGATACATAAATTAGTAAGCTACAATAATTTTGATGTAATATAAATTAACGTTTATTGAATCTCAATTAGTTCTTTAAATTAATAAATATTAATTTCTATTTTAATTAATACATCTATAAACTAATAATATTGTGTAGTCTCACCTTTATTTATTTGGTATGGTTTTTACTATAGTATTATTTTAAGAATAGAAGTTATTTGTAGGAAAATAAGAAAATCTATTTAAAGAAAATCAATTGAAAAAATTCTTTAAATATCTCTACCTATGATTATGATATATTATGAGTAGATATATAGATGTACATTCTATAACACCCCAATTTAAAGCATTACTAAGCCATTTTTAGCAAACTATTTAGACCTATTTTTGATACTTCAGAACCTTTTAAGGAAAAAAATTTCAAACTCAAAGTTGAAATATATGCTCAAACATATTTTTAAATGTATTTCCTTTTTTAAATTTTGATTCAAAGTATAAGAAAATTCTTCGGCCACTAACTGAAGCACTAT
This sequence comes from Solanum chilense, assembly GCA_032847665.1. Taxonomy (NCBI): domain Eukaryota; kingdom Viridiplantae; phylum Streptophyta; class Magnoliopsida; order Solanales; family Solanaceae; genus Solanum; species Solanum chilense. Next base: position 3,405,424 of record CM064971.1, on the reverse strand, counting down.
TAAGCCCTTCTCAACATACTATTTTGACCAGCTTTTGGTACTTGAGAACTTTTTAAGGAAAAAAATTCAAAATGCTTGTATAGTTAAACATACCTTTGATAGTATTTCCTTTTTTAAAAATCTGAGTCAAAAAACATATGAATTTCTATCCAAATTTTAAGCATCTTAAGCACTATATAATCCTTCATTTTGACTCCTCAAAGTGAACAACTTCTATTTTCTTTTCCCCATTGTGACATATTGCACAAGAAAAAACAATGACCACTAATAGTATAATCACAAAAGAAAAATCACCTATGCTTGGTGAGGAAAAACCATTGATTTTTGATTCATCCCATATGAAAAATGAGTTCAACATTCCCACACAATATATATGGCCAGATGATGAGAAGCCATGTGTTGTAGCAAAAGAACTTCATGTTCCTCTTATTGACTTAATAGGTTTCTTTTCTGGTGACCCTGTCGCTACCCAACAAGCATCTAGGCTTGTTGATGAAGCGTGCAGGAGTCATGGTTTCTTTCTTGTAGTAAATCACGGAGTTGATTCTAATCTAATCTCCAATGCTCATCGTTACATGGACATGTTCTTTGACATGCCTCTCTTTGAAAAACAAAAAGCTCAGAGGAAAGTTGGTGAGCACTGTGGCTACGCCAGCAGCTTTACTGGAAGATTTTCTTCAAAACTTCCTTGGAAAGAGACACTTTCTTTACGATACACTGCTAAAGAAAGCTCATCTCACATAATTAAAGAGTATTTTCAAAGGACATTGGGTGAAAGTTTCAATAATCTCGGGTAAGGACAATTGACTATCCTAATACTCTTCTTTTTCAATTTTTTTGTCGTACTTTACTTTTTGGTATGCTTCAAAAACTTTTTTTTCTTTTTTTGAAAGACATGTTTAACACCAACTACTAAACTAAATGATATACCTGTACATTTTACATTCTTTTGTTTAAGATTACTGAATTCAAAAGTCTTTCTTTAACTTTCCTAAATTTTATGTCAAATAAAAATCAGACAAATAAATTTAAACAAAACAAATTTAAATAAAAAAAAAAGTATGTTTTTTTTATTTATCAATTATGTAAATCAATTAACCTCTTTTTCTTTAATTATGCAGGAATGTTTATCAAGAATATTGCAATTCCATGAATACACTTTCTCTTAGGATCATGGAACTCTTAGGAATCAGCCTAGGTGTAGAAAAGAGTCACTTTAGAGAGTTTTTCGAAGACAATGATTCCATAATGAGACTCAACTACTATCCCCCGTGCCTGAAACCGGAGCTCACCTTAGGAACAGGGCCGCACTATGATCCAACATCATTAACCGTTCTCCATCAGGATTGTGTTAGTGGACTTCAGGTTTTTGTGGACAACGAATGGTACTCCATTCGTCCAAATTTCAATGCTTTTGTGGTTAACATAGGCGACACATTTATGGTAAGCAAATTTACACATTAAAATTATAGAATAAGCTAATGTATTATGTATTACATATAAATAATATAAACATAGTTAATTAGACAAACTATACATTTTTAGGTGACAAATATTATAGATCTTTCTACATGACGCATAATGATATACATCGTGAATTCCTAGATGTACAACATGAATATAACATACTTAGTGTTTTATCTTTTGCAGGCACTATCGAATGGTATATACAAAAGTTGCTTGCATAGAGCAGTTGTTAACAACACAACTCCTAGGAAATCACTAGCTTTCTTTCTTTGTCCACACAAAGATAAGGTGGTGACTCCACCAACTGAATTGGTGGACTACAACAACCCTCGACTATATCCCGACTTCACATGGCCTGCTCTCCTTGAGTTTACTCAAAAGCATTATAGAGCTGATAAAAACACTCTTCAAGTTTTCTCGATGTGGCTTAAAGAAAATAATGCAGAAGCTAAATATGAGTAATACACATGAGGTTCAACAATGAAGGCCTTGATCGTTTGTGTTTTTGTTGAATTTTTTATTTAGAAGTACTTATATTTTTGCTGCAATAATTCTAGTAAGTTATCAACCTAGTATTTAGGAGTTGATTTCTATTTCAACTATTTAAATTATCTGTGCTTCGCACCGAATTAAACTATTTTATTAAGCTTACATATGATCATTTGGTAATATTCATATTTTCGCTACATACATTATATTGTCAAGAACATTTTATTTGAAGACATAGCGTTATTCTGAAATCTTAATTTATTTTTTTTAATTTTTCATATTTGTTATACAAAAGTCACGAGTCATAATAAGATTTAAAACCTACAAATAATAGAGGCAGGAAATTCCTCTATTTATAAACAATAAAGAGTAGTACGAACAAATACTTATTTAGTCTCCGAAATGGTCACAATTTTTCATAAAAATCACATTTTTCATAAAATTTACAACCGTTAATAGAAGTCACAATTTTTCAATGAAAAGACTAGTTCTAAAGATAAAATGAAAATTCTGATATGTGATAGCATTACTTAGACAGAGCTAAAATTCTTTTTTATATATGATATACATGATAATATATAGTATAAATATTGAAATAAGTACTCTCAAAATTACTTAGTACTCTACTTGTAGCAGATAAAATAATTTTACATTGGTTTTCGAAATTATTATCCCTCATATGTTGTACCTAAAAGTAACCATTTTTGTCAAATACCCTTCAAAAAAATCCTCCACAAATGTTTTACTTAATGCAGAAGACAGACAGTGGCACCCCACAAACTCCATTAATAAAATCTCTTTTCTTCAATATCTCCATTTCTATTGGACCAAGTCACCACCATTTGTTGAATTCAATTACTTAATACTTAAACTTTGTCTAACAAAAATTTTCACAAAAAATATCTGCTTTCTGTGTATAAAAATGGACCCCATTTGTTCTTCTTCCTCCTCCACAACATTTGAATCCCCAGATATAACCTGGTTGTTTCCTCATAAATCCTTTTCATTTTCCAGAAACCATACAAGAATCCAAAAAATTAAAATAAAAATAAAAATGGAGCTTCAGGAGAAAAACTCCACCGACTTTACAGAGCTGTTTACAGGAGATATTTCTTGGTTTGTATGTCGGCGTTACCTATATAAACCTCCCTTCAACCCCCTTTACCGACTTTTTATCAGTCACCCTTATCGAAATTTTCAATCTTTTGATCACAAAAACTATTAAAGTTTCGATCTTTGATCCATAAAACCACAAATCTCTTTGTATGATATGAACCCATTTGATAAAAAGCAAGAATCTGATACTGATACAAAAACCCCATTTTTGACTGAAATGGACTCTGAATTTGCTGCGTTTTCTCCAATTTCACTCCCTTTTGCTGACCCATCTTCTCCTTTTATCAATTTTGGTTCTTTTGCCACTCCTTTGAGCCAACATCCAGTTGGAGAAGGGGAAGGAGAAGGAGAAGGAGAAGGAGGAGAAATTGAACAGCCAGCTGAGGGAGGATTGGGTGTACCGCAGCCTATGGAGTGTTTACATGGGATACAAATTCCGCCATTTTTGTCAAAGACTTTTGATTTGGTTGAGGACCCTTTATTGGATACGATTATTTCTTGGGGTAGAAATGGAGAAAGCTTTGTAGTTTGGGATCCAGTGGAGTTTTCAAGATTGGTTCTTCCTAGGAATTTCAAGCACAGCAATTTCTCCAGCTTTGTTCGACAGCTTAATACATATGTGGGTATTAATTTTAGCACACTGGCCAAATTTTTTTTTGGCTAATGTGTTAAATCTCTAGTTCTCTAACTCTGTCTCTCTTTTTAATGATTTTTTTCCTTGTATGTAATTTCTGTTGTAGTTTTTCATGTATCTTTATTTTTCCCCTCATTTTCTGTAGTTTGTTTGCTCTTTTGTTGTTGGTGTACTGTAAAGATTATGTTTTAGGATGTAAATGTAAATAGATTTTTCGCGTTGTAAACAGTATAGGCTCCTGCTATTGTAAATGGAACATTGGAGAACTGTTTTTTCTTCTTGATAGTTCAATGTTTTTGGTATCTTGTGTAAATGATGTCATTGAGATCTTTAGTGGATAGTAAAGTGGTTGTTTCTTAAGGAAAATGATAAAGAGGTGCGCTGTTCGTGATGTGGGCTTGTAGATAAAGCTCCCTGCATTGATGCATCTGCTGAGTTTGGGAGGTTCATCTATTGCTGCAGGTAGAATTCTAAGGTTCTGATTAAACAGAGTGTTTAAGCTTTGTAGTTAATATATGGTCTAACTTCAAAAGATCTACTAATAGTTATTTCTAGTGTAATGCAGCTCCTGGAACTCATGAAAATTTGACAGTTAGCATCTCGCTTTATGTAAAAATTTCATTTTGTTATATGATCATTATTCTCATGTTGTAGGTCTGATAGTTTAGGACAACTTTTGTTTCTGAATTACTTTTGGGCACCTTTATTCAGGGATTTCGCAAAATCGATGCTGACAGGTGGGAGTTTGCGAATGAAGGGTTCTTGAGAGGGAAGAGGCATTTGTTGAAGAACATACAGAGGCGAAGGTCACATCAGGGTGGGAGTTCTTCTGGATCATCTGCTGAAGCAGGGAAAGGTACTATGGATGAGATAGAGAAACTCAGGAATGAGAAGAGTTTGATGATGCAGGAAGTTGTTGAGTTGCAGCAGCAGCAGCGTGGAACAGTTCAACAAATGGAATCCGTTAATGAAAAGCTTCAGGCTGCAGAACAAAGACAGAAGCAGATGGTTTCATTCTTGGCCAAGGTGCTTCAAAATCCCACATTCTTGGCTCGTGTTCGGCAGATAAAGGAGCAAGGAGAAATTACTAGTCCAAGAACAATGAGGAAATTTGTTAAACATCAGTCACATGGTCCGGATGGAGTGGGGTCGTCTTCAATGGAAGGGCAGATAGTCAAGTTCAGGTCTGACTTTCAAGACCTTGCAGGATGCTTTGACAGCCCAGATTTCAATACAGTTGTGGATCAACAACTCCCAGAAACTGGTTTAGGAGCGGAAGCCATGCCTTTTGAAGGTGGTCCTGTTGCTGATGGACTGACAGTGGCACATGAACTTCTTAATTGTTCAGATCGGGAAATACGAGGAGCTTCATTCTTTAACTCCGAAGGCTCTCAATTCAAAGGGAAGAATGTAGCTAGTCCTCAAATAGAAGTTATGCCTGAGTACTTTGCCTCTTTTCCAGAGGAGATGGGGAAGGAGAACAATATTTCAGGATTTTCCGCACCAGCTATTGGAAGTATGGTGAAAGATGAGGAACTTTGGGGTATGGGTGTTGAAGCCAGTGCTGGCATGCCAAGCACTGGCGCCGAGTTATGGGATAGTCTTAGCAGCTATGTTCCAGACTTTGGTGTTAGCTCTGGTTTGTCAGATTTATGGGATATAGATCCCTTGCAGGTAGCTGGAAGTTCTGGGGTCGATGAATGGCCAGCTGATGGGTCTCCTTTTGGTCAGTCTGAAAGCCATGCGAACCAACCCAAGAATGATAGTTTCTAGGAAAGAGTACCCTTGGGCCTTCAGTGTGCCATTGGGATACTGCCATCATTTAGTTGATGGGACATAATATTGAATGAGTGATTATAAATATTTTAGTTGATAATTACTTTTGACTGGTTCTTTTCTTCTATTCCGTCTCCTTGGTCTGCTATTTCTCTGCTAATTGTGCTGGACTGTGAATATTTGATGGCATAAATTGTAGATATTTCCTGCTAACATATACTCTTTTAAGTTGTGAAATACGCAGGTTTGCAGCACTGAAGCGAGTATGGGACTTCTTTAGAGAATCTCGGACTTGAATGAGTGAATGACATTGCTCGCTCAAGCTTTTTCCAGGTAAGGAGATCTTGTGGCGACTTATCATATGATTGCTTGATGAATTATTACTTTACGAGAATTCTTTGAGATGAAGCTGAATAACATGCACAGATGGTGTATTCTCCAAGACAACAACCATTTCCTCAACCAACGTGGAGATAGTATTAAGAGTCGGACCTATTTCAATTCTTGGTCTGTCCGATGTTAGACCTCATTTGTACTGTTCATACTTCAAATGTCCCGGCATGGGCAATGCTGGGAGGGGAGGGGTGTTAAAAGTCATACTGGTAGTGAGATAGTTAACTAGTCTCCTTGTCTATGTTGCTTGGCCTCTCCAAAAATGTTGCCACACTCGTGATCCTCCAAAAAAGCACTATTTTTGGAGTATCTAACCCACACCCATAGATATCTTTGAAGAGTCTGATCAACATAGCTCCTTGTATGGTCTTGGGCAATACTCACCTCATGAGCTAGCTTTTGAAGGTTGAGTTAGGCCCGAGGTCCATTCTCTTATGGTATCAGACTCGAGCTTTGCTAAGCCAATTTGTACAATTGTCTTCTTTCTATCTACTGTGATGCTCTGGGAGTTCTCTCAACTTGGTCATGGAGCCACTCTGAGCTTCTTCTCTCTCCCAATTCAGCTCGTCGAGCCACAGAACTTTGATCTAGGCCCACTTTTTAGCCATTTGAGCCTACTCTCCTCATTTCCAGGCCCATTCTTCAGCCAGTTGCGACTGATCTTTGTCTCTCTGTATCATGTCCACTCTTTGATGTGCTTAAAAAAAAGGATTTTGAGTCCACGTGTAGACTCAAGATCTCAGTGACATGTGCAGGAGGGTGTTAGAGAACTTGTCTCTCATCGAGTTTGTAAAATTTTTCAAAAGGCTTTATAATTTATGGGGCCACTGCAGTCATTATCCTTAAGTTTCTGAATTGGATGATCTGGTTATTTGATTCTTATGTTAGTGCACTACTTTTTGTATTTTGACTCACCAAGCTCCGCTGGTGGCTGAAGTTTCTCTTTCTCAGATGAAACGAGAAACAAAGAAGGTGAATTAGCATAACTCCTTCAGGGCTTCCGCTTCCTCCCCATTTACCATAAATCTACTGAAGAACACTTTAGGAGACTCATACGGTCCTAGGTAGCTTATTATAGAAAAATAAGAAAGACGAGGTGGAGGAACGGAAGACTCTAGCAGTGTTGGTAGAGTCAATGAATTTGTTTCCTTAAGATGCTACAGGGTACAAACCAGAGTTAATGTTGTGACTCACGACGCCCACCCTTTCAGAGACACGTTAGAGGCAACATAATCAATCAATTTAAAAATTGTGAATTTGTCTGTATCGTTGGGCTGATGTCAAACAACCCTATCTGTGTCATGTCGAGTAGGTTGACCTTTTGAAAGTGTTCGATGCTTAAATAGCTTACACAAAACAGTATTCAAATTTTTAAACCCTTAAATTTGTGTTGAACTTCTCTTCCGGTGCAGTCGATTCTTCTGTAATTGCTTGCTTGGATCTTGTACCCTCGCCTAGGTAAAGCAATGATGTACATCAGAAACAGCTGGCGAAGTCCTTCTCAGGGCTTAGCTCAGGTGGCAAAGGTTGAGGGAAGTTCAAGCCTTGCATCATGCGAAGTAAGCCTGATATTTAAGTGGAGATTGTGTTTGGTTCCAAGGGTTGGGCCCAGACTGATTTCTCGGTCATCAAGAAAAAGATCCTGATCAGCTATTTGGTTTCCCTTTAAAATTTTTTTTGTATATATCTAAATGTGTAGGATGTTCATCAGGAGCAATCTGATTATTGTTGTGTCAATGTAATAATTGATAGGTTATCCTGGCAAACCATTTGAGAAGCATTTGTATTGTGATATTGATAGGGGGAAGAAATGGTCATCAGAGAGGTGATTAGACATGATATGACAAACTTATGATATGACAAACTTATAGCTTACCGTGGATATGATTCCTTAAGAAGAGGATATTGGGGTTGATCATTAGGGTAGAACATTAGTAATTAGTCAACATTGTTTAGTTTCCTTATTAGTATACTTATTATTGTTCTCCTAGTTTCGTATTCTGCAATTTTAGTATTATCTGTTGTTCCTTTTTATTTTTGTTACCGTTATGGTTCTCTAGCATATTTTTCTTTCACTATTGTTAGTTTTTATATTTGCTTTTGATACACTTGACTTAAATTGATAGTCTATCGAAAATAATTTCTCTACCTTCACAAGGAATAAGATCACGTACTTCAAACTTTACATTTCTTTTTTGTTAGCGAAAAAAAACAAACTAAAAATATGTGTATCCTGTATCATCTCAAAAGGTCTAGTTGATCGAGTGAAGATAGAGTTATCGAAAATAATTTCTCTACCTTCACAAGGAATAAGATCACGTACTTCAAACTTTACATTTTTTTTTTTTGTTGCGAAAAAAATAAAAAAAATACGTGTGTATCCAGTATCATCTCTAAAGGTCTAGTTGATCGAGTGAAGATAGAGTTTGTCAATTTACAAATCTAGTCTTGGTGATAAAATTGGGTTTATGCATTCTGCTGGAAGTCCCCGTATTGGGGGTAAACATGACAAAGGTGACTCCGTACTCAGGAGGACTCGAGTAATTTTTTATGACAGATTTAAACCCTCTTTTCTGTTTCAAATAATATATTCAAGAAATAATATAGGGCCCTCAGTCCCTCACGGCTCGTGATAGGGCTATCACTGTATCTTGGATTAGAGTTGGTGGAGAAACTGGATCAGAAACTAGTGGGATTCTAGTTGTAAGATAATCTAATGAGAATCAGGAGGACACAACATATAAGAAGCTACATGTATCTGAAAGTACATGCTATCAAAGACGTGATACGAACTGTGCATTCCCATTATAAATTCTTGTACGTACAAAATCATTTCTTGATAGAACATAGAAGAACTGTTATTTGCTTACATTAACAAAATCATATGGCTAGACATTATTTCCACGAGGAAACGTACAAGTCAATTGCAAATGCTCTTCTGGGAGAAATGGCTGCTTGAATTTGTGAAGAAAAAAACGGCTCTAGACGGGCATTCTGAACTAATATGTACGGAACAAAAGCCTGCAAAAACACACTTTAAAGGTTGTTACAAGCTCACATACTATCAAAAGAAACAGCATAGGAAGCTAAGAGGTGAACCCTCTTCACATCTGCCAAGTTGAAGTCAGAAAGTCGAAACAATCACCAACACTTCCAACTTCGACTTAAGTTGGAGTAACATGTGTACATCAAGACAAATGTAAAATTTTAGCAGAAGGAAGAGAGAGACTTGAGGATACACGAACCTGAAGTAAACAAAGATTTGTTCCTCCCAGAAGATGATTAACAAAGAATGCCAAATATGTGCAGAAATCATACATCTATTACACGCATTCACGCAATCAACTGCGTGTCTGTACGGCCTGGTTGAGGAGGTGTTACAGGAGGTTTAATTAGTGGTCTCAGCATATCCATGATTGCAGCAAAGGAGGGACGTTTCCATGGTTCTCTGCAACATTACCAAAAGTAACTTGAAGTACACATCAAAGCAAACCAAAACCCATGTGACTGAACTATGGAAGAACATAGAAACATACTTGGCCCAGCAGGCCTCAATAATGCTTGCCACTTGAGGAGTCAAGTCACGTGGAATGTCGAGTCTTTTCCCCTTAAAGCCCACAGCTGCTACAACCTGCAGGTTTAGATGCATTTAACCAATACAGAATTCACAAGAATCGATATCACACCCCCTCTTATCTCATCTCTTAACAATGAGCATACCAATAAAGATAGCAATGCATATGTTCCGTTTTAAAATATAGCCAAGATGCAATGCAAGTGCCAAGTAGTGTTGCAAATTATCCAAGTTGTCTTTCTAGTATTAAATCAATGTTTTCAATCAGAGGTATCATAAAGGTGTTGCCACCTAGATACCAAGACAAGATTGAGTGCCCTCCCTGGTTTTTAATCAAAGAGAAATATCAGAAATTCGGAAATCAAAAGAGGGAACTTATAGAAATATCTTCCATGCGATTGATATCGTTTTATCCACATTTCTTAATTGACTGTATCTTCGTCTGAGAAAGATCTTTGCTATAAAGAAGCTGATATGAGAATACTAATCAAAGCATGAAGAATCTTTATAACATCGACATTCAATGCCCAATGAATGACTAGCTCTCTCCCTAAACCAAATGGAGAAGAGAGGTATATAAAATGAGGAATAAATAACTCTTCAGAGAATTGCTGAAGCAAATTGGATTATTCTCCATCCCCTGGTATGAGTCTACCAGACATAAACAGAAACAAAGACTTTAGTCGACTCCTGACACAAAATTGAATGGCTCCAGACATTGCCCATTATCCAGACTTTACACTAAAGTTCCTGCATTTGCTTTTACAGTGAACAGTGTTCAGTATTCCGTGGAAGAGCCATTTTAGACACAAGGAATAAAATGACTTCTTATGTAACTAATGTCACTGGAAAAAGCCTTCCCACAACAATTCATTGGCACACTCCAATAGATAGCTTTAGGTCATTTCACCTATACACGGTTATTCCTCTGGATGGCTAATACAAACATCAGAACGTCTTCCTTAAAATCCCCCTCCCCCCCACCCCCCACCCCCCGGGACAATAGAGCATAGAGATAAGAAATACAAACCTGTGCTGGGTTCAAATTACTCCAAGGCTGTTGCAACGTTGCCAGCTCCCACAAAATAACACCAAAGCTGTATACATCAGATTTCTCATTTGATGGTTCATCACGAAGAACTTCAGGTGCCATCCATTCCGGCTATTCACAAGAAGAACCAGATAAAAAAAATGCATCGATGACGTGAAGAGAAAAAGACGAGCGGAAGTTGAACAAATCATATGTTGAATCAGGCACTTACAGTCCCAGCAGCAGACTTTGACGAGAGAAATGTGTTCGCTTTTAAACGAGAAAGGCCAAAATCACAGACCTGACGAAGACATCAGACAGGCCGGGGACATTCAACATCTTTGCATAAAGAGAAGGTTTTAATAATATAAGAGCACAAAATATGCATAGATAAACACCATAACAGAACTCAATTATCTATCATAAACAACTTTCATTAAGACTTGTTCCAGAATGCAGTAGAGTCAGATCAGATGCAGAGCTTACGTTGTAATGTCAGCATAAGCATTGTAGACACAAACAACTAAGGCCACACTACATCACGTGTGCTGCTAAGCTAAAAAGTTATGAAAAACAGACCCTCCTAAAACATTACTGACATTAAGCAATGACATGTATCAAATGCATCCCTTTCTTAGTTTGTTGCTTGAAAACAGCAAAACAGTTCTCATCAATCAGATCACCAGAAATTTCCTTACATGCATGTTGCAAAGAAAAAAGACAATGAAGATATCAGATTTCGTTCAAGTTGTGTTACAAGGAACAGCCCGGATACATGCTTCTAATGTAAGAGGAAAGATATCTAAATACAAGTCATTACTGAACTAAATAAACTGGTATAATAAGAGATATTGAATAAGAGGGAAATGACACAAATATGAAACATAATGAATAATGAAACAAAAAACAACACAACAACTACTACTTTTTTTTTAATAAGGAAAAGGAAAATGCGTAAATACGACACAACAACTACTACTATTATCCCTCAATCCCAAAGTAGTGGGGTTCAGCTGTATGAATCCTCTATATCCATTCTGCTCCATTTGATAATATTTCATTCCAATACAGAATACATCCATTCTGCTCTATTGGGCCACGTTTCGTTCCAATACACAATATAATGTCTGTTGATGCAAATTAAGGGTTTTTCTAGGACTAGAAGTTTCCTGTATCTCACACTAATCTAAATAGTAAAACTAAAATATACTAAAAACCTTCCCCCTCACAGAGTTTTAATATCTTGAGATGCTGCATCCAGAACATAATGATAGGTGTCTAGTACATCAACATGGCGCTAGATAAACAAATACCAGCATCCTTGCCACGTGGACATTGAATTACCACGATTCCAGATGGTCAATGTCCATTCGGATGACAAAAGAAACCTCTGACTCGCACGGGCCTACAAAACCAGAAGTATAATGTACAATCTTCAAGATATATGCTGTCTGTTGCAATTTAATCCTCCCCACAACATTACACGCCGTTAGTTCTCCATTATCTGAGAAATCTGACATAAGCTTTATCCCTCCAAACTTCCTTTTTTGTTCTCCATAATTATGCATAAGTATACAAGTTTTTGACACTAAGACATCCTCTCCATTTTTCTCTCCTTTAAACGACTCTGATAGCGCAAGTCAAGAACTGTATCAATAGAGATAAGATGGATTGCAATTTTAACATGTGCTGTAAAGGAAATTATTCTCACCTTCACTGTGTATTTTTTGTCCACTAAAAGATTTGGAGATTTCAAATCTCTATGAACGATGGGAGGATTGCGTTTATGTAGATAATTCATCCCCTTTGCCTGCACCAAGATGATATAAGGAGATGAGCCCCAGATTTAAAATAAAATGAGGCAGAGCGGGGACGTATTCATACCACATCATATGCCATAGACAACCGACGCCTTTCATCCAAAACCTCCCTAGCACCAGGTTTATGAAGAAGTCTATATAAGCTACCTCTGAAATACATTGCAACATGGGCACTGTTAGCTAGACTGAAAAATCAAAAGTCCGATTACTGTAGGGTTTGCCAAGATAAAACCTTGATAAATATTCTGTAACTATGGACAAGTTTGGTCGCTGAGTAACTGCACCCATAAAAAGCACAATATTTGGGTGTCGCAACCGCTTCATAATTGCAACCTAAACAAAACGGAAGGAAGGTCGGATTAGTGCAATTGGTCTAAGGAAAATAAACAATAAAACTGGCATTCACCCATCCTCATTTTCTCTCTTTCATTCAGTTTGCTTATCAATAGTTGAGGAGATAGGGAGATGAGAGTTACCTCCCGCAAAAATTCCTTGAATCGCTCTGCATGAAAATCTTGTTCCATGAGTATCTTCACAGCAACATCCTAAAGTAATTTGAAACTTCCATCAGCATGCAATTATGAAGGAATAAAACCAAACAAGACAGGGTAATTCAGAAAGATAATCTCAAATAAGGAAAACAAAAGAGAGAGATCAACAGATAAACCAACAACATTTATTCGAGAAGTGGATCAGGCCAAAAACAAAATAGAAATAAATAAACACCCAAATCATTTACAAAAATTACACTGAATAAATGCTTCTCCGAAGTGCTAAATGAGTTAACTGATATAACAAAGACGAGTATCAAGGATGCAGAACTAAAAGGAGATGTCTTACAGAACCATTCCAATCAGCACGGTGAACGGTACCAAAAGACCCTGAGATGCAACAATCAGTGTTAGGTACATGAGAAGAGGATGCTATGATACTCTAGCATCCCAATATCACTAACATGTACTGAGACAATCATAGCACGAGACTAAAAATGAGGATACAAAAGATAGCAGGCAGGGATTACCTGCCCCAATCCTCTCCTTCAGAACAAGATCTTCCCAGGGAATATCAAAATCTTCTATTTCAAGGGCAATGTCTCTACTTATTTTAGCGGGAACAAGTTGACTTCCTCTCTCAAGAAATCGCATATCATTCCCTATATCTCTTGGGTCTGATAATTGTGTATCTCCATGCAAAACTGGACGGACATAATTCACAGGAGCCATGTCCCTGTCCATGTTAACTGAGCTTAAGATATTTTGAGGACTATCTACACTAGTAAATAGTAAGTTGACAGTCTTCGTCAAGACCGTTTTACCTAATTGCAGGCACAGGTAACCGAGAAACTTCATCACGGTTACTTGGACCAGTGACAGCACTGTTTCTCTCAATGTTATTTCGGTCAGTTTGTCCTGCGTCTCCATCAACAGCAGCTCCTGTGACAGACAATATTAATTAAGAACCTTGAAACAGAACATGTTTGGCTATAAAATTCAAGAAACAATCAAGGGAATTAGTTTGTCAAGATAATAATATTTATTTGTATGGGAAGAGGAAAGACAACTAGATAGATATGCTAAACGTGACTAAGAAAAGTTAAATGGAATTGTATAATATCTTTCTACTTTGGGTGTAAAGAAGTAGGTTTAGAGAATATAGGTCATTTTGTAGATTTATTAAGATCTGTGTTAGTATCTTCTTTTCTATTTTTATTTTTTAATACAACATTTTTTATGGTGTCCAGCATGTCCAAAATGCTGAAGAATACAGCAACTAGGATCATAAAAGCTCACAGCTGCAGGGCAGGGAGACAACTACTAATCAACTTCTCTAAGTAAATTATGAAGTATAGTTTGTGAAAGAAAACAAAATACAATAACATTAGAAAAGAATGAGAAATATATTCTGTTAGTTTGAGTCATTTTTTAAAAAAAAACGAATGTCTCAACATCTTAATGTCATCAATTTGAGTCAAACCTTTTGGTAAACATCACAGTAAACCAGAGAATTAGCGAAGAAGACCTCTGGGTGTCAAAGGTTCACAAATGTGGACCTTGTGTAATCTAGAGGTGTCTTTTACCATACAAGAGGTCAAATTGGCTTTCTAAAAGCAAAGATCCTAATGATATAAGAAAATACAACTTGATATATAATATATAACTAATCAGTTCAGTATGGATATTTGCAATCAAAAAATCCTTCTCAATTTCAATTATTAATATAATTATAACAACAACTATCAGTATATGTGAACCCCCCAAGATAAATTGTTAGACGGATATATATTATTTATATATGTTCCCGATATAGAATTATCAGATATCAGAAAAGTATCATACTACAATTTGAATTTTGAATTGAATAGAACATTGAAATTATGTTTTCGGAGAGCACAACCTGTGTTGCCCCGAATAGAACATAAAACGACAATAAAACAATAAAAGAGAAGAAAGACAGATATTATAGATAGCTGCTTCGCCTTTGCCAATCTCAAGCCCAATAAATGAGGAGGGTTCTAGTAAGTTAGCAGCCACTACAAAACTTCTCATTTCACGATGTATCCTCAAAATATGGAACACCTTCAACGTAGATTTCTTTGCCAGTAAAAAATGTAGAGAACTTCTAGTGTTAGAAAACCCAAATAATTGAATTAAGACTGATCTTTAAGGGGCCAACATGGACAGTGAGTTTCATATAGCAGACCTCAACTACCTTGGGATTTGAGGCATATATTTATAAGTTTCTACAACCATAGATTCTTGGTTTCCACTTTGCTGAAAAATAAAACTTAAGTCGTCATAAATCAAAACCTATAAAATGGAGGGAAAAGAAACAATTGTATTGTTATCTCCATTATTATTTTACTTATTTTTTAGTAGGTACAAGTAGTTTTATCGTTAGTGAGGTTCCAGCTTAATTACAGTCAGATAGTAGTGACATCATGTAGAAGAGACAATAGTGAGTGAATTCTGAGAAAGCAAATATGCTTGTAGGTTTGTCTAAGTACAACTAGTAATGGGAATTGGGAAGCCCAGGAGTGAAAAGTCGGGAAACCAGTTGTAAAGAATGCCCTTCAAAAATAGGACAAATAAGTACAGCCAAAATTTTAAAGGAAATTCTTATATCATAAATACTAATAAGATTTGAGTTTTTCTAGTATATGTTTAGAGAAACCAAGGATAACCCTTCAGATCCAAAGATTAAAGATTTAAACTTTTTTTTATGAAAAAAATAAAGGAGGAACATTTAACATGAGGAAATAGGATAATTCTTCTTGGCTAGGAACCGAGAAACATCTGTCTGAAGCCATTATAAAATTATGCGTGAACTGAACATCTCTCATCACAATATCGCATACGCCAAGCTTAACATCCGGGAAACAACCAAAACAAGCAGCAAAGATGTATTTGCTCATGAAAGCAGGTAGGATTTAGAGGATAACCTGCTGAAGATTCCTCAAACACAAGATTAAGCGATTGACAATCCGAGAAATACTGTTTGGCAAGTGACCTGAAATCAGTTGTTGGTTCAACTTCTCTGAATCTCGGAAATCGCAATGGTGAAGAGATTGAGATAGAAGATGGGCCGTTGAGCGAGGAATCTGGTTCGCATAAGCATCCAGGGCTCCCAATCAAATCAACCAGGTACTCCCTGTATGGTGAAGAGCGAAAATCAAGACTGTGTTCTCTTTAACAATCAATAGAAATCGCATATATCTAACTGTGTAAAGAAGAATTAACACTTGCATTTCTTTACAAGAACCGCCATTTTTTTCAGGGTAAATCCTAGTTGAAACTTGAAAGTAGCACAGAAAAATAGTATCCTGCTGTTCGCTACACAATATCTAATTTTAATTGCTTATACTTTTCCCCATTTAATTTCTCCTCCTCCACATTTTAGGGCTGAGCAGAAGAAAGGAGGACATCTCGTTGCAATTCAATCACGAAATTGAGAATCTATTATATTACAAGTGTATAAGGTATTCCTTTAATAATGGGATCTGTTCTTTCAAATATTAAGATTCCCATCACCACTCCAAGATACTCCTCCTTTGATTTAAAAAGAATGGCAGCATTACTATTTGGAGGAATCAAACAACCTTTTCTTTGATT
Organism: Solanum chilense; assembly: GCA_032847665.1. Classification (NCBI taxonomy): domain Eukaryota; kingdom Viridiplantae; phylum Streptophyta; class Magnoliopsida; order Solanales; family Solanaceae; genus Solanum; species Solanum chilense. Next base: position 3,389,016 of record CM064971.1, on the reverse strand, counting down.
ACGATGTTTTATGTAATCTTTTATAAAAACAATGTTAGCCATTTAAAAAAAATCTATATGTAGTACCCTTATGCAGTCTCTAGATGTATAATTTTTCTCTAGAAACCATTCAGAGAACCATGTCTGAATTCATATTGAATGCAGCGTGCCACTTACTCGAAGCGCCACCGTTCTTTTTGGCACCGAGGTTGCAGTAGTTTATATTGTAAAAACCAAAAATAAATATGGCTTTTCCAACAACAAAAAGAACTAAGAGGAGCAGCTATCAGGACGAAGGAGAAACTTAAGTTAGTACCAAGTACCAACATAGGTCATGAACTTCATACAGTGACTGATCTTTACAGATCTCTTGCAGCATGAATGCAGAAAGACCACACAAAAATATTCAAAACATCATCATTCTCATCTCCCAGACATGAATATATTAAGTTCAGTTTCTACAGATATACTAGCTCTATGCATTTCAAAGAAAGCTTAAACCAGAAAGATAAAGAAATTCAGAAGTTGGCCATATTATACACTAAATACGAGGTAAGATATAGGCAACACGATCAAAGTCCATATAAATTGCACATGTTAACTGCACAGGAATATATGAGTAGGGAAGGAAAAATTGATTATCACAAACAAAATACATATTAATGGTTTTTGAAACAGAAGGAAAGTTGGAACATCAATTTCCATCTATCATTGCTTTAAATATTTAAACAAACATGGCTAACAAAATAATTTTCCTCAATATGCAAGTTTGGGGATGAAATGATAATATACTCCGAGATCATTTAAAATTTGGATTCGCACCTGTCAGGTCCAAAACGAACTAAACACGAGGAAGCATCAGCTCTGTTACAATATTTACATCCTTTGGCAATTCGACATGGTAAACCAATGGCGTCAGCTAGAACCTGCAACAATCATGTGAAATTCATGATATCACATCAATGTTCCATCGTACCACCAAAACTAAGATTGAACGTACATTTATTCTGACAGAGGAGAGAAGACAACAATTTGCAAAAAACATGTTTTTTCTTTAGTTTTTTTTAAAAGAACGCCATTCATCAGATGCTGATCCATAAATTCCTGTGTAAGTAAATCTTGAGAATAAAACAGCAAACTAAAAATCAGTATATCACATCTAGAACATACTTTAAATAGCAAAGCTCGATGCCTGCAAAGGCCAACAGACAGGCTACCAATGGGAAGCACAGTGGATCCTAGACAATCCTTCAGCTCATAACTACACTCCTTCCACAAAGGAACCAACTCATCTTCTCCGGCAGAAGTTGCGCCCCTAAGAAATAGAACTTAATTACAAAAAGGAGAAAACACACAAAAAAAAAGTAATTTATCGGAGTCAAAAGAAGTTTCTGGCACTTACCCCATATGACTGCAGACCAGCTGAGCAAGCTGATCAACTACTTCTTTTGTTGTGCCGCAAGTAGGAGAAAGACTATGGATCCGATTCTGCAGTTCTTTCAAGCTTGGATCCGTACGCCGATCAATCAAAATCACTTCAACTGATGGTACTACAGAGGGATCAACAGCTCTCATTGATTCAATAGATGGAACCCGGGCATTTTCTTGTAGATCTGAGCAGACAATCCAGACATATGGATCCATCCCATGGATCAAGTAAAATCCATCAGGCACTTTGTCAAAGTACGACAAGCATCCATTTACCTGGTACAGAACAACGATTCAAAGCAGAAAATGGCTTTCAGCAAAAAACCTAGGAAGCCAGGAAAGCATGATTGAATCGATCAAAGAAAGAGAGACTATAAGAACATAAACACATAACATAAAAAATAGAACCAATAAGCAGCCAGAAAATAATAACATAACGTATAACCAAAAAATAGAAAACAATAAATGCTCTTGCTCGACTGGTTAGAATGACAAGATTCAAAATCATCAATGACACTATTTATTAGTTGTTACTATTTGCACAGAAACACCTGACACAGAAGAAGTGATCAACATGCTTTTACCATTTTTAGGGACTGATGCAGGACAAATAACGTAAATAATTCTATCAAAATGTTAGCGAAATTCATGTATACAAGCAGTATATCAAAAAGTAAAGAACGGTCACCAATAAGGCTTCATGAAACAAGAACGCACATTTCCTCATAAATTTCTTCACCTTCATTTACATGTATCAATTCATATCTCCAATGCAAGATACAAGAAAGATCGAACACTTCAAGATATAGAAAATTGTATCAAAATGAGCCGATTGAGACAATCAGGTAAATTTTTTCACCAATTGAACTCATCGAGAGCTCCTTTGTGAGGCTTCTAATTCAATACCTAGGTCCTTCCTCTCTACTCTTACTTCCGTAAAAAGATTCTAGTATTGGAAAATAAATCTTTATGAGGAATATTTTGTCAAAAAAAAATCTTTATTAGAAATATCCACAAAAACCGGCTTATGAGATACTATTAATGAACTCTTTTTATCAAGCAAGGTTTTCATTGATACTAACATAGATACTATCAATGAACTTAGGAAACAACGCATACATATTGTATCAGCTATCACGTGCTCGTCGATTTTTTATTCCACTCAAAATGACATGTTCTTCTCTAACCCAAGTGAGGTCTAGCAATCAATAAAGTTGAAATCCATTTTGTCGCCTAGTAACTATAATTGTCTTGAACAGATTGGTGGTTAATGAAATGGGTGGACTCCTTATAAGGCTTGAGCAATCCTCCTCCCTTTGAGCTAGCTTTTGGATGTGAGTTAGGCCTTAAACCTAATTTAACATGGTATCAGAGCAGGGCCCGTCTCATCCAATGTTGGGGCACAAAAAATCAAATTGCTCACGCACCAAATGCAAAGCACTGGGCGCGAGGTGGGTGTTAAAGAATAACAAAACCCCCCACATTTGTGGTTAATGAGATAGGTGGACTCCTTATAAGGCTTGAGCAATCCTACTCCCTTTGAGTTAGTTTTTGGGGTGTGATTTAGGTCTAAGACCTAATTTAACAAACACATTAGAAAATATTTTCGAAGGGTTTTGGCACATTACCACAAAGATCCAAAGTTTCTCCGCTGAATTTAGTACAACAAGGATGAAAAACATAAAAGATCAGGATTCAAATCCTAGTAGCAAACACAAAGGACGATAAGTAATTTCTTCACATCTGCCCATGTCTTAAGCCTTAAACAAAATTACTCAATACTTGTGCTAAATGGAAATAACATGTACTCGATGGAATAGTCGAACCATCTAGTATGCAAAACACATTGGCATGAGAATACCAATCACCTCACATATGGCCCACAAAAAAGGGTAACACTCCTTGCCAACAGTTTCTCTCTTCCAAAACTCGATGTCAAGATCACTTATCGAGGGTAGAGACATGTTCTTCACAGGCATTATAAGTGCCTCCCTAGTTTTTTTGCTTTGATAGAGTAGAAAGGCCCTCCCTAACTTATCATGTAAGACGTGAAGTCATCAATGTCCCAACTTCCACCTCTTCATTACATTTGCTTTTTGCAATGGCACCTGTGAATCCGCTACCAAATACTTCTACTATATGCTGCCAATAGTTTTGGCAAGATTCATGGTCAAATATCAAGCCTATGGTTAGTAGATATTTGACATTCGTATGATGAAAACAATATTAATATTTTCAATAGTTAATGATTATTTCTTTGTACGGGACATTGTCTAGACTTCTGTTAATATAGAATAGAAGAAAGAGAATGAATGTTCTAATCTTTATGATAGAGCCACTAATCTGAGCATTCAATTTAGTACATAACTTATAATGTCTTTAAAAGGGAGGTTAAACTATTTATTATAATTCCACCTTCATCCATCTTAAATTTCAAAGGGTAAAAAGGAGCTACAAACTCAATATGCTTTTTAGTTCATATGTGAAAATTTCACATTTTTACTCACTTCAACATTCTATCAAACTACACATTCCTCTTTTCATAAAGGTAATTTAACAAATTGTTATATTCCACTTCTTGTCTTCTTCTGTCCTAATTTAACCACCCAGTAAAAGACGACTATTAACTCAACATGCTCGCAATTGATATTTAATATAATCCACAAGTTCTACTCCCAATTTAGTTCATGCTAAATAAAAACTAGACATTCAAATAGTATGATGCTTGGAACACTAGAACCTGTCGTGGAAGTAAAGCTTGGTATGCAAGTCATTCCCAAGAAAGAAAGTTTCATGTATCTTAGGTCTTTATTCCAAGAAAATGGGGAGATCGGTGATGGCGGATATGTGGACATACTAGGAGGGATAAAATTAGGAATGAAGACATCCAGGAGAAGGTCGGAGTAGCCACTGTGGTGGACAAGAAGAGAAGTGAGATAGAGACGATTCAAGTATGTGGTGAGGCCTAGTGAAGACATGCAGAAAGTTGGTAATAGTGCGTTCGAGGAAGTGTAAAGGTAGGCTGAAAAAGTATTGGGAGAGGTAATTAGACAAGTTATGGCGCATTTTCAGCTCAGCGAGAACATGACCTTAAATAGAAGGATTTGGAGGTTGTTGACTAGGATAAAAGGTTAATAGATAGTTGATTGTTGTCTCGCTTTCCTATGATCACGCTCGGTGGTAGTTTGGCACCCCGTTTTGTTTCTCTTTTAATACTAGTAGTATTAACTTTTTGGCGTAATTCTTTATTCTACGATTTATGTTACTACCAATTGTGTCTTGTTGTTTGATTATGGCACTACTTTTTTCTTGTTATTATTTCTTTTCCTATATGTCATTTGATGTTTCCTCCAGTACTTGTTATATCTCTTTTCTTCTATATGTTCTTTCATATGCGTTACTGAGAGTCTTTTCGGGAACAACTCTCTATGTGTGAGATATGGGTGAAGTTTGTATATACCCTAACCCCTGATCCCACCTTGTGGGACTACACTACATTGGGTATGTTATTGTGGTTGGACATGGGTTCCATTTTTACTATGTTCTTCCAATTTTTTCTACCACACAAATTACATTGTTTTACATTGTGATTTGTGACCTTCGGCTTCAAGATCCTTTGCATATTTATCTAGGGCGCCAAATAGTGAATCGTCTTCTAGCCATTTTCTTCTATAATCTATTTTTTATGGAATTACTTCATTTCACCCTTACATTCCTGCCGACATTTGTAAGGTTTAGGAATAAGAGAAACGATCAAAAGGGTAATCAACACCCGAAATATGTATGTCATTAGACTTGAACTAATCCAAGTCTAACCTACGCAATCAACACCCAAAAAATGAATATTTATGTGTTAAATGCAATACAACAACAAACAATCTCATACACTATAATATTTGTAGATATTTTCTACTCATCTGATCCGAAAATAAAACCCCTTCTTTTTTCACTTATCCAAACCTTTGTCCACTTCTCCAAAAGAGAAACTTTTATCTACACTCTTTAGTTCTTCTCCATTTCCACAAATATGTTTTCTTTTCAGTTAGTACGCAAAAGATTTCATTAACACATAATGAAAAACATGATTATTGATCAATAACCAAAAGATTTCCCTTAAACATCTTGTGAAAAACGTGTAATGTAAAATCCTTTTATCTTTTTTGATGGGTATAGTTTGATCTACTTCATACTAAAATTAAAAATTCAAACTCAAAACAAATCAATTAATTCTACTTCTAGACCTCTTTTACTGAAACACAATTGCAAGGAATTTTTTTAATCCTCTTTTTAACTAATTGTTGGAGTGGTCATAAATTTTGCATTAATTCCCATATTGCAATATTATTTTCGATATAGGGTGTGTTAGCTGGAAAATGGATCTCAGATTCATTTTCATCAATATGTACATGATGTACGAAAAACGAGTATGGATCTCATGATAGACTGATAAAGGGAATAATCTCGATAGTTTGTGTCATACACATTGATTCATTATACAATGTTTCAAAAACAGTAAAAGCTAGGTTGCTCGGACTCTCCAAAAATGTGTCGCACCTGTATTGTATCTTTGAAAAATACACTATTTTGGAGGATCTTACACGCACACGTCGACATTATCGAAGAGTGTGAGCAACATAGAGTAAAGGGCTTAGACATTTATTAACTTTTACGTGTTTTACTAAGTGAACTATGTATAAATGAAAGTTCATCGACATCACAGTTTCAGTAAGGATATGAATCTGTTGCAAAGAATTCACGTTAGAACAGGTAAACATAGCTCCCTTATAAAATAGTGCTTAAGTTGTAGGTGCATCAAGTGCAGAGAGTGAAGGGATTTGATGCATACATTAGCAAGGGTAAAGACACTATTACCCCTCAGAATCTCTTCACATCCTTTCCATTGTCCAAAGGGCGGCGGGTCACCGACGGATTTCTCGATTTTCAAAATAAAGGTATTTTTGTAATAAATAATATTTTTTTTTAAATATGCAATGAATGTTGTTTTTAATACACCAAACTAAACACTGCATAAGCTCCGCATAACTAATGCAAGCATAACCAATATCAGTATTACCAATACACCTTATTTAGAATTATTCTTATACACTCTACCAAATGATCCCTAATTATACACTGCAGGTTTAGAAAGAACCCATTCCACATTGATGTTGCATTATATAATGAGAAAGAGAACTGACATACAGACTTCACATAGAGAAAACATCCAATTTCTTTGTGGAGAATAAAAATGGGCATCAGTTATATCGACTACAACAATTCCACTTCCAGAGTAGCTTGAGATGTTCGCAAACATCTGAGAAACTAAAAGCATTAAATTTGTTCTTGACCTCCACATTACTTGACGCATTAGTCTCGACATATTCTAGTATTCTAGAACTATCCGGATGCAGTACTAATATAGAAGTTACTCATCTTTCTTTGATTTATGAAAGGATCTAGTAGTTTAAATATTATCAAAACTGATTCAGTGCACTTATATTTGAAGGAACACATCCATTTGTCGATTCTGTGTTTGGTATGACGGAGAACACTTTCCAGGAAAATATCACCTTACCCAATAAATAGTTTATCAGTAAACAAAAAGATGGCTTCCCTTGCTTCTTGACAGAAGTCATTTTCCCACTTTTCCACACTACTACATTATTGTCAACCTTTATTAATACTCAGAACTCAGAAGTATCACCAAAACACTACCATAACACCTTATAGTCCACTTCTACAAGACTAAAAGTAGTCTATGTCACCTACATATACCCAACGAAACAGTCCTAGTTGATCCAAGGAAAACATTTCCTTTACATCAAACTGTTACCTAATTCAAAGCCTGGAATCATTTGTAATCTAAACCAAGTTATTTTATTTTTTTGTGTGTAATCATTTGTAATTATTCAACACATACCTTAAGCATAATAGGAACACATTTCCCTCTGTTGCAGTTAAAATCATAACTGGATTAAGGCAATTGACAGAGAAAATAAATATAGACGACAAGGAAAATCAACACAAAACAATAACCCAACCATACCCAGAATCGATGGGAAAGGGTCTCCGCCGAAGCAGCTGAAGCACGGGATGCGGATTCATCAGGCACATGATCCAAAAAATTTGGATCATCAGCACAGGTAGCTTCCGAAGAAAGCCGTAAAGCCAAAGCTAACTGCAGCTGATAACTCTCCTCAGTCTGCTGCGCCCAGCTCTTAGAAGACGAGCCACCGAAAAAGTTAGCTTCCAACGGCTTCATCCTCACTTCAGCACCGCCACCGCCATCATTGAGATATCCAAATGACGCCTCCGCATTAGACAATGACAGCATGTAATACTCCCCGGAGATCGAACTTTCACCAAAGCTACTCCCACTTGATTGCCTCTGCAAGCCAATCGAACCTGGAAATGCCGCCGCACCGATCCGATTCGACGCTTGCATCATATTACTACGGTGATCACTCAAATCCCAATCAAATCCTCTACTATCACCTGTTTTGCCTTTACCCTTCTCACCAGAATGAGACTCATAATACGGTGCTACTCCTCCACCTCCACCGCCACCGCCAGTGACGGAGTACTTCGGTGGCGGAGGAAGGTAATTGTCATCTGCAACTTGACTCAACAAAGTATAATTCGATCGTCTACTAGACATTTCCATCTCAATAATTTATCAATTCAACAAAACCCTAGCTAGAAATTGTTCATTACACTATAGCTTCAACTCCCTCTCTCTCTCAAAGACTTTCTCTCACTAAAAGTTTTCTCTCTTTCTCTTCTTCTTCTTCGTACTTGTCGAATGAGAAGTGAGAGAGAAAAAAAGATGGGGAAGTCTTGTTTTAGTCGTAATATTCCTGGAATTTTCGACTTTAAGTTATTAGTTTAACTTAATTATATTAAACTCCCCTCTACTTTATCATATTTCAAATGATTCCCTATATAATTTCAAGTATTACTCTTAGAACCCATATGGCCTTACTCACTTTCTTCCGTTTCCGATCGATCCAAAAATGTTTATAAGCTGAAAAATCACGACTTAGAGATAATGAACTTATGATTTTGACTGATTTGAGTTTATAAGAACAGTAAACCCTTGAATTATAAGTACATTGGATATTTTATCAAACGTATAAGCATGTCAGAAAAGTATCTGTATGTTAGTTTGATCCGTTTATAAGCTTAGTAAACATCTTATTTATAAAATATTAATATGTAAATTGAAACAATGTAATGGGTCTGAGTGTATTTAAGAAACAAAGTGGATATGTTTTTTGCATTATGTAAAAGTCGAAGGATTAGTCTTTGTTATGAGGAGTTTCATATGGAATTGTTTGTAAGTGAAACGGTGGATCTTGATTTGTTGTGATGAATTCAAATGAGTTTATTCATAGTTTTGGACTCACTTTTATTTGTTTTTTGCTTTCTTACTTAATTTGGAAAAAAGGATGGCTTCTTGTGTTGAGTTCATAGGAACGGTTACGAGAGGTGAGAAAGATTTTTGGACTTTTGATATGTTTTTGATAGGTAAAAGATGCAATAAATTTTTATTCAAAAAATTAGGAATGAGATAGAAGCTTGTAAGCGATTCATTGAATTCTTCAATTATATATGTGTATATATATATATTAGAATTCTATTATATATATCTAGTTGTGAATTCAGTTGTTATTATAGTATAAAGTGAAGTCTAATTAAATTCATAAATTTCAAATTATAAATCTAATTTTGTCCAAAATATGTTATAATACTATTATTATTACTATTAGAAAAAATATTCAATTAGGGGTCGTTTGAATCAAATACATATTATTAATATAAAAATGGTAATTAAAGCCTTATCAACTATGATTGTGTGTTTAGTGAATTACTTGTATACATTTATAATATAAAATGTGGCTTAAGTAAAGTAAATATGTGAATATACATGGCATGCATTACTTAATTTCAGGTTAGAAATTAGTGGTTTTTAATAGTGAATTAACTCAAATTCATATGTCCAATAAAGGGAAAAAAATATTGCTTTCCATGTCTAAAACTCAAGTTTTTAAATTAAAAATAAATGAGTCATATTTATTTCATCATAATTCTTGATTATTTTTAGTTGATTATGAATAGTTGTTAGATAGAACAATATTGAATGAAAATAATGAGAGAGAAAAACAATTTGGCGTAGCAATATGAAATTCCCTTCATATAGTTAGTGGTACTCTTCAATGCAATTCGCCTTAGTTAATTGTTTTGATAGTCAAAAAAAAAAAATTATTACGAATATATTAGAACATATAACTTCAAAGTTTAGTATAGTACATAGTACAATATTTATAAGACGAACTCATAATTGTAGCACTGTAGATTATATATATGTATATGGTCTAAAAAATCTACAAGAACCACAATTAATACTTTTTTGGATAAAAAAATAATAATAAGTCATCAATCTATTAATTTTTCTTCTGAATTGTTTTTTTAAAGTGTGATAAAAGATATATATATTAATCGTCAACAACATTGTAACTTAAAAGAGTTTTGTTTGGTAGTAGATTTATGCTCATATCTCTATTAGTAATGTAAAAATTAGTTGCGAGGGAATTTATTTTTATACATATAGTAGTTATAACTTGTCAAAAGGATTAGTTATACGTGTATTAGTTATTCTACCTTCTATTCAACACAAACTAATAACAGAGTCCCTCATAAATTTGTAAATTTTCAATCAAACATCGTATTAATTTTATATATGAATAACTTATTTCTTATTTACATATAAATCGTTATACAAGTTAAATAAAAAAATAATATAAAAATAATTATTTCTTATCCAATTGTCGAATAATATATATTCGTCTTCATGGTAGGGGCTAACAATATTCCTACTAGTATTATTAATGGTCGATCATATGGAAACAATGTGTCTTAGTGGAGGTTGCATCACTTTGATTACTTGTCTCGTTTGTTGGAAATGAAATGACTCCAATATATATGAATTTGTTATGCTATGGCTTAGTAATTACTACTATTACTTTGTCAAGTACTAATAATCATTGAAATACTTTCTTGGTGGTGGTTTGCTTAGATTTATTTAAACACGTTTTTACTCAAACAATATTATGGATCTAGACATAAAACTTGTATTTTTGATATTTTAATTTGGTTATCTAGAATTTCTAAGTGAAAGTAAACACAATTATACACTTTACGTGGTATCTTAGTTGTCGATAAGATAAGTATGTTATTGTCTTGAATATTTATTTCAATTAAAAGAAAAATAAAACTTTGTAAACTCAATTAATTATTAAATGATATATAAAATATAGACGACTATTTTTTATTGAATAAATGAAGAAAAAGGGGAATCGAAGCTTGACGAGCTTTATAATGTCTATCACTATATGAGCAAGCTCTTCATTCTAAAACGTATTTATGATTTATGTTTGTCATATTTAACGTTTAAGGTCTTGTTAACATTGAAACTATAGTTTTTTAAATTATGAATTCAAACCTAACATCTCTATTTAAACTGTCAAATGTCTCGCATCAAATATAATTAATGAATTTAAATAAATTTACATTTGTCTGTATGCTTAGTCCATGAATTAAGAAAAAAAGTTATTTGTACTTTGCGTTCACATTAAGTCAATGGTAACATATTACACGTCCTCTATTTACACTTGCAGCACTTAATTACATATGATTTATCAACATTTTTTTGCTCATCAATTTATTAGCGCACCTAATTATTGTAATATTTTTAATAAAATAAGTGTGGTTTAATATGACAATAGAGTGTAATTTTTTTTAATTTTGTGAAACCATACCCAAATTTGATGATTATTTTGTACCTAATTCACCTTTTTGGACCGCATTCATCAATAAATGCGTAGTTGCAATTTTATTTTATTTATATTCATAAAATAAAATAAATGACTAAAAACTATTTACCTCAAATTTATTTGTATATGCATTTCTCAAAGAAAATGAAAGAAAAAACATGAATAAGGCTGTTAATTTTTTATACACTACACAAATTTATATGACTTATACACTTCTTTTTCTCTTTAGATAATGATTTGCTAAACACATGGGATCCTCCAAAATTAAGATTGATAGCCCTAAAAAATATTCAACTTGAAGTATTTTATTATACTCTTAAATATCCAACTAGATATACTTTCCCAAATTGCTATATTTAAAATCATATTTCTAGTACTTATTGATACTAAAATTTCCCCAAGTGGGGAAGTTTGATATTACTGACAACTTACAATATTTTACTAATTATAAGTTGGATAGCCTTTTGGCCTATATCATTTTTATGCTCTTTTTTTAAAAGGGCATGTAAGTAAATAGGAAAGGGATTGAAATACTCTTATAGCTTTTGACCTATGTAAATACTTTGTGGGTTTTTTAAAGCTTTTCCTTTTATAGATTTAAGTTTATGAATAAATAATAATAAAGGTGATGAAATTATATATATAACTTTTGGCTAAAGTATAATGAACTAGACTTCAAGCAATAGAATTGAATGAAGATTCTTAAAATTCATTAAAGAATGAAGTTATTGGTGTATATATCATAAATATGATAAATTGTAGTTTGAAATAAAATGAAAAAAAACGTATAAAATAAATCTTTAGGCTGAGGCATGCGGATAGCTCGCTCTTTTTATGGAGATTTAAGCCCAATGTGGCATAATCTACACCGATTGAGCAGTATTACTCTTGACTTGTCCCTCAAAGATACAACAATCCAACAACATGTACAACTTAATCAACTTTGAATTAGTTGAAGAGTCCAAAACTCCACAAAAAGAACACTTCTTCAACATATAATACTCTCTTTTGTATATAGTGAATATAGTTGAAGATTTGGAATAATTTTCTTTGCCTCAACTCTTTCTTTCACTATTACTATACTACACACTAAAATATTATTTCGCACTTCTCATCTTTTTTGAGATATCACACTGAGTTGTGCAGGACGCCAACCCCTAAACTACAGGAAGCTCTTCCTATCGCATTGGTGGGGCGGTATGCCAACCAGTACTCGAAATTCCCAACGAAATTTCTTTCCCGTATTCTAACCCTAATTCGGCTGTAATCGAGTGGTTTCTTTCCAATTCACTTAGATTCAAATACCCAACATAAGTACACAGTAACTTACTCAAAACAAATAAACAACCCTCAAATCACTAATATTTATCTCAAGAACTCATCAAAACCCAAACAATCAAAAAATTAAGAATGAAATTATAAGAAAACTCATCAAGAACTCAAATCCTTCAAACTCAAGAAAATTGCATTAAAGTTGCATGATTGACGTGTGAGTGAATGAACTCAACACTATGATAACTCAGATACCTCTTATTGATTAAACCCTTTGCATAAATTCGCAACAAAATCCAAGGATCTCGACAAACACCTTGAACATTTCCTCTTTTCTTTTCTCTTTTTGAACTCTTTTCTAAAACCCTAAGCGTAATTAAAATTGTGAAAACCGACTTAAATAAGATTTAACCCCAAGAAATAATACTAAAAATGATAAAAGTCGATAGGGAAGGAAGAGACCAAAATACCCCTCAATAATTTCTAAAAAATAAAATAAAAAAGTAACCAGTAAATGCTATTTTTTTTTTTACAGGAAAATCAAGTAATCAACTAATCGGGTCGGGTAAACAGTTGGGCTCATATTGAAACGCCCCAATTATAAATATCAAAGCGAGGGAAATCCAAAAGACGAGAGGCGGCAAAATTTACCAAGTTTTGTTGAAACACATATATTAGCTCTGTATCTCTTCTCCATCTCCAAACACTGAACAGTTTCATAATCCAAATCTACCATGGTTATACTTCGAAATCTCTATATTGAGCTACGATATTCAGCTTCTCATGATTGTTCTGAAGTTCTCCAGGAGCGTTGTTGATTTGGATTGATGTTTCAACTTGAATATGCAGCATCGGTTATGGCTATTTGAGATCTCTTTCATTGATGCTTTTGAGGTGATTTATGTGCTTATTGTAGTTTATTTGAATTCATAACATTGATTATGAGATCTCTCTCCCTGTGCTATTGATTATGAGTACACGAGATCTCTCTGTGATTGAGATAGTAATTACTTGAAAACATGAAAATAGATGCTTTGAGGTGATTGATATGCTAATTGTAGTTGAAATGAAGTTTGAATTCACAGCATTGATTATGAGCACATGAGATCTCTGTGATTGAGATAGTAATTACTTAGAAACATGAAAATAGATGTTTTGAGGTGATTGATGTGCTAATTGTAGACTTGTAGTTGAAATGAAGTTTGAATTCACAGCATTGATTATGAGCACACGAGATCTCTGTCACTGAGGTGTTTGTTACGTGGTTATTTGAAAATACGACAATAGATGCCGCTGTGGTTACTGATCTGCAAAGTTAAGTCGAAATGAAGTATATTTGAATTTATAGGATGATTATGAGTACATGAGACGTCTCTGTTCTTGAGATGTTTGTTGAGTAATTATTTGAAATATGAAAATAGATGCAGTTGAGGTTACTGATCTGTAAAGTTTAGTCGAAATGAAGTATATTTGAATTTATAGAATGATTATGAGTACATGAGATGTCTCTGTCCTTGAGATGTTTGTTAAGTAATAATTTGAAAATATGAAAATAGATGCAGTTGAGGTCACTGATCTGTAAAGTTTAGTCGAAATGAAGTATATTTGAATTTATAGCATGATTATGAGTACATGAGATGTTTCTGTCCTTGAGATGTTTGTTAAGTAATTATTTGAAAACTTGAGAATAGATGCTTTTGAGGTGATTGATGTGCTAGTCAAAATGAAGTTTGTTTGAATTTACAGCATTGATTATGAGTACATGAGATCTATCTGTCATTGAGATATTTGTTAGTTAATTATTTGAAAACACCTAATTGATGCTTTTGAGGTGATTGATGTGCTAATGATAGTCGAAGTGTAAGTTCATTTGAATTTACAACATTGATTACGAGTACATTAAATCTCTATATGATTGAGATATTTGTTAGGTAATTACTTGGAAAGATGAAAAATGGATGCAGCTGAGGGGATTGATGTGCAAATTGTAGTTGAAATGAAGTTTATTTGAATTTATAGCATGACAATGAGTACATGAGATTTCTCTGTAATTGAGATATTCGTTAGGTAATTACTTGGAAACATGAAAATAGATGCAGTCGAGGTGATTGGTGTGCAAATTGTATTTGCAGTGAAGTTCTTTCGAACATGTTGTATTGATTATGTGTACATGGGATTTCTCTGTCATTGAGGTATGTGTTAAGTGATTGTTTCAAAACATGAAAATAGATGTTTTTGAGGTGATTGACGTGTGAATTGTAGTCGAAATGAAGTTAATTTGAATTTATAGCATTAATTATGAGTACATGAGATTGCTCTGTGTTTGGGATACCTGTTAAGTAATTACTTGAAAACATGAAAATAGATGCCTTCTGAGGTGATTTACGTGCATGGTAGGTGTAGTCAGATTGAAGTTGTAACACAGTGATATAAACATCGATGGCAGTTTCTAGAGGAATCTGCGGTCAACAGCGGGATTTTGCACTGAGATGCATGTTACTTTGCAAGGTGAATATATGCCTTTATGATGGCTTTATTACTAGTTTGTAAACTTCAAATTAAAGTGTAAAGTGGTCATATGTTGATCGTGGTTTAAGATGAATATGAGTTATCCCGTTAGTTGGTTTCCTTATATATCTTGGTGTTAATGTGCTTTAGCTCAAAAAGAACGAGCTATATGAGTTTGTTTGCTTCTAAAATCTCTTCTTTATATGTTCTGTATGTCAAAAGCTACAGGAAGTTGATGACAGATCCATTGAGACGTCAAACTCAAGGGCTTTTGGCTCAAATATGAAAGCAGATATATAGTTTAAAACCCACCCTCTCACTTAAAGTTCTTCATTCTAAAATTTCAATATGCTAATGCTACTGCACATGTTTATGCTCATCTTATTGCTAATGCCTATGTATAGAGGTTGAGAGATGTCTCCATGCTCTTCCGATGATAGTTAATAAGGTTTTCTCAGCTTCAAACAAAGGTATGATGTAAGAAAAAAACAGCTGTTAGGACTTCAAGTGTCTTTATGCATCTACTTTCAGTTGTGATTTTCAAAACTGTATGTCTAGCTAGTAGTTGCAAACAGCAGATGTAATTGTTAGATGTATTTCCGTGATGTCTTGGCTGACTTATGAAGTATTTATGAAGTATGAATAGCGTATTATTTCAAGCTAATCTCTACAAGGGTGCTAGTATCATGAATAGAATGAGTATATTCGTATAGTCCTTGCTAGTCCTGTTTTTTATATTACAAATACTCCTTGCTAGTCCTGTTTTTTATATTTACCCTCGAGTCTTCCTTATGTTTAGTTGAGACAGTTCACATTATAACGTTGTTAACTTGTTCAAACTATTGCTACTTGTTGGTGCAGCTCCTGTCTTTAACAAAAATGGGTGTATAGATATTTTTGCATGCTCGTATATAAGCCTGCTTTGCTTACGAGAAACCATTCCTTTTACATATTACCACAAGATTTAGTTTTAATATTCGCCTCATGTTTTATGCGGGGGGGTGCTAAACTAGTTTTTGTAAGTTAGGAGCCAAGTGTATGATTGCCATGGAAGAGTACCAATTTTATTACTCTTTCTATCCTTTGAAGGGAAAATGAAAACCAACTAAATTTGAGATCTCACTGGGCTAAAAGAGCACTAGCCTGTTGAAGAATTCAATGATTGTTGGTAATAGAAATGACCACCCTAAGTATCAGCTACAAGTAATCGATTATCATCTCATTTACTCTCTTGCTACAACTTACTTACATGTTAGAGAATGCCTATCTTTTTTCTTTCCTAAGGTTTATAACATCATGGTACTGCATGTTGTTAGCTTGTTCAGCCCGGATGGCTGCCTTGCTGATTCAGTTGGACACTGTACCCTAGTTTTCATCTGGCTTTCCTTTTGTCCTAGTCAACTTGCTGGCTGGAAAGTGCAACCTTGCCATCAGTGGTCGTGGGGCTCGTAACTTCTTGTCAAAACCCCTCACACAAACAAATCCTGTGAAATACAGTTCTTTGTCAGAAAACAAATAAAAGGTTTTGCAGTTAACACTTTTCCCCCCTAGCTACATGAACAATTATTACTTCCTTATAATTTTGTTTTTATGATTTGGTCCAAAGAGTAAGGCAAAAGGGAAAGTCGCTGACATGCTTGGTGCTCATGCCGGCTTAATTTGAGTCTTTTTGAATTTGCATAATGATGTAACATGCGTGCTGATTTACTTGGTAGAAATGGATAAGAAGCTTAGACAAGCATTTGGACCTCTGAACCTGAGGTTTTCAAACTACATACCTCTCCAAAAGCAATGTTGGATACTTTCTGTGGTTAGGCCTGATTTAACAGAGAACACACATACTGTTATTTTACTCCGAAATCTTTTTAAAAAATAAATAGGTTTCATTCTTTAGTTTGTTTACCTTTGAATATTGATGGTATAGAGGTTCCGAAGTAAACTGTTCGTCGCGGCAGATTCCATAGCCAATTTCTTGGGACATCAATTGGCTTGAGGCTGGATTCATGGTCTGCAAACACCTGAGGAATAGCAAAAATGCTACTATTAAAGCCTTATCAAATGCAAAAAATGCTCGCTCGAGTTGAGGAAACGTTGGTTGTATTCACCTCGTTAACCTGGAAGTATGTACCATTGAGCGGAAAGCTACCTCTCATAGCTGTTCTACATGGTATCTGTTAGAAAGTATATTCAGAGATGATCAGGATTATCGTATCACTTTCCCATGACATACACTCAAACAGTTTGTTCTCTTCTCTTACCAGAATTGTCCCTCTCACAGTTTGTGCATGTGCTTCACGTATGCTGTTGCATGCAAAACATGTTTCATCATCACATAGTCTACCAGTTTCTTGGGAGTTGCACTGTCTTCCCGGTGGCTGAATAGAATCCGAAGTTTCACCTGATACGGGTTTGGTACATAAGGGAGTATTAATCTATAGAGAGACTGATGAAAAGCATGACCTATTTAGCGCAGTTACCCTCTACTACTGCAGTGCAACTACTACTGAGATTGGAACCTGGGACTTGCCCAGTCCAGCTTAGCTATGCAGAAGTGTTCCTTACAATCATGAGGTCTCTAATTAAGCAGCTTACAGATAGGAACCGGTTACTTTGCATTGTTTTCGAAAGGGCTTATGTGCTATATTACATTAATTGAAATCTTACCAGGTGTCCATATTGCCAGAAGATAGGAGGATGGATCATCTGGTTCTCTTTTCTCGAACTGCAACATGAAAGGATGTAATTATCAGGAGGATCAATTTAAATATATTACATGCTGCTTATATATGGATTTACAACTTAGTATTTAACCAATCAAAAATAGAAAAGAAAAACTGACCCCTTCAAGAAGAGGATGAGAATCTGGAACTTCATATCTGTGGGTGGAGAAACAATTGATAGTAAGCAAAAAAACAAATTTACGAGAATTTTATAGCCTAGGAAAAAATTGGCTACCCTACTGCATTGACGATCTATCAGAAGTTATTTGGAGCATCCACTTACACTTGATGTTCAGTTCTGAGCCGGCTTATATGCTTAAGTTTATGTGTAGGAATTGAAGCAGCTGCTGGAGTTAAAGCTACCAAGGCTTTTGACATTTCGACCTGTTGAAGCTCCATATTGTTTTGCACAAAGTTCTTCACATTTTGAGTGAACTGCGCCATATTCAATTCAATTGTAGGAATTTCATCAGGATCTTCAAAGCAAACATCTTCAATGTCGATTTCGGGAGCATCTTGCTCTGGCTCAGGTGAGGCAGGCTCTTCGACAATGGGCTGTGGTGTTGCTGGCACCTCAATAATAGGTGCGGAGTTGATCAATTTGGGATGCTCTAATGGTGTTTGATTAGCCTGGGGTAAGGTTAGCGGCTGTTGATTGAAGTTCTGGAATGGATTCTGGTCAGCTGCATTGTTCTCTGTTGCACTCACTATACTTTTCTCTTCTGGTGCTGGCAGGGCAAGCCTTGCGCTGAAAGAGAAATGTGTCAAGTATCATATATAAAAAACAGTGCTTCAGTTTTAGACTATGAAATTACTAATCTAGTTATAATGCATTACTTGAATGTGCTAACAAGAAGGGTATTAGCTTAAGTTTGAAAATGTAGGAGTTCTATCTTATACAAGAAGAGATCCGTGAATTTCAAAGTTTCTGCTAGAGTTGCTTCATCACTGAGTGACTGGCAGTATGTCATACGCTTCATGGATGAGTTAAAACACTACCAGGTTAGCTTAAGTGCAAATTTTATGTTGTCTGAGTAAGAGTAAATAGATTTGTCAAATCTAGTTTCAGCAGCCACGTTCTGGATATGGTTCTTTGGATTAGATGTCGAGAAGCTTGAGAAGAAGCAATAAAGATAGACAAACAAGAGAACTAATTTCTTGCATGAAAGTATATAGAATAATAGGCAAACCTTGCAAAAGCACTTGCGAAGTGTCTGCATTCTCCTCTCATTGGACATGCGTTGCAGTTGGGTTTGCTTTTTGAACAGAAGACCTAATGAATTAGCCATGAAATTGATTTAAACTGTGATTGCAGATGCTAGTTCTAGGGGAGAGTAACTAGTGGTATAGACATACCTTTCCAAAAGTGATCATATGGTAATGCAACTCATATCTGTAATCAAGTAGGATTTGAATCAGTAAATGCATTGCTTTATTAGAAGAAAAAATATCTTTTTTAGTTACAAGTACTATGCACGTATATTATTTTTTCTCCCTTTGAAGAAATCAACTACCCTAATCTACAAGTCCCTCTGCACTTCCTTAAAATCAAAATCTTTTCATCCACTATGCAGTATACTGTTACAATTGGATGTTTCAATAAGATGAAATGGAACCACTTACATTTAATAGTAAATTGATGCTTGTCAACCAGGCTGGGCAAAATGATAGAGAATAGGATGTTACTTACAATGTTCTTTGATCAAGCTTGCAGAGACGTGGCCAGAGGTATTTTTGAATTGACTCCAGCACAGGGTACCTGAAGAAATAGCAGAGTTAGACTGTGTAGGCAATTTTGGAAATTCTTTATATACACACTACACAAGATACTCACAGTTCCAGAAGATGCAATTGTAGTGACTCTGGCAGTGGCTGCAGGGGCACCCATCCCAGTCTAACAGCTATACGCCCAACATTTGTGTCGACCTTATAAAAGACATGATTAGTGAGAAACACGGGTCATTTCATATTAATTATGTCTTCAATAATTGGTTCAGAAATCTTACCGGAAAAGCAAGGTTGTGAAGTGTTAAAAGTCGCACACACTCTACGCTCTTCAGGCCCAAGCCCCTGATGCTTAATAGATACTCTCTGATACCATGCATGTGAATTTGTTTAGTCAGTGCAGAGGAATACTAGATAAAACATCGAAGAAATTATTTGGTCAATTGAAAGCTTACTTTGCTTTGTCTGGTGGAACGTCTCTCAGCCATTCAAGATCAATACTTCCATGTTCTCTAAAAATCCGATTAAGGAAATCCTGCAATTGTTCAGTTTCCATTGAACAGTCTCTTAAGGTTAGGGAATTACTTTGGTAGATGAATAATGGAGGTATCCAGATTTTAAAACAATTAGGCTGTTAATTGCAATTTTCACTGATGTACCTTGATTCTCTCTGCTAGCATATTGTTCATCCCCCGTTCTCTAATGGTATGGGATATCTCATTGACATCTGCACACCTCACTGCGTCCCAGTCTAGTGAATCCATTGTGTTTGCTGTCTTTTCTCTTTTCTTACCATTGCTCTCAGCCTGTAACCTTAAACTGTCCCAGTCAACATTCTGCTTCTCTTTTCCAGGGCCTTCCTTTTTTGCTTTAGTATTGTGATTTGCTCCGTCTAATGTGCTACCAGCATGGATTTTTCCGTTGTTTGAGTTTGACCTCAAAACTGTGTGCTCAGACTTGCTTGAATCAACAACTACACTAACCTCCTCTCTGACATCAATAGCTTCTGAAAATGTTGGTGCTTTTGGTGCTTCTGCTACTCGCTGCATATTGTAGTTGCTCTCTTCAATTTGAACCTGTAGCTCAAAATTGACGGCTGGATCATCAATTGTTGCTGTGTACAACTTATTTTGATGGTTATCACGTGAGATGAATGCCTCACTTATCTCTCCGTACAATGCTTGATTTGCAGGTTCTGCTGATGATTTACTTTGTTCGGGGTCACCGAGTTCCCCTGAGGGGTCTGAGAATTTTGCAGCTTCTTCCAAATCGCTTTTGAACTTGGCTTGTTGTGCTCCTGAATTAGACATTGTACAGGAGCCCAAATAACTACAAGGACAGTCATTTCCTATTGAGCCTCTGTGATTCTCCCCATCCTTCTGAATGTGTGAACAACATGCCACATGTTTTAGTTGGACATTTATATTCTTTTCCAGTAAGATGTTTTCACTTCTCTGATCTTGGACTCCATGTGATTTTGAAGTCCCTGCAATCTGTAATAATTTCAAAAATGAAGCAGAGCCCGAAAAGTTGCTTGATTCAGTTCCTTCAGAAGTTTGAACAACTGAAAAATTCGCAGAGTCTTGAGAAGAAAGAATAGAATTTTGAGAAGAGAGCAAATCATCTGGTTCTACTTGATCCCCCAAAAAACTTGTTGCTGCGTTTGCTGTAGTCGATCCATACGTTGTTGATTCATGATGCACACATGAACTTTCTCTAGAAGAACCAGGTTGCTGCAATATAGAATTTTCAGTTGAACTAGTGCAGTTAGTGCTATTTTCACTCGATTCACTGCTGTGAACAGCTGTTTTTTCGTCATCTGACTCTGTACTGGAGATTGTGAAAAACTTCTGACCAAGAGTTGTTTGATAATCATGCCATCCAATTGTATCATCAGGTTCCAGGGTACTCACTTCAGGTTCTTCAATAATGATCCCTGTTCTCTCTTCATTCTTTTTCACACTGATGTCTGACTTGAGAGGAAACCGAGCAGCAAGTGTCATGAATGCAGAGCTATAAAGTGGATAAAGTACTTTATTGGAACTCAATATTTTAAATTTCTTCTGGATGTACCAGACAAAAGGTAAAACAAAAAATTGTGGTTTCAAGTCTAGCTTACCTAGAAAGGTGGTCTGAGACATTTTGTGTCAGGAAAACTCCAACTACAGAGTCTACAACAGATCCCTTCCAAGGAGAGAATCGCCTGTCTCCTGGCTCACCCAAAGAATAGAAGAAATGGTCAATGAAACAAAAGATAACGTCACATGCACATCTCGTTTGTTTCTTGTATGGCCCATTGTCAACTGTAATTTTGTAGATGACTAAAAGGAAAAATAAGGTAACATGGAATCTTGATTGAGGTTGATGATTGATGTGCAATGCTAGTGTTAGTCATGTCTTCTATTGGCGTGACTAGGGTTTAGTTTCAGGTTGTTTTGCATCACAAGTGAAATCTATTAATTGATAGTTTGCTGATTTTATATGAATAATGTGTAATGATGTATTACTTTTTCATGTGAAGTATAGGGGATGGGGAGATAGTTGCTTCATCCATCATAATCCACTTCCTCTTTCTGGGACCATACATGTGCATATGACTGTGTCAAGTTGGGTTTTAAGTTTCTTTCTTGACCTTACAGGTTCATCTGTGTTTTTCAGGTTGGTTATTGCTAGTGCATCCTTAGAATACAAGTTGGTATATTAAATGTTGACTGCTTTTCTAGTCAAAGGAATCGGGGGATGTTCATTTGATAGTCACTACAAAATATGAAAACTTTATGTACTTACCTTGAACAAGACGCATCCGTGCCACAAATGAGTCTACTCGTCCATGAAACACTTCACGTTCTGATTCCCACCATTTTGCCTTGTCTTCATCTGTACCGTCAATGCCTTCACTGTTTATGTCTTGCAGCAAAAGCTTCCATACCCTTGTGGTCTCATCATCAAGGTCAACCTTGGGCCGCGGTCGTCGTTTTCTGACAAATGGTCCTGCAAAAGGGACAATACTTCCATCTCTTTGATAAATAACAAGGGCATTTTCCTCATATTGGTATGGATGGATGCTTTCTCTATTCAAATCGAGATGCTGTAAGCGTTCAGCAATTTCATCAACTGGAGATCTCCAAGTTATAGCTGGTATGGAACCTGCATTCAATTTCGTGAGCAATTTAAGTCAACATCTTATTTGATAGGTTATCTGAAAGTAAAAAATATAGCTTCAACTACCTCTTGCGTTTGTTGGGAACTGTGATCGGGCATACATATGAGATGCTGTGGAACTGACTGGGATGCTTCTCTTTGACCTCTTTTTTGTTTTCATTATTGTGCTGGTGTCGGCAACCAGCGCTTCCATGCATGTATTAGGCTGATCTGAGTTTTCATATCTTTCTCCAAATCCAGATACCATTGTTTCTTTGACTGAAGAAGTAGGAAAATGTTTACAAATTTCAAGCAGTGATGCAAGGTCACGTACTTTACTTATGCTTTTTGATCTTTTTCGTCTTAACCCCTCTGCTTCCACAAATGCTGGTACAAGTTCCCGATTTGGCATTAAGTTATTAGCATTGTCAGTTGCAGATGTACTGGCTTGGGAAAGACCAATATTGCTCTGAGACAAAGACAAATAGTTAATTTCACATGTAAAAGGCTTAGAGTAAGATGTTGCTGAGGGATGGCCCTTCTCTGTCCTCTTTTTCTTGAAAATTATAGGAAAATGCATCCCTTGGGTACTCTGAGCATAAGGTTCAGTTGCTGGGAGAATTGCTTGATATGCCTGCATGGAGTTGAAATAAGCCCCCCTGACATTTGTGCTGTAAAGTTTTGCTTGATCAGTTCTTAAAGAACGTCGTCTTTTCAAGGCTCTCTCTGGTGTTTCCGGGATCAAGCATGCACTGCTGCTGCAGTTGGAACTATTCGGGCTCTTTGGTGTCATTTCTAAAATGCTTGCCTGTTTGTCATGAGTTTCATCTGAGAAAACGATTTTACACTTCCCTCTTGAGATTCCATTTTGTTTGTTCATGCTAAATTTACTATGGTTCAGGCCAATCTTCTTCAAAGTGAAAGGGTCAGTGTGTGACATTTCATGATGAGTTTGGCAATTTTTTAGCTCCTGATTTGAACATTTGAGGTCATAAACTGAGCCCAGTCTTGTTTTTGCTGTTGAAGCTTCAATACCCTTTCCAGGATGCACACTAGAATTGGATTGATTCTCATGCAAGTCCTCCACAGTTGAAGATGGCCAGCGTAATGAGTTTTCATCACTTAATATGTTTTCAGAATCAAAGTTCAATGATCTCCTGGGGTATCTTCTTGGTCGAGAGACATTTGGTGGATATATGCTTCCCTCTTCGGCAGGCTTTGGTGCAAACTTCTTGACTTGATTTCTTCTTATATAGGTCCTCCTTGCTCTTTGGATTTTTGCAGAACTTGGAAGATGGCCCTCGTGTTTAGTCATGTCGTTTACCTCATCTGAGGGTGTGCCTGGAGGGTCCTCAATCTTGTTTCTTTGGACATATTTCCCCTTTTCTTTTTTGGTTCCCATTGAACTGTGCTGCTGGGGAGTTTTTGGTTTAGGAGTCCTTTTATGCTCGCCTTCTATTACCACTTTAGGTCGGTGCTTCTTCCTTCGTTTCTGCTGTGGTGTATTATTCTGTTCAGCATCCTGATCGACTACCTTGTCAATCATGTTATCCGACAGTTCTGATATGTTCAAGACCAGCCCCGACTTCTCTGTGTTCTGTTGGAGATCATTTGCTTCTGCTCTCTTTAATGTATCTTTGCTTGACTGTACGTGTCTTGGTATTGGTGTCGCGTTAATGTCTAGACCTGGCGCATCAGATGCTGGCCCTTTCTTCTTGATCTGATATGGTGTTATTGGTTCAAACGGGAATGCATTGTTGCTGCTCGAGTCCTCATCTGTCATTCTAGTTGGTGAATTCAGGTTAAAAGGGAATCTCGAGCAAGTAGAGCTTCCATCTGCATCATAAGCACCCTTGTCATATTAGTAAAATGAGGAAATCTCAGAATGGAAACAACTCTTTTTGAACGATTCCAGTTGCCCACAGGACTAATTGAGAAAGAATTACTCATCGAATAGTACACAATCAGACAAAACACACGTCCGATAATGATATACATCATTGTTAGTCCTCTGATCCAAGTATGAGGAACCTGATTCAGTAGTTCATCTAATTGGAACTTTATAGTGTTCACTAGGATGTTCAACTCAATGCTAGTTAATTTGTCCATGAGGAATCATAATTTTTTCTTTTAACTAAACTGAGTACTGATCTTATTCTATTCCGTTCTCTATCCTTTTGCAGGTCTTAGCTATCTGCGAAGACACGCCATTGAGCCAGTTAAAGACACTTATGACATATACAAGTAATGTGATTGTCGTAACTTTTGAAGTTTCTACAGGCATTATGCATTTCAGTTATGCTATATGATGATGAGTCAAATGAATATTTCAATTCTTTACCTGCATCCTGGGAACTGATGAGGGAATTGAAGGAACCATTCAAGGCCAAATTAATCTCTGCATTTGCATTTTCAGTGACGGCTGTAGAGCCAGCAGCATGTGCTAATGCCAAGAGATGCCCGAAAGACACATTGCTCCATTCATCTATATCATCGGTAGATACGTCATTGCACATTTTAATATTGTTCTCACCATACATTTTGGATTCTGCCCCTGCTGCTGCTTCCCAAGCGTCAAAATACTCCGTTACAGTTGCTGAATTCGTCGAACCACAGCATGTAGTCGCACGTTGAGCTTGAGGTTCTTGCAAGAAATCCCTCAACTCTATCTGGTTCACTTGACTTAGATCTTGCCCTTGTGAAATTCTTTGTGATTCCAGGCCATCAATTTGTCCTGGCTGATTTTGTTGCCTATTCCCATAGATTGGTGGCAAGCTTGGTTTTGCTGGAGTCATTGGAAACCATGAAGTTCCAATCTGAAAATCATCTGCCTGTGGAATCAAGCTTCCTTCCCTTCCGGCCATACTGCCACGGCAGTGACCGGTTAGAATCCAATCTTTCTGCCTTTATGTCTCTTAATTTGACAGAAATGATAAGCAGATGTTTGCAGGGATAAACTCAAAGTAGTCTCTTATAGAAAAAAACAAATAAAACTGTTCTATGAAATCATCCTGCAAAACAAAAACCATATAAGGAAATTAAAAAAAAAATTGCAGGAAGAGAAACAGAACATCTGAAGAATCTTCAAAAACATAACTTTTAAGAACCCCATGTACTCAAATTTGTAAAATTACACCAAAAATATTTTTTCCAGTACAGATCCCTCAAAGACTAGCTTATCTACTGGTCCTGCCATGGTGGAGTCAGTGAGTGGAGGGTGAAAGTGAAATGTAATTTAATCACAAATTTCATTTTAATTCATTCTAACATATCAGTAACAAAATTAGGTTTGATCAGTGACAGATTGTAGCAATCTGGCTGAACAAACAAAATCTGTATAAGATCTTTAATCTTTTACAAAGAAAATGCTGCTTCTTTTCTTCAGTTTTTTTTTAATCTACAAATTAGAGAAAATTCACTTGTAATTAATTGGGTGTTTAGTGAATTCGTACACTCACCTGAATAAATGGAATTCTGCCGGAGATCTTACAGAGGCAGTGGACGGCAAATTAAAGGAAAAAATGAAACTGAGTATTCCATAAAGGGAGAGAAGGAAAGAGAGAGAAAGTAGGAGAGAAGCCAAACAGAAATACCAGGGCTTTTATTCTTGTATAATAATGTATAATACTCAGATAAAGCTCTTTTAGAAACTTACTACTTCTTCTCCCGGTAAACCATAAAATATTCCTATATTTTATTGTTTGTCTTGTTTTAATATATATATTTAATATATAATATTTAATATTTAATACCAGCATTGATAGAGTGTAAATTCAAGATTTAAAATTTACGGATTATTTGTTTAAGTTAATAAAAATTCACAGATCAACTATTTATATAGGTTGAGCTAGAAGCTTGGATATGCACAATGCTTCCTCTAATAATAATATTTTTATTAAGAAATTATACTTTGAGCAAAAATTATTAAATTTCGTGAATTTATATATTATACTCTGTTTTTTATTGCAATATAAGAAAATCTAAAAATACGTTTGGCATTAACTCAGTGACAAAAGTGTGCGTAAAATGCATATATTTTGTCAATAGTTTTCGACTTTTAAATTATTTATTTTTCGTATGATTTTGGATTGCTGATTGATTTATCTAGGTTTATTTATATTTTATTTTTTTAAAATTATATTTTGTAAGATTATATTGGATATATAATTAATATATTCAATATAATCTATGCAAATAACGGGTGTGATTAAGTTTTTTTCCATGCAACTTACGTACTTTAGGTAGAACATATTAGCTAAGGGTATAGAAGTAATTCAAGCGGTCAAGCACCTTACACGGCGTGGGAAGCGGCAAAAGAAGACTTGATTCATTTAGGGACGTTTTGGCACGTGAATATCGCGTGACTTGTCCACAATTTTTTAATTATAATTTATTTTTACATATGTGCGTTTTTGACGCCGTTAGGGTTTCTGGTTGCATTATTAAATTGGTTTGCATGAGTTCCAAGGTCTTTCACGGCACCGTTAGTGACGCCGTTTATTGTCTGGTCCCCCATTCATTAGTACAATAAAGCATGCTTTTCTAGTGTTTGAGAGGGTTAGTTTCGGTATTTCACTTTTGCTTCATTCGGTGAGCTGATGTGTATTTAATGGATGTGATCAAGAAGGGCCACCGGTTCTTCTGGTCTTCTACGGATAAAATAACTAAATATTGGAAGACAGTTTAGGCGGATTATTTCGGGGTCCTCCATTCAAAAATGAGTTAATTTCAGTTTATTGGTACTGTTACTACTATTGTCATCGCTGTTGCGCAATTTGGCGGCTGCGACTTCTTTCTACAAACTTTTGATATTCTGTTGTTTCAAAATAACTTTGTTTTACATACTCTTTAACTGATAGTAAATAATATTTTATTTAATTTTTATAGTTATAGTATTCGATTAAACTTAATATTTTGAACAAAAAAGTCTTAGCATAGAGACTCATGGTTTCTGGCAGAAATTTACTTTAAGAACGATACTGTTACTTGGGTAAAATTTGGAAAGACTTCTAATCTTAATGAAGCAGATTAGAAGGTCATTTACGTGTTGCTGCCAATTTTTCCTCTTTGATTTTTTCTTCTGAAATTCAACTTTGTATTTTCTTTGTTTTATTGGCTTGTAAGTTTTGAGAAACATTTATTTTGTATTTTTGATATTCTCTCGTGCATACATATTTTTTTAAAAAAGCTTTAAAAGCTAAGCTATAGTAATTTTTAAGTTGAAAAGTTGGTGAGTACCTATTTTCAGCTTTTAATTTTTCTGAAGTCATGTTAAATTTTTTTCAAGTTATTCTTAATTTTATCAAATACTCTAAAAACTAAATAATTTAAAAATAAAATTTAATCAACTTTTAAATAATTTAGTATAATTTGATTAAATAAAACATGAGAATATAATTAAATTGAATGTTGAAGATAAAGATTAAAATTAATAGATAGTCGATCATTATTGTTCTTCATGTGGCTAACCTCCTCTTTGCTTCTTACTAGTACTGTTATTCCGGAGTAGTCACATATTTTTATTTTATTATTTGATGTTTATATATCATCTGTTATTTTATTTATTTTCTATTTTTTTTACTTATTTTATTTATTTTCTATTCTTTTTACAAGTCTTAATTTCCTATATTGTAATCTTAATTTTAAAAATTAAAGTTCTATTGAAAATAAC
This sequence comes from Solanum chilense, assembly GCA_032847665.1. Lineage (NCBI taxonomy): Eukaryota > Viridiplantae > Streptophyta > Magnoliopsida > Solanales > Solanaceae > Solanum > Solanum chilense. Next base: position 3,360,739 of record CM064971.1, on the reverse strand, counting down.
CTATCTATCTTATAAAAGAAAGAATAAGATATTGAAAGATTATGCTAGGTATGTTATTTGTTAATAGCGGATGAGAATGTTTATTTTGAGAATCTCATTGCATTTTGTTGAAATAACGAGCTAATCTCATTGCATTTTGTTGAAATAACGAGCTAAAACATTTAAACTGTTTGTATTTTGCACCTCAACTTTACTTTAATTATGTTGATTAAAATGTAGTGCAAGCAGCCAATCGTACATTTGGTTGACAATTCAAAATAAGTCTACATACAATAAATTCTTGAAATTTAAACTTTTTTTTTATTTTATGATATTTTTGATTGACTTCCTCATTGATCTTGTCGATTAAAATAATACCATCAAGAAAAACATACTTCTTGAGACCTCATGTTTAGTATTGTTTTTATCAGTTCATTCATAATTTGAGTAAATAAATAGGGGTTAGATGCCAATTCTTGGTGCAGACTCGCTGTGTTATGAGAAACTCCTTTGTATTTTTTTATTTATTACTATTGTTTTCACATAAATGGGGGCTCAACTTAATTAACATTAACAGCTAATAACAAAATAAGAATACATATCATATAAGTAGCGTTTATTTTTATGTGCCGAATGTCGATGAATTCTCAAGTAGTTTCTTTGTAAGACAATAATTTTTTACTATTGATTTAACATAAGGATTAATAAATAATAAATAATAAGAGTAATTTTACTAGAACCCCCTTATTAAATATAAGTCATTTAAAACATTAAAAATGAATAGTATTTAATAATAAGGGTAAAATAAATATAATATGTCAAGTTATTTATTAATTTTATCAACTGAACAAGTATTATTAAATATTCTAAAATAGTATAGTGAACAAGTAAAGATGAAGGAATGATATGTTTATCTCTCAACTTATACTTTTTTCCTTGTCAAGTTTATTTTGAGTTTATATTGAATTATTCTTTTGATTTGACTTGTTAGATGCTTTTGGCGGGTAACTTTGATATTTAAAATATTCTTCTCAACTCTTTTTTTCTTAAATGAACTTTTAGCTTTAATAATGGTAGTGCATGAGTCAGTTTATTCATATAAAATAGTTTTATGCGTACTTAGTATCTTTGTTGGTATAAGTTTTAGGAGTGTTTAGTGACATAATCACCATTTTAATGAAAGTTCGTACGATAAGATTAGGGGTAGAGATACAATATTAAGTAACTTTTTTCAAATATTGTATAATATTAGAAAGTTTTTTAAAAATATATATAACTATATGATTGTAAGTTCTGTAACTAAAACTAAACTTCTTTTATGGTACTCCTATGAAGGGTTCACTAGTAAATAAACTTCAGTTACAATTATTATGAGATTATGTGATACAGATTTGTAGAGTACACAAGTGCGAGTCTCATGCTAAAAAATTACCTAACCTCTCAAGGTAAACATATGGCTAATATTATTTTCATCTCTTGATAATTGATATTTTTTTATTTTAGTTATTTGAGATATTTGATTAAGCAACTTAACTTTTAATTAATTAAAATATGCATTCTTGTCTCTCCATTTGCTTGTGAAAAATTGCGAACGTGTCATAATATTATTGATTTGCTCCACATATTTACTATTTTGTTATAGTATATAAAATAGTTCAAATAGCATTTAAGGGTCATGGTATAATCTAGTGAGTAATAAAGTGAAAATTAAAAATCACAAGTTCTGATACAAACATGTTACTCTATTCTCTTTATTTTAATTTATTTATTTTATTCTTTTTTTAAAAAATATTTTTTTAAGTTTAATTTTCGCATGGCTCCTTCCATTCAAATATTGGTGAACAAAATTATTCAAGATTTATGCTGTTAACAAGAACTAATCAACGTACATGTAGATTAACTTGAATATCATGTTTATAGAATAAGTTTAAATTGGGAGTGGTAAAATTAAATCCAACCTATCCAATCTATCTATGTTTGGACTGACTGTTGATTTGTCCATTCATTATCTTAATCCATTTCAATTCATTAAAAAATAAGTTGATATATAACATTGAATTGACTCATGAAAAATCTTGTTAAAATATTTTTAATTTTTTTTTTCAACTTGATATGTTGTAGATAGACTAAGACTAATAAAAGAAAAAAAAAATCTTTTGTTAGGAACTAAAATAGATTAAAAGAACATATAAAATAACTTAAGTTAGTAAAAATTGGATTGGGTCTAAATTACCTAACCATTTTGATCCTATTATATTCGAATTGAATTAATTCAATTATTATCTTAATCCATTATGATCCATTCAAATTCGATTCACCCGTCCTATTGTCACCCAATTTCAAATGTAACCTACTTATTACCTAAAGGATTGATAAGCAAATTCAGTTTCATTTTTTTAACCAGTCGGCCATTGTTTTTACAAATACGCCTCGTGAATGTCGAGAGCCAAGGGAATCTTATCTGCCTTTTCTCACTTTCATTTCGCTGTTTGTTTGTGTTTTGGGCCCAGTGTTTTCCACTGTTCACTGCTAAAGCTACTCATAGCAATAGGGGGTTCTCGTGCTACTCTTCCTCTTGCTGACACGTGGATTGGAGAAAAAGTCTGGTTAGTTACTCTATTTTGTCATATATTAATATTAAATATTTATGGAAGTATTAACTATTATCTAGTTTACTTTGTCCCCTTATATATTTTTAGATAATTTTCGTTTGAGTTAATTTTTGAAATTAAATTAGATAACGAACGAATTTGGAAATAAGTTTATATTAGTACAATCAATTTTACAAGTGAGGGTTAGAAAATTTCCTCAACCAAATATAGCTATTCCAGATATAAAAAGAAAATATAGCAAAAGCTATACAAAATTTACTAGAAAGAAGCAACACAAAAATAAAATAGTATTTCGATTAAAACAGATAAAAGAGACTAAGATAGATTATTGAAAAACAGAAACTAAAGTAATTCAATTAGTATACATGTAAACATCAATCATCCTACACTTTTTTTTTATCTAAAACTAGTGCTTGATAAATAAAGTAATAATTTATTAAATATTTATAAATATTAATTGTATATCCAATTATTATTATAATAATAACTTGAGAGTTAAGATCAAAAGTCTATTTCTTGTCGTGGTATTCAAATGAGGCTCACCCAATTCCTATTTCACCTGATATTCATTTGTTATCACTGAGAAAAGAAAAAAAAAGTATAGTTAGTTACTCTATTTTGTCATGTTATATTATTACTTTTGGCTATTTGTATTTATGTGAGTGTTTGGTAGGAAGTTGCTTTAAGCAAAGCTGACATGTTTAAGTATTTGTCTCATGAGTCCAACGTTGATTATGTGATGTATGAAGAAAAGGCTTATAGATGAGCCATTATAGTATTCAACTCTTTCTCCGGTATTTGGGCATGGCAAAACTTTTTTCACAAAAATCTTTTTTCAATAGGAAAAATCATTTTTTCATTTTAATATAAATTTATCTGACTAAAACAATTTTTAAAATTGTTTTTAAATTTATCATAGTAGTCTCTGCTCATATATACATATTTTTGGTGATCTATCCGAATTCATGATATGATTATGATAAGTCTGTTAATTTACCAATAAGAATTATGGTGGAGTTATATAAGTACTCTTTCATTTTTAAGCAAGAGTTCCATGTTCGAGTTCTGGATATGAAGGTGTTTTTCTTAGGGAACGATTTATTCCTAATGTTAGATTTGTGTGAATTTAAATTTAATTGGGACTTTAATGTGGATATCAGACACAAAATAAAAAATTGAAATCATCAAATCCTAACCAACTAGCTCACTATATCTGGCAAGTGACTATAGCTATTTTTGAAAAGTTTTTACGGGGATAAAATTTGGCAAAGTTATTCTATTTTAAATATGATTTAAAAAATTATAATATTCTGTTTGTGCAAATTATTCTAAGCATGGACTTTGTCTATCTTGTGCAACTTGCTTCATTTGGGCTTCATGGATATTATATGGGTCATTTGATATAGGCTCCAAGCAACGGAGTGTTGTCTAATTTAGGTGGGGTAGGAAAGGTTGCGGATATATGATTTTATCATCATCATATATTATGTGTGTTTTATAAATAAAATTGCATGTGTTTATTTTTTGATAATTTCTAAATGATGTTTTAAAGATATTTTAAATTTTAGATATAATATTTTAAATTTCATAATTTTTCCTAAATTTTAGTGATATTACTGTAGATAACAGAAATTCTTGACTAATAATTTCCTCTATTTCAATTTATATCTTTTCAAGTAAATTTATTTTATATAAATATATTATATTTAGAACGTTCATATTCAACCTCAGCTCATGTCTTCAAATGCTACAAATTTTCTAGAAGATAACCGACTTTAAAGTAACTTTATAGGTGAGCTTTAGTATCAAATCCACACTAATTATTGGAACACATATTATAGCCGCCGCGTATGATTAAAAGTCAATTATAAATCTATTTTTAATTTTTAATTTTAAATGAAAAAAGTTATTTTAAGAAGAAAGATAACAGTTCAACAGTTTAATATCTGCTTCGATAACATAAACTGTTATTAAAATTCATAAATTGTGAAGAGTAAGACTGAATTTTATCTATAAATTATGAAGAGTGTATATACTCTTATATTTTGGAATTTATGTCTTGCCTCATTCTTTTGGGAAAATGGTAAGTTTTGTGTTTAACACCTTAACTTAATTTGCAAAAAAAAGAAGTGATTTACCTTTCAGATAAGAGTTTTAAGTTTAAAATCTTTTACAATGCTTTTTTGATTAACCTCATTATATAAAGTTTGTCCTAGTATAATTTGCCTCTTATATTTAATTATATAAACCATATTATACGACAATGGAATTTCTCTTCTATTTTCTTTTTTTAAAAAAATAAAATTGCTTAAGTGATTCACCTACATACAAGTTGAAGTTAATTGATGTGTTTTTATCCAATTTTTAATAGAGAAAAGTGTTCGAGTGCATCATTGACTAGGTTGATGCAATTTTCTAAAATAAGTGTAAATGATTTAAAGGACTTTGTCTCCACGCCTAAATGATTGAACTTGGGAAGGAGGTCCACCTACTCCAATTAGCCATTAATTAATTATTTAAAACTCTCAAGATAGAGTTGAATTGTGTAAAATTTTACTTATTCATTATTAATTTTATACAATTTTAAAAAAAATATAAATAAAAAAATAATTTTATTTTTCTTTGAATATACTTCCTCCATTCTTTTTATGTCATCCTTACTATAAATAGCTAATTTATAATATTTCTTATTTCTTTAAATCAATATACAAATTACAATTTTCTTCAAATTTTGGATTGCAATCATCTTTAAAAAAATGGTAAATAGTCATTGTTGAGTGCCTTGAATAGGACCCGTTAATTATCTGTCAATTCTGTATGTTGGGCCCAAGCCTGTTAGGGCGTAGCTTAGCACTATATATATAGACGCTATGGCAAACCCTATTCTGTAATTTCTGTTCTTGCCTCTCCATAATAAAACTGCTTCCTCTCTTCCCGTGGACGTAGCCAATTTATTGGTGAACCACGTAAATCTGTTGTCTTGTTTTTCGCGTTTATATTTTCTCGTATTATATCGAATTCCGCATATCTAACTGTATTTTAGTTTTTGAAATTTGGCATATTTATGATTTATTGACAAGTTAACTTTAAAAAAACATTACATAAGAGTAGAATTATAAACTTATTTAATTTCTTAATGTGAGTTTTAAAAAGATAACATATAAAAAGGAATCAAGGGAGTAATAAGTACAATGTCTTATAAAAATGTAATACGAAAATAATTATAATTATTTAAATAGTAAATTAGAAATCTGAGTGTATTATTATTCATTAAAATTGTAAAATAGATAAATATTATTTAACATTTCAAAATAATTTAATAGATAATTATTACTAAATGGAGCGGGGGAATAAAATTTATCATCTAAAAGTTCATTATCCCAGACAAACGTATTTTATATTCTTTTTCTATAGTTCCCACATCCCCGGAGATCAATATCATTACTCCCTTCCGGCTTCCGGTAAAGGTATTTTATTTTATTTTATATTTTTCGTAAAAGGTATTTGATTGGATATCAATGTATAAAGTATTAAAATAATTAGTAACTAATGGACACAGTTTTTATTTGTATCTGATATTAATATCAAATTAATAAATATGATAATAATATATACACTGTAATATTATGAAAGTCATATATATAAATATATTGAGATATCAAAAGGAAATACTTTAATTTTCTTGAAAGAAATTTAAAAAGACAAGCATAAATATATAGATATGAGGAGTTTAAGTTAATTAACTATGTACTAAAAGTTACTCAACTTTCAATTTTCACCTAAAAGTTATTTAACTATGCACTTCTTTCTTATAAAGTCATTCAACTTTGAATTTTAACTCAAAAATCACTCAAATATCTACTTTTTTCTCAGAAAGTCACTCAATTTATTTAATTATTTTTAATTAAAATTTAATGATATTAATTGTTTATATAACAACCCAATTTTTTTAAAAAAATAAAAAATACCATTTTAACCATTTAGGATGAAAGGCAAAATAAAATGGATCATATCAGTAAATTTTAGTTTAAAAAATAATTAAATAGATTGAGTGACTTTCTGAGAAAAAATTGGATAGTTGAGTGACTTTTGAGTTACAATTCAAAGTTGAGTGACTTTTTGAGAATTAAGTGCATAGTTGAGGGACTTTTGAATGAAAATCGAAAATTAAAAATTGAGTGACTTTCTGAGAGAATAGTGCATAGTTGAGTGATTATGTAAAATATTAACTCTACATATGAGATATGTATAACTAAAAAGTTATGCAAATTCAATCTTTAGAATACTTTTGGGTGGGGCTTAATAGTTTGTGCTTGATATTTTAATGTTAGAGGTCTCAAGTTTAAATTTTTTATCGAAAAAGTAAAAATTTACCTTGTGAATCAAGCTTGTCATACCAAACTTGACTAGTCTTATTAGTGGATTTTTCTTGTGATTAAAAAATGTTTCACTCTAGAATAATCAAATATATATTTGAAATACATGTCAAATTCCTCTTCTTTTTTCCCTCTAGCATTAATTAAAAAATAAAAAAAGCATTGAATTGTGGAAGAATATTATGACTAAGTTGTTTATGACCACCACCGCTTAGAACTTATTCCAATGTGAGGCAAGTGTTCTTATTCAATGACTATGCAAGTGGATGAGATATTTGTTCTTCGATGTCTATCATCACTTAGTTTACGGAAATATTTTCTGTCTAAATATAAAAAATAAATTATATCATATGTATATAATTTATTTACCAATTGCATACACTTTATAACAAACAATACCAAAAATTTTGTTTTATAGTTTTTGTGTAATTACATGATATTCAAAGTTCTTGAATAATTTGAATTCGTGTCGAGTAGATTCACTATAACAGTTAAAAGCGCGCCAAAAGAGCTTTTGAATTATAAGTATTGTTCATCCTACTCCGTCATGGTTATCTTATGGCATACTTTCTTAGAGAGCTCAGAAAAAATATCCTTATTTGATTCTTTTGTTTACTCGTGATGTGGTCTAATAATTAATAAAATATTGATTGAAAATAATAAGATTTTTAGATTTATATTTCTAGCAGAAAAAAAAAAAAAAAAAGATGGTTGATTATAATATATTTAAGTTTTGGAGAACAAAGTTATTCCAATTATATATATATAAATGTCTCAAACATAATGAATGTCTCAAAATACTCTTCCTCCATTTATTGGATCAAAAATATTCTTTCACTTATCTATTTGAATTAAAAATATCTTTAGAGTTAAATTTTAACTTAAAATTACTCTATTTTTATAAGAAATTGATTGTTATTTAAAATGTATTGTACTGTATTATTAAATTTCGTTGTTACGTAACAATGAAAACCTCTATTTTATGGAACAACCAATTTGGTGTGTTTCCATTGTTAGTTAATTTCTTTTTTCAATTATATCTTTATATGATATTTCAAAATACTATTTTACCATTTACATTAATTGTTTAAATTTAGTCAAACCTCCTACCCTAGGATAATTAAGGATATTTTTGTAAATTTATAAATTACAATACAGAATAATACAATCAAACCAAACAACTAAAAAGTTATTAAACAACAATAAACAGTATAGTCTAGTCAAACACTGTATCTACCACACAATACAATACAATGGAGTATAATACAGTACACTATAAAACAATGGGTAACAATGATCCAAACAAAGTGTAACCCAAATCCAAACCCATTTCTCCCACTTTCTTCATCTTTCTTCTAAATTACTATTTGAAATATTAATCAATAATATCAAAACAATCAGTAAAAGAACATGATATACCAAGCATTTCTTAAAAAAATTCAAAGTTTGTCATAAGCTAATTGGAGATTGAACTCCTCCTCAACTGTTAGAGGCTCCATTTTTTTTGAAGGTGATAAACATGACTTGATTTGATGAGTGTCATGCTTCCTTGGAAGATTGAATGTATGATTTTTTTTTTGTTCCTATCTCAGTAAGTCTATTCATTCTTTTGATACGTTTTGGATACAAATTAAACTGCACTTATCTTCACTATCACAAAATTAGTAGGTCAATTAAATAAAAAATTCGAAAGAATGATGATATATAAAAGAATTTATAACTTATTTTCAAAATTCGAATTTACCGAAAGAATTTGATAGTATTTTATTAATCCTCATAATAATTTTATAGAAAGAAGATGAAGATGAAGATGAACATGAAGGTAGAAAAAGTAGGGTTTTTAAGAAATGGGTTTGAATTGATGGATATGATTGAGAATGAAATTAGTCTAATTACATGTGGATCAATAATCAATGCAACACATGAAATTTTAAAAATTATTTTTGTCATATCAGCTTCTGTGAGGGATATTTTAGATTAAAATTTAATTCTAAAGACATTTTTTATCCAAATAGATGGATGAAAAGACATTTTTAATCTAATAGATGAAAGAAGGACATTTTTGAGCCATTTCTATTATCTTAAAGGCATTTTTGATCTTTTTTCCTTAACAAAAAAATTACATTTTTACTAATATTAAAGAACAAAGAAACAGTAGTAGTACTTGGTTGAATACTTGTTCATCTTTTTGTTATGTGACTATTTTAGCCTTTGTTATATTAGAAAAAGACTTTACTGTTTACTCTGCTGTTTAACTGTGAGGTCTCTCTCATACACAGAGTACTATAAGAATTTTTAATGTAAAAGAAAAGTATTAAATAATTGAGTTGGTGGTACTTTTAAGCTAACCCATTCAATTTTTTTATTCTTTTTATTATTGATGTTTTATATTCGTTTTAAAATTTCAACTAATTAGAAATTACTCCTTGTTAAACTTTTTCTTTTTTCTAAAATTCGAATCTGAGAACTTTTATTTTGACTATGAATTTTTTATCAGACTCTTCCATCTCCAAATTAACAAAAGCAACATTCCCAAAGTCTTTGTTATTTGATTTTGTACGATATTTGTGCTGAAGTTTTAATTAATCATGAATTGTGTTGTGTGAAATTTGTTAAAAATAGTAATTACTTGTTATAAGGATGTTCATTTTTTGAAGATTCGAATCTCAGACTTTTGATAATGAAGGGTAAAATATCGTTGCAATGAATTATATTTAGTTGGTAAAGTATCATACTTTTGTGGCGTTCGAAAATATTTGCAACAAGAAATTATCATTGCAGTAAACTAGAATTTTCACTAACAATTATGGTTGAAAAAAATTGGCGGGAAAGTTAGTTAATGCTAAGACTGTTACGAAGACTTTTTACCAACAATGGAAATTGAAAATATCCTCTTTGTGTATGTAAATTGTTAGCAAATGTCATATTAGTTATGACATTACTAGTAAAATTAATACTAAACCTCTCTGCAATTATATATGGTTTAAAATTGTACATTATTAACTAGTTGAAAGATGAGTTATACATACATTTTATTTATGAATTAAGTTAATTAGTGAAAATTTTAAAGATTTTTCACGAGAAAATGTAAATAACTAAATACCATCAATGTGAATACTACATGAAATAAGTGGCATCAAGGAAGGAGCAGTTGCAATATGGAAGATCATAATGTAAGTAATTTATATATTTTAGATACGATGAAACGAGTAAGATTCTTTCGTTTTTAATTTGTGTCTGATTTTGAGAATGACAAAATTTCTAATGAGGGGTGTTTTCTTCTTTCGTGAACATCATTAGGCGTAAAATTGTATACTCATAAGACAAAATTTACATAAATTTTATTATTTTTATCTTTAATAGAAACAGATAAGTTATTTCTAAAAAACTCTAAACTCAAATAAAATACATTAAAAAACATATAAAAGAAAATAAAAATAACATTTTGACTTGTCGAAAATATTTCCGATGGTATTCCAATGAAAACTTTCATAAAGATATTGCATGTTTTCATATAGATATTTTGTAGATATATATATATATATGACACCTCCCCCTCCCTACCCCCCACCCCCACCCCACCCAAGTGGTTCTTTTAAGTAGGGACAATGAAGCATGTATGAATGCATCTATCTTTTTGCCAGCATCAGTAAAGACGATAAAAGCATTCATTAAAGATGGGTAATACAAGGATGCCTTTATCTTATTGCTTACCGAAATTTATACACATTCGATATTTATATTAAATTAATTATATTTTATTATATATTTTTAAATATATATTTATTATTTAATTATAATTTAGTAATATATATATTTAATTTAATTTTAAAATTTTAAAATTAAATTATTTAATTTGATATAAACAATTCGTTTTAAGTACAATAACTTAACCACCACCTACCTCCATACATGTCAATTTACTCATTTTTGTCTGTGCATTGGAGTCATTGCCAACCCCCACCACTTTGCCAAAACTCCAAAAATGGTGTTATAAATTAAAATATTTCCACACAATTACCGAGTGTGTAAATATGTATATATCCACAGCCATAAAAGTTGAAACATGTATTAAAAAATAAAAAGATATACACAATGGTATAGTATTACAAATTTACGGTAATATTAATATATTCAGTATAATTTTACCAAATAGATTGTAATGAGGATAAATAGAATATAATGAGAATAAAATATGTGCAATTATTAGGTTGAAAAAGGCAAATCTTCAATTATAAGTACAATATCTTGTGTGTTTTCATCCAATGTGATTTTTCAATCAGAATCAAACTTATTATTCGTGGAACAAGATTCTTTTTTTATTAAAATAAATTTAACTCAAAAGTTTATATTATTCTTTATTTTACAATATCCTCGATCCTCGAACCTAAGATGCTTTTAGAAAAGGTCAACGTACGGACAATCAGAAATAACCTCCAAACCCAAAAAAATTAATTCAAGTTTATATAGCTGAGATTTTGTATTCGCCTCTATACATATTTAGTATATAACAAGAAAACTCTAAATTACATCAGAATTTTTCGAATTAAATTTTCAAAAAAATCTCCATATAATTCATACTTTTTGTATAGTATGACTATCTATTATCTTGGCCTCTATTTTATTTTGAAGATTCCAGCACTAGTCATTTTGCTTTCCAGAAATTGAGAGCCATTAAGCATAGCACGTGTAAGTCGCTTGTTAAAATTTTCAAGGCAACTAAAATGTGAAGAGATTATACTATAATTTATATTCTTACCGTATTAATTTATATGACACATTTTAAATTTTAAAATTTTATTTTGCTAGTAAATTTTTCATTCTTTTAAATATTTTATAAATTATCAATTATTGTAATTTATAATATTTTATGTAGTTTATAAATATATAGATTTTTTTTAAAAAAATTGAAGATTACGTAAGGAAATTCTCAATCAAACCTAAATTGTTTGGCTCAAAAGACGAAAATATGTCACATATATTGAGACTTTCATCTAAGTAGCCTAGAGAATATGTTGAAAATTCGCATTCTAACCAACCAGGGTAATGGTGGAGTGGTAAGTACTTCATCTTTAACTTATAGATTTGGGGTTCGTGTTTCCTTGAATATGGAGTCATCTTTGTTAGTGAGTGTTTTATCCAATATAGAACTTTCCTGCTGAATTCGAATTTTACTAAGCTCCAATATAGATCACTCTTAGAATAAAGAACCATAAGAGACATTTGCCCTTTCACAAGTTCAAACATTATTAAGTCATCATTACTTAATTTCCTATTATAATATTTAAATAACTTGTTCCGATCAAATGAACCAAAGAGTCCTACGTTCTTAAAATTAAATAAACGTAGTAGGTTGCCTTTTTAGTTATAGAGAACTTAAAAGGAATAAAAGTTGAAGCAAACCTAACCCTACTGATTAGTGTAAGACAACCAAATTATATTGTTTTCAATAATTCAATAAAATATTCCGAATTCGTTCTTTTTTATCTGAAAGTTTATCTAAAAATAACCACTCTACCCCATAAAAATAGACTGCGTATGTTGTTGTCGTCGTTGTTGCTTCAGCATTGAAACAGAAATGCAAATATTGACTGGGCCAAATTTGGATCATAATAAGAGGGCTGATTTGATTCATCTTGGGCCTTAATTTGGATCACAATTACAAGTTAGTGGGCTTAAGCTTGTTTCATGTTAATATACACATCATAGTGGGCCTTAATATCCCATTACATTTCTTGTATACACTTTGTACATAATGTATAATTTATAGTACAATGTGTATAATCAGAGTGTATGCATTATACTCTTCCAATTTTATATCACCCTTCAATTCGAATAAGCAAAAGCAATATCTCCTTTCATTACTATACACTCAGTTCCCGCGTCGTTGCCGCATGGCCGGGAACCACCATAAATAGAAAAAAAGATAAGCAACAATTCAATTTGATATGGACAGTACTGTTACATATCTGAATTTGCTTCAATCTGTAGCAGATTAAGAAAATGAGTCAAATATGTCCTGAGCTTAGTGAACAGAGCGTAGCAAATATCTCCTGAAATTAGTCAAGGTGCATACAGAAAACTAGAAAGTCGGAAAAATCATCCGAAAATTTCAGGACACATTAAACCATGAAAAATAATTCCATAGTTGGCATTCATTACAAGCAGCACGTTTAAATTCTGCCATGATAAAGTACATCTAGTGTACAAGTTGGTTCTGGGAAAACTTTCAAAAGCTAAGCAATCTTACAACCTGATACAGTGTTGATACTAACTGAAATAGATTAAAAGATTACTTCCGTAGAGGAGATGAGAAAGCTGCATAGATAGGGCAAAAGCTCGAATTTTTTGATGTAATATTCATTCATGAGCTCGTCCCTTCTCATGCTTGGGTAGTACAGTACAGTGAGGCTAATTCTGACTCTAATGCACAAGCAACGTGGACAAACGATTGAGCTAGTAAACGTAAGGTAAGATCCTGTAAGGAACAAGTTTACGGTATTCAGCCCACACATCTTTGTACTTCTCTGCACATCTAGCTTCGTCCCTTCTCTCCCTCCATATGAGTAGAATGAGAAGATATATGGGGTAAAAGTATGGAACCACAGAGCTGCAGACATACACGAGTAATGTAATTTTTACACTATTGTCATTGAAACTGAAGTAGCAAGAGTTCAAAATTATTACCTTATACCACAAGGTAAACTAAAAGACGATGCCAGCAACAAATCCCCGAGGTAATTACAGTGCCGTGCAATGCCCCTTCAGAAAATATATAATGATTTAGAATTTCGAAAATTTGAAGAACTGAAGAGAATTTATGTGCCACTATGCCACATTTGATGAGCTTCAGAAGAAATGTGGTTCAGAATGAAATGTTCACGGACACTAATCATATAGTTCAAGTGTTTATCCAGCTAGCTCGCATGTATCTAAATTAAAAATTACAAAGATCAAGAGCTTACCAATAGCCAGAAGCAAGCAACTTTCCCCCAATAACTTTTGGAGGACTACCCCATATGGGTGCCTTGGGATCCTTTTTAAATACATGCTTCTGCTTATTGGCTCCTCTGAACACCGAGTACCTTTCAATCCGAAACAGGGGTCCATGTCAAGAAATGTTAGTGAAAGCAACAAATAAACAAAAAATTGTCTGAAAGACATAACAAAAGTGCACAATACAGATGACGGAGGAAAAAATAGTATTGAGATGGTCTTGCATGCTTACCCAATAAGAAAGACGAGGCAATTGGCAATTATTGCTGCTGTTGTTAGCTCCACTTTGTTACTCAAAAGCCACCAACCCTGAAAAGGAAGAGAAATATTATTAGATAGTAACAGACTAGTCTAGCTTTGTATACTGTCCTGCATAATATTTTCATTATTAAGTCTCTCTATATATATGGATAGAAGTTTGAGACATTGAAATCCACACTTTCGCTTACGCACTTTTCTCCAGTGTTATATTCTCACAGATGTAATAGAACCCCAAGTTGGAAACCAGAATCAGCTTCATCTATCTCTGTTTGTTACTCTTGTATGCCATTGTTTCTAAATATATATTAGGTAGTTGCTGCAGTGAAATGAGAACTTCCGCTCCTATATAATATTTAACCCTTCTCTTGATAAGGTAAAGTCATAAGCCTTCTTCACATGTCCTTGGACATACTACAAAACTTGTCCAAATACTATCTGACACACATCAGGACACCATTGTACCGGAACACAAATTGTTTAGACTCCTTTCCACAATGAACCCAACCATGAAATTGGCACCATGATAATCACAATCAGGCCACAGTACTATCAATTGCCTGGTCAACAGAAAATACAAAAACATTCTTGCTACAGTTGAAAATCAAGAACATAAATGTGGCAAGTATATTTAGGGCCATTATGGTAGGTTTCTAGGTTGCAAATATGTTTAGGGTCATTTAACTCAAGTGGGAGAATGTTATGTATAAAATTTTACAGGTTATTTCTAATTATTCTGTGTTTAATGAAGAAGAATAGTTACTTGTCTTATTAATCAACGAGAATAATTACTTACCCTATAATAAGTAGAGTAGAACTCTAATCAGGATACCCTCTTGGATATTGTTTTTTAATGACAATGGACCCTACGGCCGCTAGCCTCCGGATGTGCAGGATAAACCCCACTCCTATGAAATGGCCCGCAAACCACACAAAAGATGTCAACAGCACTATACACACCCCGTGCGACAAGCTCAACCTAGAAGGATACTATCCTGTCGTCGCAGACAAGGGGTTTCGAATTTGAGACCTCCATAAGGGAAGTCTCAAGCCAAACCATCCAAGCCACCCCAAAGGGTCCCTATTGGATATTATCTAAAACAAAGTTATCAGGACTTCTATCATTTTGTATGATTTCACAGCGCAATGGGTACTTTTAACAACATATGTTGTTCATGTTTTGATTACTGGGGACACATGGAAATATTCGTCTGTGTTTACGAAACACAAAACTTGTTCAGAACATTTTCAGGAAGGGGACAACAGTTTCCAGACATGGTTTTCTCAGAAAAAAAAAAAAGATAAACAAACACATGTGTTTCTCCTTTTCAATTTCTCTTCTTTAACAGGCCCTTGATTCAAATTCTTATAATCTAAACACAAACAAAAAATTTTCTGGGTATTCAAACAAGTAGTATATCCATTAAAATATCATAGCATGAGGCGAGGTATAAATTTCCAGGAAAAGGATATGTTGCATGGCCTAACCTTTACCATTACAAAAAAAAAATATGTTGGTATCCACGAAACTAGGCATCATTACATTTAGTAGGAGATGAAGGACACAAGAAGTGATAGTTCAAAACTATGCTTTTGAAGAGAATTCAGTTACAAGCTATACATTTGTGTTATACTAATATCAAAGGTATCATATACATTTGTATTATACTGATACCAAAGGTGCCATAATTCATATATAAACAAGGATAGATTTGTATGTGGCAATAAGAATTGGTTGTGAATACATGCCTGAATACTGAAGGTGAACGGTATAAAGACTAGATCACCAAAAACCAGCATGTAGCCCAACCTCTCTGCTATTATATCCCATCTGAGAATGGAGAAACAAGACTTTACACAACCGTAGCTGAGAAACTTAATGGAGGAAGATAATATTAAGACTATAAAGAAAGGGAAAGGTAAGAGGAATAGATGAGGTGACCACCATCAATATATAATCACTGGTTAACAATTAACAAAACAAAAATATCATTCTGCCAATTATGAGACATTTTAGGGCTTAGAAAGGTCAAACCTTATAAATTCAATAAAAATTCATGCTCCCAGTAATATTGAATTGGTACATGCTACGTACAAATTAAACCACTCACTATAGCTAAAAAACAATCATATCATAATTCAACCCCCCCCCCCAAACAATCCTAACATGAGAATAGTGGTGCCCCAGCCAGACCCTTCCGAGGTTTCTGAGAGTAGTTGTGTTCTGTAGGGTTCAAATCTTAGCATCACTAGAGGTTCTTTAGAGTTGCTTCGTTTCAACTGACATGTTATTGGATGCATAAAACTCAGAAGAAGTTTCTTGTTTTAATTCTAACCCTTGTGACCAGGCTTCTAATCAACAACCCCAAGACCATGTAAATCAACCTATGCTGCCCTAACTCCCTCCGTTTCCTTCCAGTTGCTGATTCTCTGATCATGAAACCAGGGACCAAACCCAGCTACATCATAAACAACAACAACACCTCAGTCCAAACAAGTCCAGTCGGCAAACCTCATAATCCTTTAATCATACAGCTTCCAGCATTACCTTATTAAAGCACGAAAATGACCAGAAACCATATTATCCTGCACAAGCTAATGCTTCTCGTGGCTAAACACCTAAACCTTCTCCTACCCTCTTCTAATTTTGTTGCGTACAATGTGGTATTCTTGTCATATGGATGATTTATTTTGAATTTTAGATCAAAGCATAATAACAACACAACAAATAAAGATGAAGAAACTGGGAGTGAAAGAGAGATGAAATTCTGGATAGCTGACATAAATTAAAGAAGGGATAGAAGAGAAACAACAGTTCTTTGCTTCATAAACAACTTTTCAATCTTAAAAAAGTTAAACGGAGGAGAAGCTGCCAACTTACGTGGAGGTCATGAACTCTTCATAGAAGAAGTAGTCAAGGATGTAGAGCTGCAATTAAACACATATAAAAGAAGTTTTAAAAATCACTAGCGAATACTCAAGAAGGAATACTTGGAAGTGTACAGCCAGCGACTTACCCCACAAAATAGCTGGTAGAGAATCATTGATTGGCTCAATTTAGCCTCTATAACACACTTTGCAAGAACTGAAAGATTGATAAGTAACCATCCCATCATTCCAGCTCTAACAAAGAAAAATCTACAGCAGAAAGTTCATCATAAGCAGAGAAGTCAAAAGAAATAACCAAATAGCCTTGATTGAAGCTGAGAGTTATTAGTTCATTACAACAAAAATAACTATTCTGGGCTCTCAAAGTCTCTTTGACTAGGAATTCAACTGTGCTTGTAGTTTGACAGAAAATGAGTTCTGGTTCATCAGAAACATATAAGTTTTTCATGCCAAGAAATTATTTTACTTAGGTAAAAAGCAGGTTACTACACCTCAATCCCAAACTAGTCGGGAGTCGGCTATATGAATCATCAATATCCATTTGGACCCATTTCACTCCAAACATCAATAGTTCACTCCAAACAAATTAAGGATTCTCTATATTTTCTTCCTTCAGGTAGCAGAAGAAATCATTTTTAGAGCTAAACTAAATAAGGTTACAAAATATAAAACTCACTATTGGTGGGAACTGCTGAGTGCTTATGGATTGGTCATTAACATGAAAAGGATTAAGCAAAGTTACTACCGGACATATCGAACAAAAATAAACTAAATAATCAAATTATAGCCTGATGAAAACTTTGAATTCTCAATGTTCACTTGTCACAATGCTGAAAGACAAGGTCTGAGATACGAGTACATACTTGAGATCAATGCCCATGCATTCAGGATTCAGTTGTATCCCAAACCACCTAGTCAAGGAAATAGGATAGAAGAAAGATTAGGAGAGTATTCATTACAATAAAGTCAACAGAATCTGAATGTAGAGAACAAAATAAATATCTTGCTCCAATGTGGTGAAAAATCAAGATATTATCAGTCTATAGTCGGCTTAATTTAACCATATTGGTACTGTGTTTGACCATCACCATCTATATATGTCAAATAATAGCCAAAATCATGTTACCCTGATTTCTATTGCAGAAGCTTTCCTGCAGTGAGCTGAGGATTCATAATACTGAAGTGTTCTCTTCAACAACAAACTTTCGTTGTCATGTCTCAACCTAGATCAACCTACTCTTTTTAAATGAAAGCTGAAAACAATGAATTTCCACAGCTAAATTATTCTTCTCCTTTTTCTTTTTCCGAAAAATAAATTACCGGTATTTAAGGTGCACTCAGAGTCAAGTGAGAAAATTAATGGCTATTAATAGTCATATATTATTACAGATATATTAGAACTCTCGATTCTATGGTAATCTAAGTATATCTTGGGTACAAAGGCCAAAATGCCGGTACTAATTGAGAATATTAAAATTATTCACTCCTGCTCTTACTATTTAATATTAATAAAAATCTTATGTTGAATGGTAACTTCACAACAATTCACAAACTGTCTTATAAATACACAGATAGATCAAAGGATGGATGGAAGACAGTTCAATAAAGAATGACATTACCATTTTATTAGTGTTAAGAACTTTTCAGAATATAAACTACAGCATAGAGTCAATTGACTTACCAGTCATGGATTAGATTTCCTGAGACATGAGGTTTCAGTGATGAACTCTTTGCACGTGAGTTCAGGCCAACCAAATAAAGCATCAATGTCACCTAAATATCATTCAGCCATACACAATTAAGATATCAGAATGAAACTTCTAACTTGCTAGAAACTTTTGCAGAACAAGAAAGTTTGTGTCGATAAAAGCATAATCAAGAATAAATTACTTTCTTATGGTATGACATTCTTCACTTACAAGAACACTAAAGATGAGTGTTGTGGACAAAAGCTCAAGTCCTCTATCTGCTATAGCCTGCAATGCATTAGGAATAGGTGATTTCATCTCTTTATGAGTATACCAAAAACAGAAACCTGTCCAAACACACATTTGAAGATGCAGCATCGAGAGCAATTTTGGATCCAAGTGAAGTTCTTTTATTTAACCATTTTGTACACTCATGTAACCAGCAGAATTCGTCCTTCTATTTCAGTTTTTGTACTTCACCAAGTTATTCTATAGGGATATTGAAGATGAACAGATTGACAACTTGTTTTGTACTTAACCAAGTAATTCTCCAGGGATGATGAAGATAAATTAGATTGACAACAATAGAAAGATAAAAAAAAACAAAAGCTAACAGTACATTGTCATCAAAAAAGCAGGAGGAAAAACAACAGAAAGGTACTACAGCAGTTGGAAATCATACCACCAATTCTGTTGAAGCTTTTGGTATGAAATGAGAAAGCCATATAATATCACAATTATTTCTTTTTCACGTGAAATTACGCAGCTTCTCAATCTCACCATCCATGCAAGGAAAAGAAAGTAACAACAGAATATTTCTTCCACCGGAGACGAGACTCTTGGGAACAATGAGTACAACTCCTCACTCTCATCACTTCTATACAAAGTGTAGCAAGAAATTGTTCCTCGCTCATCCGTATAAGAAGGTTTTACAAACAATATTTGTGCAAACAAACTTAATAAACAGGGAATGCAAATGAACCCAAAGTACATCCTTTGCTACAAAAGAAATATTCCACACTCACAGTAGGTGAAACAAGATTCATCTGCGACCCAACTCCAAGAAGCAAAACCAACAACAGAAGTGATAACAAACCTGAAATAGCAACAACGAACTCATAATCTAAGCTTGACCCGCATGGAGAAACATGAAAATATACAAGGGCAGAGCTACAGCATTAAGTACGGGCTTGAAGCAACCCAATAGTTTTTGCACAGACTCTATTAAATATTAATCGCAAACACATTACCAAAAACGAGCTATATATTCATCAAGAAGTTCAGAATCCATCAACTTCAAATTCCTACCAAGCAAAACTACATTTTTTTTATGACAAGGGAAACCGTAGTCGCTACTCTTAAAGGGTGCGCACAGGTAAAACCCCCGCTCCTATGCAAATAGCTCGCAAAACACATAGGAGAGATAACCCGCACCAGGCTTTCTCGATCCAGAAGGCAAACCCCTTGCTTTCGCTGGCAAAGGGTTTCGAACTTGAGACCTCCAACATGGAAGTCCCAAGCTAAAACCACTGAGCCACCCCGAAGGATCCAAGCAAAACTACACTATTAAGTAGGAGTTAAAACAAACCCAATAACTTTTGCTTAAACCTTGTAAATGTATTAGGAAATCCATTAGATAAGCATAAATATTCAATTAACAACCCATTAACTAAACAGGTTCGATAACAAGTTCAGAATCCATATACCTCAAATCCCACCAGGAAAAACTACAATATTCCCTAGGAGTCCAAACAAACTCAATAGCTTAGCTGAACGGGTTCGACAAAAAGTTCACAATCCATAAACTTCAAATCCCCTAGACAAAACTACAACATTAACCAAGAGTTCGGATGAACTCAATAGCTTTTGCTTAAATTTTTTGAACCCATTAACTAAATAATTTCGATAACAAGCTCAAAGTCCATAAATTTCAAATCCTGACTCCGCTCATCAAAATACACAACAATTCACATTACCATTGCAACGATAATGGAGTCGAGTTCCATCAGACAAAGTCGCCCCGGGAACAAGTTTTCCTGGTAGAATAGATCCAACGGTAGCTAAATAGAGAAAAAATCCGATCAACATAGACACCTATATTCACCAAAACAAGAACAAAATCAGAAAAAAAAAAATCACACAGTTTGTATAGATACATATACAGTCAAATAGAGAAGAAAAAATACTGACCGAAGTCCATGATGGAGTGAGAGAAATGAAGAGATTATTGAGATCCATTAGCAGATATTGAAGGTTCAAGTTCAGTATCAGTATATGTTTAAAGGTGGAGATGTCCGCCTAATATGTGCAGAGTATTTCGAGGGGCGCTAATTTAAAACGTGACCCAAAATTATAATCAAAATATTTGGGCTGCGATACGAAATAATGATTTGAAAAAATATTCGATCTATCTTTATAGAGTACGATAAAATTTTGTACATATCACCGTTCATATTTTACTATTGTTTTTATTATTTTGAAATTATGTTCACGATTGAATGTGACTTCAAACTCGAAAAATATGTTATAGTAAATTGTTTATAAATTTGTAATATAATTTCAAAATGAATTTTTGAATTTTCATTATCAAATATTAATTTTTTTCAAGTAAAACGAAAAGTATGCTCAAAAAGTAATCATCACTCTCTTGTATTTCATCGAAAAAATTACATTGTATAGCTAAAGTAAAAATAATTTTTATGTATATACAATATATATTGACACCTCTTAGTCGAAGTTCTTGCTCCATTACTGCTCGTATTAAAACACAATCGACACAAATTGACCTATATGTGTCTATTATTGGTTGAGAATAAATATTACTCAATAAATTGTATTTTAATAAAAAATGAGTGGTAATTTTGATAAATAACCGGATAAATAAATAATGTATGAAACTAGGTGAAAAGAATATTACAATTTAAGTTTATTTGGCATGGAAGTTATTTTCCCTATTTGGTTGGAGAAATAATTTTTTTTTCTAACAAATCAAGTCCTTCACCATAAGAAAAATAACTCTCTATGAAAAAATTCAAAAAATAATGTTCTATGTATATTGTAGCCTCCCATCCACCCCACACAATCAATCTGCCAACCCTAGAGGACCCGCTACCCACCCTATAATGTTAAATTTATTGAGCTTTATATTATTATAATCATATGTCTAGATGTTGTTTTTTTATTATAAAATTATTATTTATTTAATAGTTCATATATTAGTTTATGATGTTTGTTTATTTATATAGTAAATGATTTAGTATATAGAGTTTAAGCTTATACACTATTAAATCATCGGTTTTTATACATAATCTAAGATGGAAATCGGATATGTCAGCGGTACGATTGTACCACAAGATTGTATATTAGTTTTATCTTTGATTATGGGAATGATATAATTTCAACTTCTTGTGTTAGTGCATTTTGTATATATTGAACGGAATTGAATAACGATAGTTGGTTTTACACTAACAGACAAAAACATAATCTCTAAACTATTCAATGTACTCATATTATTAATCCTGACATGACTATTATGATTCGTATATGTTAATTGTCATTTTGATTTATTAAAAGGCGAGAATCTAAGACGGGTCAATATGTATGGTAGATTGAATAATGATAATATATATTGGTGAAATAATAAGTTAATTGAAAGAATTCATGTCTCGAGAAGCTTATACGTTTTCATTGTTTCAAATCTTGCAAGTGAATTGTGAATTCGACACATGAAATAAGTTAAGCAGTGATGTAAAGGAAATTAATCAGTGAATTAAGTTTGTCAGTGATTTAATTTATTGATTAGTATTTGTAATCTTAACATGGAAAATTACATAAGTGTTTAATGGAAATTTCGAAATATGAATGGAAGAGTGCAATTATGAATTTTTAGTGAAATGATTTGTATTTTATTATGGTAAAAATAATTCAAATTAATTATTTATAATTATTTTCACAATAGAAAGTTTCAGTAATTAATTTTCTGACCCCTGGAGTGTCCATATTTAACTATAACTCAAAATCTATTATAAGGTAAAAGAAGAGAAGTACGTGTCTTTCTTTATTTTAAGGAAAGGGAGATGTATATGTTGTTTGCAAAAAGTGACGAAAAATAAAGGACAATCACAAAAAAATGAAGAAACATAATTCATTCACCAAGTTTGGGTACAATTCTGTTGAGCATTTGATTTTTCTCTCATAAGGTATTTATCCATAATTTGAGAATCGTTTGTGGTGTATTTCTCAATATATGATGATTTTGAATTGATCTACATAATTTGAGGGTCGTTAGTGCGTATTTCTCAAACTAGGATGATTTGAACTTGATTTACATATTTGAGGGTAGTTAGTGTCATATTTCTTAAACTAGGATGATTTTGAATTGATCTACATAATTTGAGGATCGTTAATGGCGTATTTCTCTAACTATAATGATTTGAACTTAATATTCATAATTTGAGGGTCGTTAGTGATGTATTTCTCAAATTAAAATAATTTGAATTTGACCTCTTTATAAATATTTAATGAGTTTGTGGAATATTTGAGATATTCGAGATGTCTTTTCAATAAAATATATTACCCTTTATATAGACATGAGCTACGGTTTAGGGTTGAGTGCCTCCAAAAATTGAGAAAAAAAGTCTAAAAAATACTGCAACATTGGCCGAAACTACTATTACAATACCAAACTTTATGGATGATCTTTTACCCCTCTGAACTATTTAATAGTGTATCTTAAAGGTAAATATGTGCGCATGTGGACACATTACTATTTATAATTATGCAATATTTTTGTATGTCCACGCGGAGACATATATACCTTTAAAATACACTATTAAATAGTGCAGGAGGTAAAAGGTCCTTTCCAAAGTTTGGTATCATGACAACAATTTTAGTCAAAGCTCAGACATATTTCAAACATTTTTATTGAATTTGAACACCACCCGGTAGAGTCCCAAGTCAAATTGAACACGTCTTCTGAAGTTCTAAAAGAATTCAGTGTCTACACGTGTCTTTTTCTATTCAAAGGAAATGGAAAAATACACGTCTTTTTCTTTTTCCCTAAAATTTTTGTTGTTAGTAATGCAGAAGGATTAGATTTACGATCCAATTACCTCTCAAAAATCCTTTACATCATTTTCACCATAATTATGGAAGATACTTTTGTAAAAAATTATTTTATGCAATTCATGCTTTGTTTAATACACAAAACCAAACAATGTATAAATAATATCCTATGCATAATTTATTTAAGTATTACTAATGCAAACATTTTTTTCGAGAAACCCAAGATAACCTACAACTGCACATACTCAACTTAGAAAATATTGAAGGAAGATCGATCCCGACCTTCCACCAACTCAGCGATCCCAAAGGATTGCAAACATTATTACGACCTCCCACCAACTCAAAGATCCCAAAGGATTGCAAACATTATTACTTAATACACTTTATTTAGCATTAATTTTCTAAGGGGAAATTGTATATAATAGCAAACTAATAACCTAAAATAAATGGAGTAGCTACGATTTAATTTAATTGTGCTCCATAGCAAACGTTAGCCAAAGTTTGTCTGTCGTCTCTCTCTCAAAAATCTCGCTCGCCACTCTCCCTCTGCTCATCTCTCTCGCTTTATACATAAAAGTGTATAAATTGTGTATTTTGTATAAAGCGAGAAAAAATTGTATATACACATGCAAAAACATATATCTTCGTGCTACACACTTAATTATACAATTTACAAATATTTCACTTCAATTCAAAATTGTAGACAAATGCAAATTTTATGCAAATCGAAAAAGGCCAACGAATTATATAATTGCAAATTATACAATTGCAATGAAATATAATGTTCTCTCGTTTTATACAACAGAAGTGTATAATTATACAATATACATACATTTTACTTCGATTCAATTGTATGCAAAAAAATTTTATACATATATTGCAGCGAATTATACAATTGCACATTATATAATTGCAGTGAAATAGGATAGCGAATTATATAATTGCAGCAAAAAAAGCCAGCAAAATATACAATTTAGGCTAGCGAATCACACAATTGTATATGTATAGCGAGAACAACGATTTATACAATTTAGGCCAGCGAATTATACAGTTATATGTTTACTATGGAGCACAATTATGCAAGCTTTGCTATAACATATAAATATTAATTTTTTGTTTGCTATATGTGAAAGTTGCTCCTTTTCTAAACCTCGTCAAACGACTTAGATAATATTTGATCATTAGCTAAACCTTAAAGATATTTTTTTCTATACTAATTAATTAAAAATAAGTTGGTTCTAGGATGATACGGTAGTCCGCGAAGTATAATATCAAAACCCAAACTCCATTTCTCCCGCTTATAAACAAGCAAACACAAAGTACCCTAGCAGTCTCTTTCTTCCTCCATTTCTCCTCTAAAACCCTAATCTCTCTCTAAAACCCTAAAAGCAGCTATGGAGTTTTGGGGTAAATCTCTTTCTATCGGCTCTTACATACAGAATAATTCAATTTGATTTGTCTGTATTTGATTGTTTCAATTTCAATTGCTGTTTCATGTATTTGTGTTCGTTTTGCTGTTTATGTTTTATGTTGTTTTTTTTTTTTTACATTTTGATTTGTATGCATGCGTTTGTTTTTGCTCAAACATCAGTGAAATCTTATTATTGTGTGTGATTTTGGTACTAGAAATGTTGAGGTCAGTGCAGATATATGCATTTTGTATTTTCTAATTTTGATTGGCTTGCTTGATTAAAAGAGTTTTCCTGCGTTGGACAGCTACTGTGTCCTTCAATTTCTATTGCTCTACCATGTGTTTATGTTTGTTTTGATGTTGATTTTTTGTGATTTTTTTTTTGGCGTTTTGGTTTGTATGCGTGTGTTTGTTTTTGCTCAAATATCAGTGAAATCTTATTACTTTATCATGAAATAATATTGTTGTGTGTGATTTGTGTACTAGAAATGTTGACGTTAGTGGATTTAGTGCATATATATGCATTTTGAGTATTCTGTATTTGATTGTTTTGATACCAATTGCTCTTTCATGTATGTATGTATGTTTTGCTGTTAATGTTTTATGTGATTTTTTTTTGTATGTGTTTTGCCCAAGCATCAATTAAATTTATTACATTATCATAAAAATGTTTTGTGTGAGATCTTATTAGCAGAAATGGTTGAGGTTTTAGATTGTTTTAGCTGGCTACACTGTATTTTTCCCTAGAGTGGAAATATTTTATTGTATTATCTCAAAAGTTATTAGATTTTAATTATAAGCCTAAAGTTAGTATCTTTCATGCTTGAACATAGATTGTTTTAGCAGGTTATGTTTGTTTTCGGGGAAGAAATGATGAGGTATAGCCTGAGGTTAGGGGCCTTGGTTGGGGGTTTTGAGTCAAGAAGGGCAAAGTGGGAAAAAGTTGTTTGTCTCTTTGTAGTTTTTTTTTTGACTTTTGAGAAGGCAGGGGTGGATGTTGCGGTGAGGTTTACCATACAAAGGATAAAGTTTCTTTTCACAGCATATCTGTTTGGGTTTATGCGTCCTTCATTCAAAGTTCAAATTTTCTCTTATTTGTGTTCTGTTTTTGGTGCACTTTTATAGAACTTGTTTAATATGTTACTTGTATTGCTATTCCTGAACTCTCATTTTCTGAATTGAATATTTATTTGTGCATAGGTGCTGAGGTGAAAAGTGGAGAGTCCTTAACTGTACAGCCTGGAGATGGGATGGTTTTGCATCTTTCACAGGTTTTATAATTTGCTACAACTTGATAAGCTTAGTTATTCGTAGTTGTCATTAGCTAATTCTCATTACTATGTTGTTATCTGCAGGCATCTCTAGGTGAGTTGAAGAAGGATAAATCAGAAAGTGCCTGCTTGTCAGTGAATATTGATGGCAAGAAACTTGTTCTTGGGACACTCAACTCAGAGAAGGTGCCTCAACAGCAATTTGACCTGGTTTTTGATAAAGACTTTGAATTATCACACAACTTGAAAAGTGGCAGTGTATACTTTTTTGGATACAAGGCAACTAACCCGTTTGATGAATATCCTTTTTTATTTGTCTGTTAACTTTTATTTCTTTTAGGCATTTATTTTTCGTTCGATGTAAAATTTTGTGTATTTGTTTCCTTGACCAAACTTCTGTGGTTCACGGAAGAGGATGACGAAGATGATTATGATGGTAAATGCACATTTTCTTTTGTTTGGACATCCATACTGTTCTGTGATTAGTTATTGACCGTCTGCTGTTCTTGTGTTTTCAGAATCTGATGAGGATATCCCCCTCACTCTTGCCAACAGTGGTATGGAAAATGCTTTTTTTTTTAACCAAGATATTATGTCAATTTAATAGATGGTTATACATTTTAATTGGCTAATGTTATTGTCCACTTTGTTAACTGACTTCAGGTAAACCTGAGCCTAAAGAGGCTGGGAAGTCTAATGCTGGAAAGGATTCTGCTTCAGGAAAGCAGAAGGTGAGGATTGTGGAGCCTACTAAAGATGATGAAGATGAGAGCTCTGATGACGATGGTTCTGACTCGGGAGAGGTACAACTGTTTTTATATCTTCACGGTGTTTAAATTATTGTCATGGTCTTTTGTAGTATTAGTTAGGGCAACCAATACGAGGACAAAAAATGGGTGCCACTTGTTTAAGCTTGTTTGATTATTTAACTGAAATGCTAAAATGCCCTACTAAATTGTGGTGTCCCGACAACATTTTTTAAAAATCAAATGCACATTATATTTATCTTCAACATGCCATTTCAAGGACTTCAAGAGAGTTGTACTATGTAATCTTTTCTCTTAAACAAAAAAGTAGTGGAAGGAAAGCTTATCACTCACTAATATGTAAGGAGATGCGGTAAAAATGTGCTTTGGCAAGAACACCTACTAGACAAAGTAATGTGTATGAGGTCCATCCTATACAAGAGGTGGGGTACCTCCAAAAATAAACCTATGACTATGTAAGGAGATGCGGTAAAAACGTGCTTTGACAAGAACACCTACTAGACAAAGTAATGTGTATGAGGTCCATCCTATACAAGAGGTGGGGTACCTCCAAAAATAAATCTATGACTATGCACTTGTGGTAGGAGGTCATTCTTCACGGAGGCTGAAAGATATTCAGAGTTGTTCTTCTTTTAATTGCGCATGGTTGGTGGACTCCATCTATCAACTTTCACGAGGCCTTTAATAACTCCCTTGGTTTTAATTTGTTTGTCTTACTTTCCTTTCTGGTTCTTTTAAAAGGTCTCTTTCCTTTTTTGACAACCTTATAATATCAACTTTCCACCTGACATTTTTAAGACCTCAAGATCGAAAGACATTTAGGTACATTATATATATCTTTAGTTTTAGAGCACTAGATTGGTAAGTCTCCTTTACTTTCCTAAACTTTGTGCCAAGTCATAATTAGACAAACTAATTGAAACCGAGGGAAGTAAAACATTGAGATTGATATCATAAGCATTTTTTTGGGAAAGAAAATGGCGGCTACTTGGCATGGCTAAGGGATGTTGGCTGCTTGGTTTTCTTCACCAAAAACAGAGCTTCAATAATTTTACTTCATTCTTAGCCTTCTTCAATTCTTATATTTCATTCATAGTTCTCTGAGGTATCATATTGTTTCCATTGACAGTAGAGCAGTTTAGTCATTTTCAACTTGGACCTATTGACATCTTTTAGAAATACACATCTGATTCCAGCTAATGCTAGTCCTCTGCTAGATTGTGCTGGAGGCTGTGTTGTGGTATTTGGGGCTGTTTAAAAGTGTTTTTGTGGTTTTGAATTATAATGAATGACTGAACAGTTTTCATCTCTTTTAGCTCAGAAGCATACTCTACTTAATGATGCATTACAAAACTGATATGCTATTCAGTTGCTTTTATCTAGATTGTGGCTATGCTTTTCTGTTTGTGTAATTTATTGAGTTATACTTTTGATGAATTTATTGTATAAATTATATTTGTATATTCAGGATGAAGACGACTCTGATGAGAGTGAGGAGGAGACACCAAAGAAGGTAGTGATATTTCTGGGGTGGACAATTTATTGTTTTGCTGGGTATTTTGTTGTATGATTTATTGTTATTATGTGGTTTCATCTCTATTTTAGGCTGAGCCTGCAAAAAAGAGGAAGGCAGATTCAGCTACAAAAACACCTGTCACTGATAAAAAGGCAAAATTGACAACACCTCAAAAAACCGGTTTGTCTCGTCGCTCTAATTTTTTTGTTTACTTCTTCTGGTCCATATTATTCCAAGAAACTAAGAAGGTTTTTGACTAATAGACCCTTGTGGTCTGGCCCTTCCCCTTCCCCTGCGCATAGTGTGGGAGTTTAGTGCACCGGGCTGTATTGTACCAGGAAAACTAAAATTGCTGAGTTTTTTTTTCTGAAAGATGTAACTGATAAAAGTAATTTGCTGGTACTGGTGGTCAAATGGCTCAATTTATTCAGTTTGTAGGAGTATAATCTTTTTCTACTTTTGTGGTTGATTTAGATGGCAAAAAAGGTGGTGTCCATGTAGCAACACCGCACCCTTCGAAGCAGGCTAGTAAGACTCCAAAATCAGCTGGATCTCATCACTGCAAGCCGTGCAACAGGTACATATATTATATCTCAACAAAACGAGTTTTCAGTTTGTTATAAGTAGGCGCATTTGTATGTTTTGTGTATTCATTCATGTATTGGTTCCTTGCAGGAGTTTTGGTTCTGAAGGTGCTCTCGAATCTCACTCGAAAGCTAAACACAGTGCTGGAAAGTAAATAGACATGGAGACATTTAGTCTTTGTTTGGTTGTTACCTATGATCAGAAGAGAGCTTTTTTAGTCGTTTTTTCCCCGTTTCGATTTGGTTCATCTGATGTAAAGGAAAGATGAGTTACATCTATTATCATCTATCTCTAGGTCAATCATCTGTTTTGATGTTTAAGACTTGTTATGTTTTCAATTAGAGTTTTGGATTGAATCAGAGAATGTTATTGCCTGTTGGTATCTTGTTATATGTTGGAATTAAGATTATTAACGCTATATTTGAAAAAAAAACAACTAATGTTGACATTTTATTTCTTGAATTTTAATATCGTTCTTGAAATTCATCGATGGATCGCATTGAATACTGAAGAAGCTAAATGTTCTTTTTTAATTTATTGCCTATTTATCCTGAATTAGTTTATATTGCTATATTTTTAATTATTGTCTTTTAGGTTTTACTTATAATTTTATATTTGAAAGTATATTTTAAGAGATTTGATAATACTACTTCTCTATCTGTACATATATTTTTTTCAACTTGAGGATATAGTTTTAAGTGCGTTATTATATTATTAATATATATGACTGAATAATCCAACTGAAAAAAGTCAAATCAGAATAAGAAAAATCAAACTAAATTTATTTTAATCTGAATTGAGTTATATTTTTTTCACACCAAAAATCGAAAAAATGAATGCAAACAGTATAAAATTAAATCAAATCAAATAATATTCGATGTGAAAAAAGACAATACGATCAACAATTTGTTCGTTTTTATGATCTAAAAATCAATTTTTCATGATCTAGAATATTGAATATAAGTATGTTCTTTATATTCTTGTCGTGTTCTCTCCTTATTAATTACGAGTTCGATCAAATATAGTAACTTAAAATCAAATTTGAAATGGTAATTTTTTTTATTGAATATGTAACAATTATTAATTTGGAATGTATTTGAAGAGTAAAATTTTAATAATACAATTACAATATGCAACCCTTCACCAAGGGTTGAGTTGAATCTTGCTAAATTGTACAACATATTCAAACTCAAAGATTGAGCAACTCTTCACCGAAAATTCTAATTTCTTCGTGTCTCGAACTTCAATATCTTCTTGAAAATCATTGATGAATCGCTTGAAAAATGTAGAAGATAAATATTTTCTTGAAACTTCGTATTTCACTTTATTTTCGCTCACGTACACGATAAAAAATGCATTCTTGCATTTTTTTTGCAACTTCTTAGCACTTATAATTTTCTTCTTCTTATTACTATTCTTCATCAACATCTCCTTCATCCTTCTGCAAATATCAAAAACCTCCATTGATGAATTAACCTAAAAACTTTTAGTAAAAAAATAATAGAGGAAAAAGACTTGTGAGTATTTTAGTAACTTATAAGAAAAATGTAAGTTATATATAGTTTTTATTTTCTTAAAATCCTGATCCTAATAAAAGTAGGATTAATTTGTATAAATCGATACTAACAAAAGTAGGATTTAAATAAGGAAACTTACATATAAATATATAGCAATAACAATTTTTTTTAAATCCTAATTGAAGTAGATTTAAGTCGGCTAATCAACTTTCCAAATTTCTTCTCAATGGGTTTAGGGTATTTTTTTTATATAAAAAAAAGGTAAATAATTATTGTAAATATTTGTGTATATATAATTCAATTTATTATATTTAAATATATATAAAAATAATAAGTATTAGTAGATATGTTCATTATAATAAGTACATAAATAATATTAACATATAATTTGTTTCAAAATAGGAGCCTAAAGCATATGTCTTATTTTTTATAAGCATAGAGTTGACCTCGACTATATTCCCATATTCTTACAATAACTCTTATGCTCTATGATTTTTGATTTTTCTGTTCTTTCTTCTATATACTCGTATTCTCATATCGCTTCAGTTGCAAAGATTTTCTTCTTAACCGCACGTGTCAAAAGTATTGCATGTTATAAGACTTCAAAATGACCTAGCACGATAAAGTATTCTTTAAGAGTAGTATAAAATGAATTCGTGATCTATTTCAAGTGTGGATTTAAAAGTAATAATTTATTTATACCACATTCATAAACCAAATATTATATATTTTAATTTGCCTAAATTAAACATCGAGCTGGTTTGCCCGAGAGGTTAAGGGGGAAGACTTAAGATCTTCTGCACATAAGTGCGCATGGGTTCGAACCCCATAGCCAGCAAGTTTTTATTTTTAATTTTTTTTATTTTTATTTTTTTTTATTTTTAAATTTCCTCTTTATTCATATTTCTTTCGATTTCGCTCCATGTAACGCCGATTAAATGGGAAAGCATTTTCTAGCAAAACTCTTTTTACATTTTCAGATTCGAACATGAAATTTTATTTATTCCATGATAACCGTCAATGATATCGAAAGCAATTGAGTGATATAGTCTTTTTTAAATAGATAAAAAGAGATGTGATGCTAGTTGTACGTTTGGTTTTAATTTTTCTTTTTAATAAACTTTTGTGTATATCTTTTATACTTCGTTCTACTATTCTTTGTAGTTGATAGCTCACAAAATTGTATAGAAGTTTTACATTATTTCCTCTACTTAGTTAATTTGTATTATCAGAAAAGGATCTAAAATATTTTTAAATTATTAAAATTGGTACGAAACTATCCTTCATCCACCTATTAGCTCTCAGTACCTTTTTATGCATCTTTGAATTTAATACTGACCACTTTTATAGGGAATTATTGTTTGAATGGCTTCTTCTTTTTTTAAAAAAAAAAAAATGTGGCGATCATTTATTTTTTACAATTTAGTTACTTAAATTAATTTACAAATTCACCCATTACTAATTATATTCGACCCAAATTGATTATAATCGACCCAAGTTAACTATACCCAACTCAAATTAACCACACCCTCCCCAAATTACATTTACCCCATCGATTAAAACAAATGCACCCTTCATTCCCAATATTTTACTTCCTCTTCCAACTTTACTTCCCAAACAAAAAATACTACCTAAATACACCATAGGAATTTACCAAAACATACATGATTTTTTATGATAATACATGTGCGTATTTAGGTAGTGTTTTTAGAGATTGTAAGCGAATATATTGGAGAAGAAAGCTGCAAGATTAAGTGAAATGTTGAAAATTGTTACTTGGGACGGGTGAAATTAATTTATTTGGGTCGGACCGTGTATTTAAAAAAATTATTTAAATGATAATTTGTTATAAAAGTGATCAATATTGGACGAAAAGAGATATTTGAGAGCGGATAGGAGTATGACAAAAGAGTAAGATAATTTTGTACCATTTTCAATAATTTAAAGTATCTTAAGCCCTTTTTCCATTGTAATATTAACTATAGTTATTTTTGTTTTAAGTCCTTTCTAATAAATAATAGTTTTCTCCAAAAAGAGCACATCTTATGATATATAGCAAAGTAAAGATTGAGATTTGAAAAGACCAAAACCATCAAAATATTAATTAGAACATAGTACAAACTTGCATATCAAAGTTTTACAGTAACCAAGCCTAAAAAAAACTTTTTTTTTTCAGAATTCAAAATACTAATAAAACCTCAGAAAACAAAACTTGTTTTTGAGTCTGCTTGTTATTTCACCAAGGTCATATAATACTAAAATGACCAATCTAAGAGGGGAATTTATTTTTGGCAGATCAACAACTCAACAATCTCAACACTTGAACTGCTGCAATTTAGTAGGGCTCAACGGGCTTGCGGAAGCTTGCTCCTGCATAAACAGCCTCTGATCCGAGTTCCTCTTCGATCCTCAACAGCTAAATAGGATGAACGAAGAATCAGAAAAGCTTGCTGGGAATGCAAGTACTTGAAAGAGTTCAACGGCTGTATTTTTGAACGATAAATTACCTGGTTGTACTTGGCGAGACGCTCTGACCTGCAAGGAGCTCCAGTCTTGATTTGTCCCTGATTATATTCGGGAGAATACTCGTTTAGTTAACACCTACAATCTGTTGAGTATCATAATCTGGATTCTATAAAGCTTACCGTTGACAAACCGACAGCAAGATCAGCAATGAAGGTATCTTCTGTTTCTCCACTGCAACAATTAGTTTTATGAGATAATTAGAACATGACTACTCGAAATTTGTTATACTTTCTGTGAAGTGATATATCGTGGAGAGGATGAGGATCGTTGGTTCTTTACCTGCGGTGACTGGTCATTACACCCCAACCTGCCTTCTTGGACATCTTCACAGCTTCAATACTCTCGGTCACACTACCGATTTGGTTAACCTGACACACATCGAGAGAGAAATGTTTTAATACAATCTCAAAGAGGAAACTTTGATTATCATGACGGATATATATGACCTATACCTTGAGAAGAAGAGCATTGCAAGTCTTCTCTGCAATTGCCTTGGCGACCCTCTGCAAGCCATTATAAATAAGTAAACATGGTAAACAATAACACCTAGAGAAATTGATTGACGTCTGTCTTTTCTTTTCAATGGCAACCACTTAATATAGTTAAAGCTTCAACCTTACCTTAGGATTGGTGACAAGAAGGTCATCACCGACAATCTGTACTTGCTCCCCAATCTCAGCAGTGAGCTTAGCATAGGTCTCCCAGTCATCTTGGTCAAATGGATCTTCAATTGAAACTATAGGGTACTCGGACACAAATGACTTGTATAAGTCCTTGAGTTGGTCACCTGATATCTTTTGTGAGCCGTCATTGCTCTGCAAAGAAGAATTGATATGAGCAAAACTGAACAACGTATGAACAGTTTGACTACAAGACTACCTCGAAAAAAGCATGTGGCAAAGAAGCAATAGTTAGTACTTGCCTCTTCTTTAAAGTTCAGGTCATAAGATTTGTCCTTTCCGTAAAATTCAGATGCTGCAACATCCATTCCAATGACCACCTAAAAAGAAAATCATCTCAGCCACCAGATCATCTAACAACAGCTATGAAAACAAAGAATTGTGGGACTCAAAAAGAAATTGAGATACTCACCTTTCCAGTGTAACCTGCTTTCTCAATGGCTGTCTTGAGCAATTCAAGACCTTCCTTGTTCTCCTGAATTTTCGAAACCATATTCATGTCAGTGCACTGGGGTAACATTCAACAGGATGTAATACAATAGCATAAGAACATACTTCACCTGGATATTAGGAGCAAAACCACCCTCATCACCGACATTTGTGGCATCCTGACCATATTTCTTCTTAATCACAGACTGCAATTAAAGCACAACTATTATCAGAAAAAAAACAAGATAAAGAGGAGAAAGTATAACATGAACAAAGTCAAATTAGATTGCGAGCTTGAATGGAGCCAAAGACACCAATCGATCCCCTAAATTCAAAAGCATATATAAGATTGGTCCACCTAAAACAATATTTAGAGGTAATAAAAGCTCTCAAACCTTCAAATGGTGATAGACTTCACAGCCCATCTTCATGGCCTCCTTGAAATTAGCAGCTCCAACAGGAAGGATCATAAACTCCTGCAAAATAACTACTAATGAGAATCGTTCTAGTAAAGAGCACACGGATGCATAGTTGACGCAAACTAATGGCATACCTGCATTGCGAGTTTGTTTCCGGCATGAGATCCACCATTAATCACATTGAAGGCAGGAACTGGTAATACCAACTTCTTGTTACCAGCCAAATCAGCAATGTGCTGCAAAGAAAGGAGGCAATTTATACAAGTAACCACATGATCGCAGATTAATCCAATTGCAACTAGAAACCTAATTTGTCCTAGTAGCCTTTAGGTAATGAAGAGAATCAAATGGTGGAATTTATTTTATCTCCTATTTTGTTTTTTGCATTGGGGTGGGAGGAACGTGAGTCACATATAGGAACAGTAAACATGGGGAAGATTAAAGGTTCATACGGTTTCTGCCTTGCCAATTGGCAATAGTTCAATAGCGATGCAAGGCTTAGGCCTTAGGGTGTAGATAAATGTAAAGAATGTGCATGGACTCCATGAAAACCTATGCATCCCTCTCTTGACTATTGTTTAAACAGTCAAGATAAATCATCCTACGAAATGACTAGAGTGAAAGTGAGACATCATTCTTCACAAGCACAAAATATTAACGTAAACATTTTCTGCCTAATATACAAAAGACAACTACTCGGGAAGTCAGACACTCGAACAAGAAGTGATTCTCTGTATACCTTGTACAATGGCACATTCCTGACAGCAGCGCCAGCTTTACACACAGCAAGTGACACAGCAAGGATGGCATTTGCACCAAGCTGAAGAAAAGCCAATACAATTATATTCATGAAAGATGAACTTCTCTTGATAGAATAATTAACTTTATACTTAGCATAAATAGTAACACCTTTTCTTTGCACCAACCCCACTCATTTTGAGTTCCATCTAACTGATGAACCATGAAGTTATCAAGACCAGTCTGATCAGTTGGGTCCTGGAAAATAGTAATACTTTGTATGTCAGAAATGAACAATAATAGGAACTTAACAAAGAAATAGCCTATTAAGATATTAACGGGAGAAAAACAACAAACCTTGCCAACAAGAGCAGGGCCAATAATTGAGTTGACATTGTTAACAGCCTACACGGGAAGGACAGCATTAAAAAATATTAATCAAAATGATCAGTATAATCATCAAACTAAAGCATAGCAGTGAAATGCCAACCTTTGAAACACCCTTTCCGAGGTAGTCAGATCCTCCATCCCTCAATTCAAGGGCTTCGTAAATTCCTATTATTGAACAAGTAAAGATAACGCATTACCTTTCAACTCAAAGGGTAATAACAAAAGGACACATTTGCCAAGAACGTTAACAGCGTTCAAAATAACAGAAAGTAGCAAAGATTCACATTTCCACCCAAACTGATATATGCAAAATCCGTGGATCAGATGAGCTACAAACATTTCAATTTGTTTGTTTGTCTCGCTTTCTTTTTTTAGTAGTACGTTTAAAAAAAAATATCTCTTCCTTTTTTGCTAACTCTTTAATTTCAACTTTCAACACCGTGTTTAAGACCACAAGATTAAACGAGATTTTGGTACATTCTACAAATCATTAGTTTAAGACCACAAGGTTCAAAACTCTCCAAACTCCATGGTCAGTCAAAACCATACAAACAAATTAAAACCAGAGGGAGTATTTTTGTTTTAGAATAGTGACATGCTGTTACTAAAAATGTATTCTTTTTAGTGAAGAACAAGTATCTATAGCTGAACATAAACTGATCAAAAGGGTGAAGTTTAATAAATACACACTTGAAAGGAAGTCTCTATATTTTCCAAGCAAACAAACAAGAAACTCTGAGTTCAATTACACAAGTTAAATAATGAACTAATTACGCATCTGGATATACAATTTTCACACAGTCTAATCAATCAATGTTTGAAAAAGTCACTATATACAAGAACAAAGCTAGATCATTACCAGTGGATGCACCACTTGGAACAGCAGCTCTGGCAAACACACCATTTGAGACATGTACATCAACCTGCATAGATACACAACAAACAAATCAATACATCTGAGGAAAAACATCTCTACTATTGCAACAACTAGCATGTCTGAACCCATAAAAATCAAATCTTGAATCCGCCTCAGTGTTCAAACTGATTTAACAAAACTTATCAGCATCAATAACCAATCCAACACAACCAGTTAATTATTCAAAAAAACATCTTTTCAAAAATCCAAACAAAAATTATAGCAGCAACAAATATATACAACACAACTACTCTGCAACCTCCATTTAAAAGTCCAAATAAAACCCATAACAGCAGCATACAATCTAAGCAAAATCAGCAAATGGATAAACATAAAAAAAAAAAAAAAAACTCAAAAAGTTTGAATCTTGAAACAAATACAACACAACTAATCTGCATCAACAACCAATCTAACAAAACCAAACACTCTCAAACAAACTCCATTCAGAAATCCAAACAAAACCCATTATAACAACAAATTATTTAAGCAAAATCAGCAAATGGGTAAGCATAAAAAACTCAAAAAGTTCAAATCTTGAAACAGATCGAAAAAAATCTATAAAAAAACAAAAAAAAAATCTGAAAAAAGAGAGATCTGAATGAAAACAGACCTCGACAGTGGGGTTACCACGGCTGTCAAAGATCTGACGAGCTTTAATGGATTTGATAGTTGCCATTAGATCTATGAACAGAGAAATAGTAGAAAAAGAGTGAAGAGAAAAAGTTTAGTTTTTTTTTTTCAATGAACAAATAGGATGAGAAGTGGCAGCACGTATATGTAGAAAAAATTGGGTTAATTACAACCGTTGATTTGGTTTTATGATGTTGATTATCTATATTGCATTTTTAGTCCTTTAGTTAGTTAAGTCTGACACAAAAATACGTCTTTTTAACTTGACTTCAACTGATAATTATGTTCTTAAACGAATGTATAAAAAAACTTTTAACCTTTTATAAATCTAAACAAACGAATGTAAACGTCTTGGGGTACATAATATAAATAGAACACTATATAAAATATGACTTATCAGTAATTGAATGGTAGAACGATCAATGATTCTAAATATTACGAATACGCATAATAATAACTAAAAGAAACTAATAAAGTGCATGTTTATAAGTAACTAAAGATTAAATATGATTAAATAAAATTAGTATTAATGGTGAAATGAGGGACTAAAATGTTGTTTATTTTCTTTTTAATTATAATTAAGTGAGCTAATTGTATATTCCAAATCTATGTGCTTTAGAAAGGTACCCTCGAGTGTGTCGAAATTATGTTAATGTATTTCTAAATCTAGGGGTGGATTTCCAATGAAGAAAAGTTGTTAGGTAGTTTTTTGTCTTTTCAAATATATAATAAAATAATTTGAAATTTAACACTTAGTTAAATTAATAAAAATAAAGAAATTGTTATTTTTTTAATTAAGGGAAGGTTACAATATATAATGTTTTAGTGATAGTTTGGAGAGATTGTATAGTACAATTAATGAATAACTATAAATTAGATATAAATTGATATTGAGATATTGCCTTGTGTATTACAACTTGATTAACAAGCCAAGTGAAATAAATACTTGTTTATTGTTTTTTCTGTGTGAATCTAATAATAAACATTCATAATGTTACTAATTTGAATGATAGTTATTAAAGTCTGTTTGGATTGACTTTAAAAAATAATTTATAAATTGAAATTAAAAAGTCAAATTGAAATAATTTTTAAGTTAAAAAGTAAAAAGTGGAAGAGATTTATTTTTGGTTTATGACTTTTTTAAAGTTATTTTTTACTTTGTCAAATACTTCGTAATTTATTTTAAGTCATTTTTTATTTATTTTAAAATTATTTTTTATATTTGTCAAACACTTTTAAAAATCAAAAACTAACTTAACAATAAATTTAATCAACTTTTAAGTCAATCTAAATGAACTCTAAATTTGATTGAATACATAAGTTGTTTTATTTGTTAATTTTTAATTATTCAGTATTGACTTGATATATATTATGAACAGGAGAAATAAATTTGATTTCTTGGACAACAAGAAGAGAAACACTTGTAAAAAGTGACATTTTAGTTCAAAAGCAATGGAATATTCGTTAAAATGATGCTATTTGTATACTCTTTTCATTTGTCTTACTTTGTGGGGCACGTGGAAATTGTAAGGGGCTACTTATTTTCAAATATTTACGTTACATCTTGAGTTATATTCACAAAAGGAAATTAAAAAAAATTGATTTTTTTGTGAACTATTTAAAATATGTTAATTTTATATTTTATTAGTGTAAAAAAATATTTGTCATTAGTTAACTATCTTAAAATAAAATGAAGATAACATAATCTTAAAACAACGAAACATGTTATTGATAATCAGATAGAGAAGGAAGAAAAAATTATTTTATAACGTAAATGTATTGGAGCTACAAATCTTTCTTTTTTTTTAAAAAAAAAGTATTTAAAATGATTATAAGAAAATAGTTAAATAAATTAAAACTTTATAAAAGTTTGAACAAATTAATTATGTCATGATGTGTTATTTAACTTATTTTAATCTAAATAATTTTGGATGTGTCATTTATTAACTTATGTCATTTATTAACTTAGGGCTGAGCATAAATATCGAAAAATCGAAATATCATATCGAATTGAATTTTTTTGGTATTTCGATTTTGGTTTTTCGATTTTCAGTTCGGTATTCGATATATGTTTTTTATTTTTCGGTATTTCGATTCGATTTTCGGTATGTAATTTTGTGTTATTCGGAATTTCGGTTTACCAAAATATATTATATTATAATATATATTTATATTACATTAATTATTAATATTAAATAATAAATATTATAATTAAAAATAAAAAATTAAAAAGTAAAAGACACTTTTTGATGTAACTACTTTTAGCCCATTAAAGAAAAATATAACAAAAAAAATTGTAAATTTTTAAAAGCCCAACTAAGCAGGCTCATTAAAAAAATCGAAATAACAAAACCGAATCAAAATAATAAAAAGCCGAACCAAAATAATAAAAACCAAACCGAACCAAATTATTTTGGTTCGATGTTCGGGACACATTGTACAAAAACCAAAAAAACCGGAAAAAAACAACTGAACCGAATTACCGAATGCCCACCCCTATATTAACTTAAACTTCTAATTTAATTCAATTTGTTCATTTAACACCTATTTCATCGTTTACAAAATATCTTTTTATATTAAAAAATTAATAATATAATTAAGGAGAATCTTTATTTTGCCATGTTAGCTTTTGACTTTTTATATTTTTCTTCTTTTTCATATTTTCTTATATATAAGTATTTAAAAAACAAAAAAAACGGATGAACAAATGCCGTCCTAAATAAGTAGATTTTCCATTAGAAATAAATTATTTTTATAATACAAAGTAAACTCAAAAAGAGAATATATAGCAATAGTTGATGAACAATTTTTTAATTAATGGCAAAAGAAAATTATACTAGCAATTAAAGTAGATAATAATGTGATAAACTATAAAATATTATATATATTTTTAGGCGTGATTTGGCTTGTCATGCTTTATTATATTTCAAACTATATAATAAAATCAAAATTAAATCACTTTTCAAATATATGAACCTTTAGTCCAAGTGTCCAACTCAAAAGTGAAGGCCATTTTCACACAAATCTTTTATTCCATCTACCTACTTTTATTTTCACATTTTTTTTATTGGTTGCATACAAAATTACAACTATCTAGAAAAATTCATGACATTAAAAAAAGTAAACGGAAAAGAGCCTAAAATACCCTTGAAGTATTGAAAATGGTACAAAATTACCCTCCATCCACCTATTGGCTCCAAAATGCCCTTTTCATCCACCTATTGGCTCTAAAATACCCTTGTCATCCATCTTTAGGTTTAAAATTGACCACTTTTTTAATTGTTTTAAAATTAAACTCTTTAAATATTTTTTAAAATACTTGGCGTTCAACTATTGATTATAATTTTAATTTATCAATATAATTTATAAACAACCCACTACCCACTCATTACTAACTAAACCTCACTCAATTAATAATTCAATTCTAATATCAAAATCGTCATAAACACTACTAAAACACGATCAAATTATAGATTCCTGAAAATGACATCCAAAATTATTTGAGTCAGAATCGAAACCCCAATTAAATTTAGGTTGAGACTCTTATTTAGGAGGACACTTTCTATCAAAATTGAATTAGAAATTTATGATTAAAGGTAAACAAGTAATACATCCCGTATGCACTTTTCTTAAATATAATTTTATAAATACTTATGATTTGTTTTAAAACCTTTAATATATTATTTTGAAAAAAAGTTACCTATGAAGTAACATCACATAATTGAGACGTAAGAATATATTAAGATGAACATAGTCAGACTTTTAAGTTTATCGGTGATTTTTATTTCGCCACTTGAATGTATGATAATTTACTTCTATAATTTTTAAAAACACTCAATTGGCAGTAGCTTGCATTAATAATGTGATGAATTTATTAAGAGGAATTTAATTAGTAATGGATGGGTAATAAATTGATTTATAAATTATACAAATAAGTTAAATTATAACAAATAGTTGATAAATTATACAAATAAGTTAAATTATAACAAATAGTTGATAAATTATACAAATAAGTTAAATTATAACAAATAGTTGAGCACCACGTATTTTAAAAAAAATTTAAATAGTTTAAATATAGCACCGTTAAATAAGTGGTCAATTTTGAACCAAAAGGTGGATGACAAGGGTATTTTGGACCCGATAGGTGGGTGGGAAGGGTATTTTGGAGCCAATAGGTGGATGGAGGGTAATTTTGTACCAATTTCAATACTTTAAGGGTATTTTAGGCCCTTTTCCGAAAAGTAAATTTTAAAGTAACGAAACATAAAAATCATATTTATATAATATATGTATAGTTTATAATTACATTATATGAAATTTTATATTTGTTATAATTATTATACGTATATTTCAGTATAAATATAAAAAAAATTAATTGTATAATTTGTTTCAGTATATATATATACAAAAA
Source organism: Solanum chilense (assembly GCA_032847665.1). Lineage (NCBI taxonomy): Eukaryota > Viridiplantae > Streptophyta > Magnoliopsida > Solanales > Solanaceae > Solanum > Solanum chilense. The sequence continues at coordinate 3,318,671 of CM064971.1, read as the reverse complement.
AATTAATTTATAATATGTTTTTGTATAAAGCGAGGAAGAGAGAAATACGAAAGAAAACTGGATAGTGAAAGATTTGTATTTGTATAATTATAATTTATAAGTGTATAAGACGAAAATAAATATGTATTTGTATTTGTATATATACAATTTCCTCTCGCTTTATACAAATACAAACACAATTTATGCACTTATGTTTGTATAAATTGAGATAGGCGAGTGAGAACGACGAGCGAGATTCTCTGGGGGAGAGGCAGGCAAAAATATGTATATACACAGTTTTTCCTCACTCTATACAAAAACAACCACATTTTATACAAATGCGTTTGTATAAAAGTGAGAGAGACGAGGAAGATAATGAGAAACTATAGTGTGATAATTTTAGAGAGAGAGAAGCGAATGGCAATAGTTTGCTGGAGGTTACAATTAAATCAAATTGTAGTTATAACATTTAATTTAAATTAATAATTTGCTATTCTATATGATCTTTCCTATTAAAAAGATAGAAAATTATTTTCGATAGACCCACGTATTAAATAAAAGCATTACAATATAATTATTGATTTTAGTCACTATCATAAGGAGACTTTGACAAATGATATGCAACAGAAATACACAAAAGGAATTGATGAGTTTCTCCATCGGACGGCCTTCGTTAAATTGATCATAATTCATAAATTAATGTGAAAACTTTAAACTTAAAAAAAAAATTGAAATACAAAAAAAGGTTTGTTATTTCGAATTAACAAAAAATTTGTCTGGACATTAGATGTTAAAACGTCTATTTTTTGAATACAATATTTTTAAATAAAAATAACATTTTATACACATTTAAGATAATATATATCAAGTTATAAATATATTTTTTAAAAATAAACTACTTATAGCATATTATTATCGAACTATAGCATATCAATATAGCTCGAAAGTGGATGTTGGGCTTAGCCCATATAAGAAAGTAGCTAAAAATGATGTTAGGCCCATTAACTTAATATCTGTATATTGTTAGGCCCAATAACTTAATATATAGGGAAATTTTTCAAAATGTCAATATTTTAACATTTAAGAGGGCTCATTAGCAACACTTTCAATATTTAGTAAAAATGTCAAATTTTAGTTTGTTATGTATCTTATTTATGTTTTTATTATTTGTTTTTATTTAAAAAATATAATTATTTAATAACAAAAGGGAGAAAATCAAGGGAGAGAATATTTCAAAAAAAGGTAAGGATCCTTAATTTTCTCATCAGTTACATTTTCAAATAAAATTTAAATATTATTTTTTTCTCCAGAATTTTTACCTTTTTAAAATTGTATTCATTTCACAATATATTCTATTTATATTTATTATAGTTTTTTATTAGTTTGTATTCATCCCAATAGGTATCCCGAATTTATCTATATAGTCATTTAAGAAATATATTTGTATCTTCATATATTTTTTTCCCTATATAGTTAATTTTTCATCAAAAATCTTGTATTGATCATACTATTTTTTTGTATTTTATATATTATTATACAAAATTCTAAATACAAAAAACAATAAAACTATGAAATACAAAAATAAATACTAAATGTGGTACATTGACATAACTATAAAAAAACATAATACAAAATGAATTAAATATATGAAATATGATTCCAAATCTATGGATACAAAATACAATAAAATAATGAAATACAAAAATACATACGTCATGTAAAACAACAACAAAATTCAATATACACTTCCAAATCTATGAATACAAAAAACATCAAAACTATGAAATATACACAATCAAACTCATATAATGTGTTATATTGACATAACTAACACACACAAAAAAAAAATAGAACACAAAATACAATAAATATATGAAATACAAAAATAAATACTAACTATAACACAATAAAAATTACATATACACTTCCAAACGCATTGTAACATGAATTTTTTTGAATCTTAAAAATTACTAAACAAATTAAACTAACATGCAAGACACAGAACATGTAAAAAAAAAACATCTTCTCCAACAAATTGGTCTTCTTCAACTTCATGGTTATGAATTTGTGTGGGATTTTGCACATCAACGGATTCAGGCATTTTTCTCCATCGTATAACCTCCTTAGAAGCGGAACCTACATTGTTGTTTAATTCTTGAGTGAAAAAAAATTAAATGATGGAAAACCGGAAGAACTTTGATTATTTTGTCTAATAACTCTAGTAACTCTCTTGAAAACGTCAATTGAAGAGAGAATTATGTAGTCTCAAACCCTAAAAAATAATTTAAGGACAACAACAAAATTAAAAAAAAAACACTAAAATCAGTAAGTAAATAAATAAGGAATCTGAAAAACATAATACCCAAATCAATGTTAATCTTCAAATCAAATCTTGCAACGAAATTAAATGAGAATAGTAGAAAATATTAATATATTCAATCGAAAATCTGTGGAATTGATTTGGAAGAATGTTAGAGAGACAAATTAAAAAGAAGAAAAAGAAAAGAGAGAAATCTGGAAATTTGATTTGGAAGAAAGTAAGAGAGAGAAATTGATAAACTTAAGAAAAGAAAGAAAAAAATTAAAATGACATTAATATTTATCCAATTACATAAATATAGGAAAATGTGTAATCTATGAGAGAGAAAGAAAAGTTGTAAATAATGAGAGAGAAAATATTAATAATATCATAATAATTATTTATTTTTAAAATAATGACATTTTTGACATGTTTACTAATATTATTAAAGTATGGATATTATCACTAAATAAGTTGGTTTTTTTGACTAGTTAGCTAAATTTTCCTAATATATATACATATTTTTTTTTGAACCTGTTAGAAAATTTTTAATTCGGTCACTGTTAGGGCAGTTCAAAGTCGAAACGAAATCAATAAGCCGAATAAAAAAAATATTGGTTTCGCGGTTTTGATAACGATTTTGATTTTTTTGATTATCGGGCTATCAATTCTTAACGATTTATGGTTTTCTCTTAATGGGTTTAATTAGATAACACGATAATAAATTTGATAATTATATTTATACAATTTTGTATATTAAGTCCTTGACTAAGGGTTTTGTTTTCTACTTTTATTTTTATTTTTGATTGTCTTAAACACTTACTTGGTTATTCTACAATAAGCCACACCGATAAACTTTAAAACTGAATCGATCGATATGCAACACTAGTCACTGTAATCCTTTTAACAATGATTTGTTGTCTTGACATATTGGTGAATAAAAAGTGAATTAAGTTATATACTTAAACCTCCTTCATTGTAGTAATTTGAATCAAAATTTTCATCAACACATTCAATATATAGACAAGTAAAACACGACGAATTCAATGTAATCTCGTAAGTGGGAATCTAAAATAAGTGACGTGAAATTTATATACTTTTTTCAAATTTTCTTAATAAAATTTTTGACTCTGCTACAGTTTAACGAAAATAGATGGTAGAGAAATGTAAACATTAGCTCTGCATTGAAATTTGAAACCAAAAATTACATCTCAGTAAAATGAATAGGAAAAAAAAATCAATCTTTTTTGCATCTCCTTCCTATGTATATGATGCTGCATTTAGCCATAGGACTCTTTCTGAGAATATACACAAAGAGAACAAACACGATTCGAGCCCTGACCCCTCAGGGCTCGAATCACTTTCATGTCTGAAATGACCTAAAAAGAATATACCCAACTATTTATCTCTTTACAAAAATGATCAAAAACAACACTCATAAACAAGAAAGGGCGCTTCAACGCCACACTATTTTTGTTGTGCTACTGAGAGGGAAGCACAGGGCGAAAAAGCTTAAGATTCATACCACGAGATCAGTTTCACGAGCGTTGATTATGAGTTGGGGACGAAAGTACCAACGTAACCAAATCCAACGATGAGAAAGGCGAATGCTTGAATGAAGAGGTAGAGGAAATAGTGGTTAGTACCAAATGCAATGTCATAACATCCACAGAAGAAGAGGTATGCACCAGCAGCAAACTCTAACAAATGGATCCTGTCGAGGATTGAACGATAAGGGGAAACTTTACTAGTGTTGTACATTGTCTACGAAAAGCTGAAAACTCGTAGTTGTAAAGATGAAATGTTACCTGTCACCTAGCCTCATTCGATGTTTTTTAAACGCTTTGGTAGCTGATTTTAACTTCAGCGCGTCCCCTAATTTCTCCGTGACAATCCATTCATTCACTCGTCCTGCCTCCAACAAGCCGATGAAGGTGGCCTTAGTACGGTGGAGTGACATTACATTCTCGAAAAGGATCCAAAATACCAGCAGATGGAGTGACCTGTTTTTGATTCAGCATAAACAAATAGCTCAGCATTTCTAGTTCAAACAAATTATAATCCCGGAATAATTTAGCCTACGAACCAAATGACCAACGTTATCAAGGAAATGAAGTACGAGTGATGCAATGCAAGTATACGGAGAACTGACCGTGGAGTTCCAACAGCATTTAGTAGCGTAATGATGGCAGGAATGTAAACAGCTCCCCACTTCGGAACCTCAACTTCAGGTACTAATACAGTGGCGGGTAATACCACAACATAGAATACGAAAGTAACAATATGAGCTACGACCTTCCTAACGAAGAAGAAGCTGTAAATCACATGAACTTTTTTCCACAAAGACACTTTCTGCAAAGCAAACAAAGCCGATAAAAAGAAGTTCAGCGGGGACTTAGATTGAGTACTTAACAGTCTTTAGGAAATGGCGATTTTTGTATTACCTTGTTCCTTATGATCTCCATACACATTTTCCTGAAGAGATTGGCTGGGCCACAGGACCAACGATGTTGTTGATAACGATAGGCCTTCAACGTACTTGGTAATTCGTTTTTTACCTACATGATTAAACAACGGTAGCAACATGTTATTAACAACGGTCACATGAAATAACTTACTCTATCCATTTTCTCGACTTGTATGCATGATAAATGATCTCCACGACGACTCCAAGTCCATATTAAGGCTAATAAACGTCTTTCTTAAAGGGCATGCTAAAACCTTAAAAGACAGATAATATGGACAAAACGATAGTATGTTGTAGCATCCATTTCTCTATCATTTCATGACAACGGATAGGAAATGCCAGATGAAGATAATGGGTGAAAACCTTAAAAGACGGATAATATGGACTCTGGGATCACAGTTTTTAGTGTTAACCTATCATTTCGAGACAACTAACAAGAAATGTCAGAAGCGGAATATGTTTAGAAACCTTAAAAGACAGATAATATGAACTACAGATAGTACATTATAGCGTTTATTTATCTTACATTACGAGACAACGTATATGAGATGTCATAGAGGAGAGAGTATATGTACCTTGACAGAACCAAGGAACAAGAATTTCCATCCCTTGAGACTAGCACGGACAGCGAGGTCCATATCCTCAACCGTTGTCCTGTCCTTCCAACCTCCAGCCTCATCTATCGCCGCGATTCTCCAAACACCTGCAGTGCCTGTAGACACAACATTCACATTTTAGATTCTTCGTTGGACCACAACGAATTCACACGGAACATATAGAGTTCAACATTTCTCTTGGACCACTAGTTGTTTCAACTAACATGTTTCAATGGAGCTAAAGTTAAGTACTTAAAAGGGAAAAACTTCTTCTAAGTGAAGAGCGGATTCAGAATTTAAAGCTACAAGTTCCTATAGCGACTTCAAGTTAATGAGTAACACAATAGTAACTGGATTCACAGTCAAATATTTATATATAATACGGAGAATTAATACCATTAAATCCGAAAAAAGCATGTGTTGAAGAGCCAACTTCTTGCTCCACAGAGAAATGATAATCCAATGACATTTCTTGCATTCTTGTCATTAGACATTCATCAGCATTAACTATAAAAATCACCAACCAAAAAAAATAAAATAAAATTATATTTCACAACAATAACAATAACATATCAGGTGTATAAATATACGCTCATAATAGCTAACGAAACTTTTCTACAAAACATATTTTTCAGACAAGGTGTGTATCTGACCACCCTTCACTAGCCCAATGACTGAGAGGGTGATGTGTAATAAGACCTTACCCGCCTATCTTGTGCAGGTAAAAAATTGTTTGTAATAGACCTTCAGCTCGAATCTAACGTATCAAAAAAGGTAAGAGAATGAAAAAATATCAACAAATAAAAAAACCAAAGAAGAAAATAACAAGAACTAATAAAATCAATATTTTTCAAAAGGGCATTTTTTTTTTCTTCAAAATTTTTTGAGTTATATTTATTTATTTAACAATTTAATTTGACCTATTAAAATAAAAATTAAAAAAATTCTCAAAGACACAAAAAATGGTGTTGGCTAGTAAAAAAGAATGTTCTTTTAGGTCCACAATTTTTATAGCACATGCAATTGTTGGTTACTTTGTGAAGTTAAAGACAAAAATACCCTTGTCATTATCAATAACTCCAAAAATGACCATACCTTTGAGAATGTATTAAAGATTTTCTTTACTTTTTTTTTTAAGTACAAAAAAAAAAGCTTCCATTCACAGTGCAATAGCAATATAGGTGAATGTTGTTATCGAATTCTTAAAAAATAATGTACTTAGTAAATACAAAGCATGAACGCGTTAACATTTTCAGATAATCAAAATCATTATAAGTGATAAGTTATGTTCTCGAATTATTAAAAATACTGAAAGATACGTGTCGGATTCGACACATACTTACCAAATCTAGGAAAAAGAAAAGCAACATAGGGGTATTTATTGTCTTAGTAATAAAATACTTAGTAATATTAAGTGCTTCTTACGAAACCATAAAGACTTTTTTTTCCCACTTTAATCAACTCCTCTTTTCAGCTTTATAGCATGCATCAAAACAAAACAACTTTTAGCATAACATAGAAATTCTTTTTTTATCAAACATTAAAATTATCACTAATAATGAGTACTTTCTCTTTTAAGATATTCGGTATCAATTTTGAGACTTGATTAATCAGAATTTGCGTTTGAGAATTCTACTTTAAGGGAGTAACAATTTTCTATCAAAGACATTTTATATTCCAAATTTGAGCCTGAAACCTCTAGTTCAAAATAGAAAAATACTTATCGACCTACCATAACATTTTATTGACTATATTATTTTGACCAAAAAAATTAGTGCATTTGAATTGACAATTCAGAACTAGGGCCAAAGTTCATGAGCCACCACAATACTATATGTGGCCTAAAAAATACTGGCCTACAAAGATTGTACCTAAGTTTGTTCATTATTATGTGCACACAAAAATATTGGTAATGTGTAAAAGTCACCGACAGTGTTGATGAGTTATTATTTTAGTAGAGAAATAATGTAAATATATTATGGAAGGGTAAAAAATAAATGGTTATTACCTAGTAGTTATAATTAAAAAGTTGAAAATCATAGAAGACTTCTTTTAGACTTATATTAAGCTTTGGTAAACAGAATTATCGTATATGTTTAAAAAGATATCTACTACGTAACTACTTGCTCGATGCGCTACGAAATTCTAGTGAATGCCCTTATTTACGGCTTTTTGTGGATAAACTAATGTAAATCACAAAATGCTAGATAACTTCGTCCAAGAACTAAGTTTTGGTAGACTAAATTATCGCCTCTTGATATAAGAAAAAGGAGTGACCTTGTGAAAAAAAACTATTAGAACAAGATCTCTCGTATAAAAAATAACGAACTAAATACGCGCTTTATGTGCTATGAAATTCTAATAGATTCCCTTTATTTAGCCATCTTCTTATCCTAAAACCCTAAACTCCACTGAGGCCAAATCAACATTAAAACTTCAACGATTCAAAATGTCATTGTTTCGTTAAAGGATGAATTAGAATTTGAACTTTATTGGTTCGGACTACCTCTAAAGATGTAATCAAGATTTAAACTTTATAAATTTAGTATGCCACTAAAGATAAAATCAAGATATAAACTTTATGAGTTCAAAATACTGCTAAACCAAATAACCATTTGTACTACTCAAAATTGGTTCGAACTACCTCTAAAGATTTAATCAAGATTTAAACTTTATAGGTTCAATATGCCATTAAAGATAAAATCAAAATATAAAATACTGCTAAACCAAATAACCATTTGTACTACTCGAAATTCGTGCAAGACGGTCCGGACACCATCTTTTATCAAAAGAAATTAGTAATACTACTATATGAGGAAAGTTAAAAAAAGTAAAACTTACCATATTTCCACCTAGCTTGAACAAGTGAAAGTTCATGATTGTGAACTAGAAATGGAATGGTTTGCCATAGAAAATCAGGTTCAGGTTGAAAATCAGCATCAAAAATAGCAACAAAATCACATTGTTTCACATAAGAATGTTTCAATCCTTCTTTCAAAGCACCTGCTTTGTATCCATTCCTATTGTCTCTCACTTCATATTTTATATTTATCCCTTTGTTTGCCCATCTTTGGCATTCAATTTCCACCAAATTCTGCAACCAAATTTCAATTAAAAAGGGGGTTTGAATATTTATCTCTAAATTAAATAAATATCATAGTCTGTTCGATCAAATTTAATCTTTAAAAAGTGTGTCACAAAAAACACTTTTGAAGAGTAGCAACTTTCCATTCGATTAATTAATTTGAAAAGTACCTTTTATATAACAATATTAGAGTTATAATTTATGCTTAATCAAGATTTCGAAATGTTTCGAGGATAGTCCTACAAGTGGGATCTGAGAAAGCTAATGAGGTCGTACCTCTACCTTAGAAAGTAAAAATTATTTCCGACAGATTTTTGATTTGAGACAATCACAGAAAAGGTTCAACTTTTACAAACTTCATAAATCCTAAATCAATTTCAAATTTCAAAAAAAGAGTTTCCAGGGTTTATCTATAATGTAAAATAACAATAATAATAATAAATTAATTATTATACCTTTTTTTAATTATTCTTACAATACCTTAGTAATGGGGTCTGTTGAATCATCAAGAACTTGTACTATAATACGATCAGAAGGCCATGAAAGTCCACATGCAGCTCCAATTGAAAGCTGATAAACCTGTGTAAACAAACAAACAAACAAAAAAATTAAGAATTTTACCTAAAACAAAGTTATTATCTTTGCAATATTCTAATAAGTCGAAAAAAAAAACACTAGGCGATTTCCTGACAAACAAAGCTAACGTACAAGAGATAGTAGACATTCGATAAAATAATTAAAATACATCACATCTGCGTAGACCTAGTTACCCTGCACATATATTGATTAGAAGTAGCAGATATCCTATGAAATATTCAAAATACTTCAAAAACAAGCTAAGACGATTTCTTTTCGTAACATATATTTAATGAAATAATTAAAGTACATGCAAACAAACTCTAGGTGAATTGAATTACTTGATATTTAGTTAGCATTTGACCATCTATCCTATCCGTTTGACATTGAAATTTGATTAGATTTTCAAAATCCTATCTTTCTATATTTTCAAGCTCCTAAACTTCAAACTTTTTTTTACCCAAATAAATTCAAATTTTCAAATTTCAAAAATCTATTATCAAACGAAAACTTATTGCAATGCACGCAAACTAACCCAAACACGAAAAAAAAGACAAAAATGAAAAGAATGCAAACCTCTTTTTCATTATACATTGGAATTTGAACAAGAACCATAGGATAAGATGAATTAGCAAGCTCAACATCATCTTTTAATGGCTCCCATTTGTATTTTTTTTGTGGTTTTTTACCAAAAACTTTCAATAAAGTAATGACAACAAACATATAAACTCTTTCAACAAACAACATTACAGACATAACAAGACATAAAAAAACAGAAATCCTTAAAAGAGGAACAATCAATGGAGCTTTGATTTGTCCCCACATTATACCAAATTGTTCTGTTATATCATCTCTTGTTCCATAAAATGTATTATAAACAATATTTGTTCCTGATAACCCCTCCATTATACAAAAAAAAAAAGAACAAAAAAAAACAGGGGATTCTTGAAAATGTGAAAATTTCAGAAAATAGCTCAAACCCACCACTAAATTTTGCTATAAAGCAAAAAAGATTCTTTTTTTTCTTCAAAAAATGAAAAAAAAATGGTGGGGTGGGGGTTTGGGGGGGTGGGGTGGGGGTGAAAACAGGGGATTCTTGAAAAAGTGTTTTTTTTCTCTAAAAAATTGCAGAAAAAAGGTGAGATTTTTTTTATGCTATTGGAATGTCAGAGAAGACAGACAAATAGCTTAAAACTCACCACTAAATTTATGGCTTAAATAATTTTTTTTCTCAGAAAATGTAGAAAAAAATTGAATTTTGCAACAAAAAAATCAGAAAAAAGGAAATGGGGTTGTTTAATTTTGTGTTTGAAGAAGAGAAATGGGAACAAAAAAAAAAGCAATTTTTTTTTTAAATTTTTTTATTAGAGCTCTGTATAAATGGCTATTGAAAAATGGTGGTAACAGAGAGAGAGAGAGAAGATGGAGAGAGAAAGAGAAGAATGGTTCTCTTTTTATAGAGAAGCTCTACTTTGCCTTCTGGTTTGAGTTGCTTCTGTCTTTTTTTTTTAAAAAAATAATTATTTTATTACACTTTTGATCCCTCAATTATAAATTTTAATTTAAATTTATGTGTAATTAGTATAATAGTTTATTAAGTATATATTAAGCTTTTTGTTAATTAAATGTGTGATTGTGAACTTTTTAGATAAAACTATATAACTATCAAATATGGAGCGATAGTCTGGATAAAGCTAGGGAGTGTTTAGGGGTTCATTTGTTGGACAATTTATATTGTGTATACAAAATTAAAGTTGTTTTTTAATGTACACGTAATAGATTTGAAAGATATTAACTTATTTGTACGTTTATTTCTTCATATTCTGAATCTTCTTAGTGAAAATCTTGATTATGTCACTAGTAATATTACGAACTTCACATCAATTATTGAGTAGCTTAAGATTCTATATGTTGAGTATGAAAAAGGTAAGATACACCCTAACCTTACTGTTATTTTCATTACTCTCACGATACTGATTTAAAAATAACAATAGTATTTCAATGTAATCTCATAATCTGAAATTTAGAACGAATAAGTGTACACGTATTTTATCGTATCTCTGTCCTGAATTAGGTTATTTTTTATAGACACGGAACTGAGGAGAAAAACAATTCAAAACCCTCCACTCTAGGTTAGGTAAGACTTAATAATTTGTTAAATATGTGAAGATTCACAAAAATTCATAAAAATTGAGGTTTTAAATATGTTTAGTGAGAAACTAAGGGATTAAAAGTGTAATTCTTTTCATTTTCAAAATAGGAAAAAAAATGACAAATATTATTTATTAAAATTTTCTAAACAACAATTTAACGGTTCAAATGTTTTAAGTGCACGCCGGCAATACCTACGGCAGTTATGGGCCCCTATTTGTATGAAAAACACAAATCATGTGAATTATCCAAATTTAATTTTGTATAAACTCACTAAACACAAGTTTAGTAGGTAATTAACTGTTGATTCAACGGTCACTAACGTTTAAAAAAGAATAAAATTGGCATGCAAAATAATAAATTTCCATATTAAACCAAAATAAAAAGTCATTTTTGTTTTTAAATAAAAATTACATAGGAACAAGGGAGGGGTTATTTCATGATCACTCAACGTCTCTTTTTTTCTTTTCTTTTTTTTACTTAGATAAATAACTTATTTCACCATATTATATAAAATTTCATTCATTTGAGAAGATCACAAAAGTCCATGTTCTCTTCTATTAATTTTCAGATATATCACGTAAAATTTTCAGATAAATCACTTTACATTGATAGAATATACCACTTTACATGATGTACTAGAACGTATCCAATTTATTAAGATAAGTGACGTGACCAAAATGAAAATGTGATATATCAAAACGTTAAGGAATATTTGAAATTAGTAAAATTGCATGCAAAGTAGATTTCTGTTTTTTATTTATCTTAACTAACGGACTAATGTGAAATTTAAATAGAAGTACTATGATATATGTTATTTGCAAATAATATATCGTATCGATTAACAAGACATCAAATAAAATTAACAATTGACACGAAAAAGAATGAATTATAGTGTAGAACATCCCCTGTAGATTCGATCCAGTCTTATTGATCATTTGGATTGACTTAAAAAAAATTATTTTTAATTTTTAAGTTATTTTTAATCTTGTTAAATATTTTCTAATTATGTTAAATCTATTTTAAGTTATTTTTAAGCAAATTAATTATTTGTACCAAGCTAAAAAGGAGGTGTAGTTCCTTGATTATTGGAATGTTTTTATGATTAGTGAGTTGTGAACTTGTGACACATCAATGCATTTTGTTGCAAGTGGTAGGACAAATTTTGAATTATTATACATATAAACATAACCAATTAAGTTTCTTTTTTTAAAAAATAAAAATTAGAAGTGCTATTTTAGGGTTAAAATTTCCAATATGTAATTCAATACAATAAATACACGACATGTCTTGAAACTTGAATGTTATATAATTATTAATTATAATTAATTAATATTTTTTTACTTTATTAAATTCTTTGTTATTATCCACAAGAGAGTAGAAAAAAGGTGGAAAAAATCATCGGAATCAATTTTGCGAACGCTTTTAAATACAAATAATTTTATACTCAAACTTTAAATTTAAAATCTCTAATAAAAGATAACATTATTTTAAATTTCATTATAATGTATCTACCTAACAATCATGATTTTAATATAAATGAAACTATATATATATAATTATTTATTCTAAATATTTTTTTAATTGCCAATTTTACATCCACACAAAATAAACTCCATTAATACAAAAGGCAGATAGAAGGAAGCTTTCTAGGCACATGCTACTTTTATGTCACATAAATAATGGACTTCTCTTTGACCATATACAGTTCTGATGTTAAATCATCCACAAATATATCATTAATTAAAAAAATTAAATATATATTTCTTCTTTTATTTGGAGAAATTTGAACTAAAGATACAATCTTTTTGGGAATAAAAATTTAAATTACATCCAATGATGAACTTGTAACTAAAAAAGAAATTGTGAATTTTCAATGATAATAAAAAGTAATGTTGTGATCATATTTAATTTAAGAAATCTCATAAATTATTATTTTTAAACTATGACATTATCAAATTTGGATGCGCATATATCATATAAATTTGTTTGTCTTATGAATCTTTTCGTTTCAATTTCCTCTTTTGCTATGAAATAAAATTCGACTAAGTTATCATATTAAACTTATAAAGTCAAATATTATTCAGTATCAATTTTACACATCCTGTTCAACGAGCCTGGTTTAATTATTCTCATCAATTTTGCACAGGTAGGGTTTATAAAAAATGTGGTTGGTAGTACAAAATGCACTAAAACATGAAATTGATAATAATATTTATCAATCTAATTTTTTTTGTAAAAATAAAATCCCTAGCAAATTAAAACTGATGGCTAGTTTGAACTGTTGCATTAACTTCAAACTTGTTAAAGAAACTGTTGTCTGGCAGTGATATTGGAAATAGACACCTAACCTCATTTATTTCAAACACTTACTCAATATTTCTAACTATATTTTAGTACTATTGACCTAGACAATACGTTGATCGAAGATCGAAGGTACTGATAGACTTTTCGTAATATATTAGTTAAAATAAACACATATTATTATAAACATCATGATTATAAGTTGTGGCGAAGTTAGAATTTGATTTAAGGGGTGTCAAAATATAAAGAGATAAAATCGTGTAGAAGCTAAGGAGTGTCAATATGTAATATAAATATACATAAAAAAATATTTTAATTATAGCAACACAATGTAATTTTTCGACGAAGGGATATCAGTCGACACCCCTTCACTGCATGTGGCTCCGCCACTGATTACAAGTATATCGATCTAAACATTGTTGCTTGTTTTTCATATGTTATTCACTTACTCAATATCTCATTTGTAGTACTGTTGACCTAGACAATACTTAATGTTGGTAGAAGATTAGAGGTAGTGATAGACCTTTCGTAATATTAATCGACATGCACTCATGTTATTACAAACATCATGATTACAAGTATATCGACCTAGAGATTGTTGCTTGTTTTTCATATGTTATTCACTTTACTCAGTATCTCAACTATAGTACTATTGACCTACAATACTTGATGCTGACAGAAGATCGAAGGTACTGATGGACCTTTCGTAATATTAATCGAGATGCATACATGTTATTACAAACATCATGACTACAAGTATATCGATCTAAACATTGTTGCTTGTTTTTCATATGTTATTCACTTACTCAATATGTGACAAATTTTATGATTGATAATTGAGATATTTATACTTTTGATCAAAGGTTTCGAGTTTAAATTTAAAAAAAATAAAAAACAGATTAATTGAACTTTAATATAGACATCAAATATTAAATTAAAAAAAATTAAATGCGATCAAGTAGAATTCCACTCGATGACAATTTTTTAGTTTTGAATATGTTTTCATTATAATGAGTTAAGCTACTCTTAAATTAAATATTTTATAATAAAGTTTGATTTTTATTAATTTTTATTATATCAACCTCATATAGCAAACATGGGACCTAAAAACAGTTTCTTCATAGTTAAATTAAGTTTAATTTGGACATAATACAGCTTTAATCAGAAGTTACACTAATTATGTCCCTACTCATGTTTCTATATTTACTAATTAGAAAACTTGACATTTTAAAAAAATTAATATATGTAGGGATGGCATAAAGGTTGGTTATCATTGAATCTTATTATAGGATTTTGATTAAAAATTTTCGTTAAGTGTTCTCAAAGCTTTAATCATATGGCCTAAGCCTTAATTATAACAATTTCATCAGTCATAAATTTTTTTTAATAATCATATAAACTCCACTTGTTTTAATTTACGTACGTTACTCTACTTTTAAATCTGTTTAGAAATTATCCTTTTTCTATTATTTTTTTTAAAGTTTAGTGTCTAATCAAACTAATTAGACACATTAAACGAATTGTGTATAGTTTCAAAATGTGCACTATATTTATTTATTAAATATATAAATATTTGATCGGAAATTTAATCATTATCATATACTTACTTAAGATTTCAAAAAGAAAAATAAATCATATAAAACATGCAATGATCGGAAAGAGAATTTTGTGTGACGTTTAAATATTTTATAGGGTTGACCTAATTATAATTAATTAGCAGAGAAAATTAACATTCTTTTTAAATATTCGTAGAGTTTTAAAATTGCAAGTTAATATATTTCATGTAATTAACTTATTTAAGTCGTCGCTTGAGAAAGACATAACTATTTCATCAAATCTAGATAGAAATTGTTTAATAGAACTATTGTATCAGCGTTTGGATACTCAATTGAAATAAATCATAACTCGATATAAATGTATCGAGTGACAAATCTAAAAGGTTATAAATGTACTTTTGCATTTTTTTGGACATAGATGGGGTACAATAAGTAGTACCATTTTATTCATGTGCTAAATTATTTTTTGATTTCCCCAAATGCAACAACTTCACGTGTGACATTCTTTTATAAATCTTAAATCAAGGAAAAAAACAAAATTATCTTATAAATATCTTTGTATAGTAAATGGTAGGCAAAATCTTAAGTTATTTATGTTATTTTCCAAAAAAAGAAGAAGAAGTTATGATATGTCCCCATTTTACCATGAAAAGAAAAAAACATTCCTAGTACGTTGGACCAAAGTAATAAATTAAGGTATACCAAAAAAATAAAGAAATTTAAAATTATTTCGATTAATATCTGAAGTTTATTTGTTCGTCTAATAGAGGTTCACATAATATTAAAATTTATTTAAAAGAAAGTAGTCTCGATATGAAATTCTTTAGGCTATTTATTGAATTTGAATTTAAAATTTTTTTTACCAGACAAATGATTTAAAACCTATAATATCAAGGAAAAAAATGAAGTAATGTAATATGTTTGGACGAATTAATCTTACATTTTTTGTATTTATCTTCAACGCGATCCAAAAATAAAATAAAATAGATAAAAATGAAAATCCATAAAGTTTATTCTAATTCCATCTCTAATGAGAAATCATATATAAACATTATTTCGTTAAATCACATTCCAACTTTTTTTTGTGCATCAAATCCATATGATTAATTTATTTGACCTCCTTTAATCATCTAAAATTGACAGATCATTCCTTTAATTTTGTTATTAAAACTTGATAAATGCTTTTAGAATCTGCCTAGGTTCTTCCTAAAACTATTTCATTTCTAGGTCATTGAAAAAATAGATCATTAAAATTTGAAATGCTATAAACAAAGGTTATTTCATAAATGGTATATCTTACGATTAAATTATTTTAACATATTTTATTACGAGATAATAATTCTTCCAATTTTAATATAAATGATATTTAAGAAAAATAATATTTTTTAAAAAAGTTGACCTCAAAAGTTATAATATATGGATTTAACTTTTATGTCCAAAATTCATCAAATAATGTTTAAAATTCTCCACTTAAAATCACTTTTAGGTTACCAATCAATAGAGTTGAATCTATTTTTGAGTTGTCGGTAGCAATTAAAAATTTAAATATGCATGCAACGTACTTCACTAATTCACTTGTTTTTGTTCGATAATCATATTTTTATGAAGATTTGATCAAATTTAAATTCATGTAATTTTTTTTATAAGATGTTAATATTTTTTTTAGCGAAAATGACTCATTACTAGGGTTCGACCTCGAAAACTCATAACCATCCCATGTTTGTTATTCATTCTTTTTGTTAGACTTTGGATTATTATACTAATTAGTTAGATTTTCATTTGACTATATTCAAAATTGATTAATCCTTCATTTGACCCCCACCCCCCACCCCCAAAAAAAAAATCACAAAAAATAATAGAACTATAAAATAAAAGGTTATCAATAAATAAAATAAAATAAAATGATTAACATAAGTTGATATAACTCCAACAGAGGACATGTTTAATTACTTTATATTTCATGAACATTATGATTCAAAAAATAAATATGGTGGGGTTGTGGACATATTGGGTCAAACATCATCAAATTAATTAATAAAATGAGTCCAAAACCTAAAATCAATTTAATTTTGTCCTTTTGAAATACAACATTAGTCAAGGTCACTAATTGTCGGTGCAAAAAAAAAAACATGCTACTATTCCTCCATCCGACTCATAATATTTTTTTCAAGAGTTAAATTATTTAAATTTTAATAAATATTTTAAAATATATTTATTTATTACATTTATTATAAGAAAACTTATAAATTATATATATAAAGAAATTGTATAATTTTTTAATATACAAATCTCATTTTCAAACTCCAACACTAATTTAATACAATAATTAAACTTTACAAATGATTAAATTAACTTTTTAAAAGCAAAACATAAAATATTTTTCGTAATTGTTTTACATATTTAAAGTTCAACATAAATTTTTAAAATTAGTTCAATGAATTTTCTAATATTGATTTTTTGAAAAGCAAATCATGACAACTATTGTGTGATGGAAGGAGTATTACTTACAAGTCAAGAATCTTATAAAAACATTAGTTAATTAAATTATGTATTTATTTGGTTGCAATTGACCAATATTTTATTTTTTTTAAAACTAAGGGTTTCTAATTAATATCTATTTACCGGCCTAATAACTTGTCCTAATAAGTTTAAAATTGACGTTAGAAATATGGTCAAAGAATCAACTTTCTAACTAAAAATGTCTTTAATTGATATTAGAAACATGGCTTAAAAAATAATCATATTTCTAACTAAATAATTCTTGTCTTTTCATTCTACTCTTTTGGTTGATGTTTTTTACGTGAAATATATAAAAGCACGAATAAAATTAAATAATTATTGATACACTTTATTCCAAATTAAAGCAAAAGAACAAAATAATAGAGTTTGTAAGAAGCATTTGTTTAGTATGTAATATTATGCTTTTATATATTCAAACACTACACCAAATAAAAGTTGATGAAAAAGCAAAACTTTTGAAAAGTATATTAGCTTACTTAATTCTAAAATATTTAAAATGTGTGTGAGAGATATATAATTTGACTAAGTTTAGAGTAAAATACATATTAAAACCTTTGTGAGATAATTTTCTAGGTCCAACTAGTAGTTGAAAGATTATTAACTTTGGAGATGCCAATAATATGTTCTTACTTCACGATGAACATAAAAAAGAATAGATACAAATACAAATGATAACTGTCAAATATCTTTTTCAATAATATAAAACACATATACATATGATAACATTTGTGACACACACCCAACATCAAATGCATACATAAATAAATACATATTAATACGAAATACAATAATGATACGATTGTGTTTACATATCTTTTCCGATAATACAAAATACATACACATATGATAACATTTGCAAAACACACCTAACATCAAATGCATATATATACTAAATACAGCATTGATACAGTTATAAATTGGGCTCAGAAGAGCCCAATAAGGAAAGGCCCAATAAGAAATAAAAAAATGGAGATGCGGGGTATCGATCCCCGTACCTCTCGCATGCTAAGCGAGCGCTCTACCATCTGAGCTACATCCCCATCATGTAATTTAAATTTCTAAAATTAAATTTTATTCTATCTTTAATGATCGATGAATTAAGCTATATAAATTTTATAATAATTTATAAATTTAATTAATAAATTCTTTAACTTTTATCGTTTTCTTGAGCTCAACTTTTCAATTTTAAAGTAACTATTACAATCCTAGATCAGGTTCATTTAAACCCTTTATTTTATTCTTTACATTTACTCTCACATAAAATATTTCTCTTAACCTAATCATTTTAGCTGTGCAATAATGTCTTTAATATTTCTTAATTAACTGTAAACCGATAATATCTAGGAGATTTATCCGAAAATTCACAATTTATAAATTATATGACAAAAATTAAATGACAAATGCTCATAATAAAAACTATCACACTCCGTCCACAATCATTTGTAAAAATAACATCATATACTCTCCTCAAAGAAAATTAAATACAAATTATAGGTTAACTGATACAACTCACTAGTATAGAAAATATAAAAAATTTATGTAACTTTTGAATTGAAAAAAATAAAATAATTATTAATGATAAAATTGAAAAAAATTAATTTAACTATTTCTTGATCGTTTGAAAACAATTAATTTTCATAAAATAAACAAGTATCTCTCAATCTATGCTCGAAATCTCAAACACACTTATAATATACTAAGATCCTATTACTCCTTATTTATTTTATAATTAATTTTCCATCCCTTTTTGACCTACGTTGCACTATCATGTGAGCCCAAAACTTGTTGACATTTTTTTAAAATTGGTGCCACGTAGGCTGAAATTAAATAGAAAATTATTTATTAAATAAGTTCAGAGATAGTAGGACCCTAGTATAAGGTAAATGTGTCTCTGATATTTCGAGATAGATTAAGAGAATATTTATGCATTTACAGATGCTAAAAGTTTAAAAGAATATATTAAAATAGAGAGATCAGATTTCCTATAGACAGAACTCTTAAACAATTATATTACAAATTTCATTGTGCTATATCAAAAAAAAAAAAAAAAGAATTATAATTTGTGAATCTCTAATGTTTTCCTCTAAGGGAAGAACAAAATCAAAAATGATAAAAGTTACACCTCTCTTTCAAAAAAAATTCAAGCATTCATGATAATATTTTTTGATTTCTCTTTAAAAAAAAAAAGAAGATAAAACTCTAGATAAAAAAAAAAAAATCAAAACTAAACCTTAACATTTCATGTAACAAATGTTTGTCTATCAATATACTAAAAATTTGTTAGTTTCAAATAAAAAAAAAACTGAACCAAACATAACCAACAACAACTAAACCATTGACGATCCTTCTTTCGTTTAATTTGATTTTAAAATTTTTAAATAAATAATTTTATAAATAATCGATCCAAACCAAGCCACAAATAACAAGAGTAACCATAATATATATAGTAATTCACCAAAAAATAAAGAAAGATCATCACACGTTACGTTGTATATGTAACATCTTATTAAACTTATGATATATATATATTAAAAACTCACATATTTTCTTGTAAAACACGATCAACAACATGAACCCTAGCTACACCTTCATCCACAACTTTAGCAACATCAATTTCTCCAACAACTAAACCTTCAACTCCACTCACTTCACCTCTCAACAACCTCCTTTCTTCCTCTTCGTCAACATAATTCGGATCGTTCTCGTCTATAGCCACGGGTAAATCATCGTCAAGTTCATATTCCATCGCGTCTCGCGGTCCTTCCCACGTGAATTTCCCGCCATGTCCCGATTTCGATTGTTTATTTAACGGTATTCCATCAATCGGATGACGATCTTTTCTATGTACACCTTTGTCTACGAGTTTTTTTTCCATGTGTTTTAGGGTTTCTATGTTATGTGTGTTAGTTTCAAGCTTAGTTATCTTTGTTTTGCCTTCTTCATCATGACTTACTGCTCTAAATGTTACTGTTTCCTTTTTATCATCTATGGGATTCATTTTTATTTTTTATTTCACTTGATTTTTTTGAAAATGAAATGTATGTTATATTTGGGGATTTATACATATATATAGAGATGAGAGGCGGTGGGGTTGTGACACGTGTAGCAAAAATGAAGAAACTAAAGCAAGATAGCCACTTGTTATCTTTGGTGTATAGACACGTTACTCTTTTTTATTTGAAGAAAAAACGAGTAGATGGTGATAAGATTGGGATTAAGGCTGGCAAACGGACCGGTTTTTGGCCGGTCCGGTTCCAATCCGGTTCCCGTACCGGTCCGTCCGGTACCGGTTGAACCGGTAAGGAACCGGTTTTTTAGTATACAGGACCGGTTTCCGGACCGGTCCCCGGTTTTTTATCCGGTTACACCGGTTCGGTAAGAACCGGTTCCGGTCCGGTAAGAACCGGTTTAGCCGGTTTTTTTAATTATTTTTTTTATATTTTTAATGTTACCGATTTTTACACTATAAATATACCATTTTTTTCCATTTTAAATCACAAATTCAATACTTATACAATCTTATACAATCTCTCAAAGTCTCAAACTCTCAATTATAAATTTCTCATAAATTATTAGTGATGATGGCATGGAAGCAATTGAAGAAGAACGACAAATGTCAATTCCAAAAAATCTTTCTTTTCAAATTATACAAAATTTACAAAAAGAAATTAAAAAGAAATGGAATTGTTAGTATAATAATTACTTATTTACTATTCAATTCCTCCTAAATTATGTACTCTTATTCTCTTTCTAATATTTGTAATGTATAATTTATTTATTTGAATAAATATACGGCTATTCGCCTTGATTTTTTCTTTTATAATATAGTCTCTTCTATTTAATTCATGTCATTTTATAAATTTAATTTTTAATTATTTTAATAAAAGTTTATATTAAAACTTTAAATTCAATATAAACTTTAAAGTTTAAATTTAATTTCAAACTTTAAATTCAATATAAAGTTTAAAAAACTTTAAATTCAATTTCAAACTTAAGTTCAATAAAAAACTTTAAATTCAATTTGAAACTTTAAATTCAATATAAACTTTAAAGTATAAATTTAATTTCAAACTTATATATAAACTTTAAAGTTTTCAATTGAAGTTTTAAAATATAAATAATTAAAATAACTAAAAAAAAATTAAAAAAAAAATGGAAAAACCGGTAAGACCCGGTTCCAAACCGGTCCAACCCGGTTCCAAACCGGTTACTAACGGACCGGGCGGAACAGGGAGACTTTTCCGGTAAAACCGGTCCGGTAAAATCCGGTACCGGTAAGAAAATCCGGTAAGAAAAATCCGGTACCGGTCCGGTTACCGATAAAACCGATCCTGTTGACCCGGTCCGGTCCGTTTGCCAGTCTTAATTGGGATAATTATAAAAATTCAAGGGTTCAAAAGATTCGAAAGTGATTATAGCATCATGTAAAACTTTAAAATGTTAAATTGTATAATTGATAAATTAGATGATAAAAATTATATAAAAAGGTAAAATATTGTTAAATGAAATTTGACAACCGAATACATATTAAAAAACTAAAGGGAAAACATTATAATTATTGATAGAAATTATTTTTTTATGATCAAAAGTTTGTAAATAATTATATTGTTAATGTTATTGTGTTATGTCAAGAGAATAGAAAATTTTAATTTATATACATTTGAATTTTTTTTAAAGAAAAATATAAAATTAAATATGAAAGAAAATTATAATTTTTTAAAAAAGTTAATATGATAATTAGGGGTAAACAACACAGAAAAAGTTAAAACAATAATTAAAGTTAAAACAGTAATTAGAGGCGAACCACACTACATGAAGGGTGCACCTATACCCGCTAGCTTATAGGAAAATCATAAGCTAGCGGGTATAGGTGCACCCTTCATATAAAATAGGATAATATTTGCACAAATAAAAATAAGAAGACCATTATTATTCAACTTTCCAGCCTGGAGAAGGCTGCCATTGAGGAGCCTTTGTCGGCCAATGACAACGGTTTGGAGGAGCCTTTGTCGGCCAAAACGTGGGGCAGACTAGAGGAATCTAGGAGTCCTTTTGGAAGAAAGAAGAGACATCTTCATGTGCCATGAAGATGTGTAGGGACTTGTATATATTTATTTATTTACTCTTAGTGCTTAGAGTAGTATAAATAGAAGGGTCAAGCTCATTGTAAATCATCCACATATCCACCAATACTTGACTAAGTAATATACTAGTCCATTCTTCCAAATTCTCTCTTTGTGTCTTTCCTTCTATTTCTCTTATCGATCCAAAATCGTTTAAGGCTGACCTGAGTTTGCAAGATCGTGAAAGAATCGTGAGCAAATCCGTCAGGTGCCGCACGGAGTATTGTCAGAACTCTAGGTCCGTGACAATTGGTATCAAAGCAGGTTCATCATAAGAGAATGACGAACGAAGGAGACTTGGCCGGCACTAGCACCACCACCAACGTTCCCACAGTCGGAGGCAAAAAGTCCAGGAAAGGGAAGAAGCAGTTGAAGGGAAACGAGGAGATTCTGCCCCAGGCCACACCAAGCGAAGGACAAATATCTCACCCGCCCTCTATTGTCGATGGAAGTGATGAAGACACCGGCGAGGAGCCCGTGGACATCTCTATCGGACATGATTGGGTTGCAAGGGTAGAAATGGCGAGGCAAGCCGTTGAGATCTTAGGCCAGCGCTTGAACGGGACGGACAGAAATCTCAAAGCCCTTGAAGACTACTCCCTTGAGGAAGTTAGTAGCATCCGTAAGGAGTTGGAGGTTCGCCAGCGAGCTGAGTACGAGGCAAGAGAGGCCATTACTTCCTTGGAGTTCAGACTTGGGGAAGCACTTGGCGCAGTCGAGTCGCTTAAGGCCAAATTGGCAGCACTCGAGGAAGATAGAGGGGTTAGTGGATCCTCATCACATGACCGGGAAAGGGAAGCCAGAGTTGAGGCGCCCAAGCCACCTGTCTTCACAGGCGTCCGTGACGCGCAAGCGGTGGATAATTTCCTTTGGCATTTGGAAAATTATTTCAAGTGCATGCGGGTCCGAAGCGATGAGAACAAGATCAACACGGCTGTGTTGTATCTTACGGAGTTGGCCATGTTATGGTGGAAGCGTAAAGAGTCTGACATCGCCAAGGGGACATGCGCGATGAACACATGGGAGCAATTCCGTGTCGAGTTCAAAAAGGCGTTCTTCCCTAGCAATGTTGTCTACGAGGCAAAGCGTAAGTTGAGGGAGTTGAAACAGAAGGGCAGCATACGCGCGTATGTGCGGGAGTTTACCACCCTTACATTTCAGATTCCCAACCTCAAGGACGACGACGCATTGTTCTACTTCTTAGATGGGCTGCAGAACTGGGCCAGAACGGAGTTGGAACGGCGGCAGGTCGGGACTATAGACGACGCCATTACACAGGCCGAAGCCTTGACAGACTTCGGGCGAGAGAAGTCTCGTAGTGCCAATGAGGATGACGAGGTAGGCATTCACGATGATAGTGGGGAAGACCGTGGCGAAGGCGAAGAGCAAAGGCCACAACCCAGGAGGCGAGGCGAGGAGCAGCGACCTCAAAGGCGTGACACCTACAAGTCCAATGGCACAAAATCCGGAAATCGTGGCAACACGGTGAAGGATCCCAAGGACGGTTGCTACATATGCAGCGGGCCGCATAGTTACAAGAGATGCCCTGAACTGAAAAGTCTTGGTGCTATCCTTCGTGAGAAGAAGGAAAAGAGAGCACAAGAGGACGATGACGTCGGAGAGACTAAGCAGTTGGGTATAATAAGCCTATGCGGAGCTGTGGTCGAGCAACCATCATCGGGGCCAAGGCAAGATAAGCCAAGGCAAGCAGAGCCGGAGCATGCTGACAAGGGACTTGCGAAGTCCGTGGCGTGGGCTCAAACGGTCGACATTACGATCAATAGGAAGATTGTTCGTGCGTTGGTCGACACCGGTGCTGAGGTCAATGTTGTGACCAAGTCGGCAGCAGCAAAGTTGGGGTTGCGATATAGTGCATGCAACGCCCAAATCAGGTCTGTCAGCGCATCACCGACTCCTATTATTGGAGTTGCGCACGGGGTAAACATCACGGTAGGCGATTGGCAAGGGAAAACCAAGTTCATCGTCGCCCCCATCAGCTTGTTTGATGTTATTCTTGGGCAGAAATTCTTCCAGCAGTGCCATGCAGTAATCGATCCTCATCTCCAAAAATTAACAATTATGGAGAAGGGAAGGGAATGCGCAGTTCCCATGCTGAAGGCGCAGGCAACGGAGGGACAGGCTAGACTGACAGCCATGAAGCTCGAGAGGGTCGACGCGAAGAGAAGGTTAATACCAGCAGCATCCATTGCAAGTTCGAGAGAAGACAATGGTGCTGAAAAATCCTTGCCACCGCGAAGGAAGAGGGTTCCGAGCAGGGACTCTGACGTGATAAAGAAACCGCCGGTGCACTTGCCTCCGTTGAAGGAGGAAGATCGTAAGATCGGGTCGAGGAAGTACGGGACATCGATGAAGAGGCTACTCGAAGGGATTGATCGAGTACGCAAGTTGATGGTCGCCCGGCAAAGCTCAACGCCGATACGGTCGGAATGCGACGCGGTCGTCGCATCATCGGGTGGGGGAGACTGTGACGCCCCGCGCCCTTTTCAGCCGAAAGTTGTCCAGCCTGGTGTCGGCAGGCACATTCCAACGGGCAAAAGCAGAGGGGCCAAGGCTGGCCGCCTCACATGCCAACGGGAAAGGCTGTCCAGTCCATGTGCAACGGACAGAAGAGGGACAGCCCACATGCGGACAGGCTGTAAAGCAGAGGGGCGCGCCTGGCAACTTTCCAGCCTGGAGAAGGCTGCCATTGAGGAGCCTTTGTCGGCCAATGACAACGGTTTGGAGGAGCCTTTGTCGGCGAAAACGTGGGGCAGACTAGAGGAATCTAGGAGTCCTTTTGGAAGAAAGAAGAGACATCTTCATGTGCCATGAAGATGTGTAGGGACTTGTATATATTTATTTATTTACTCTTAGTGCTTAGAGTAGTATAAATAGAAGGGTCAAGCTCATTGTAAATCATCCACATATCCACCAATACTTGACTAAGTAATATACTAGTCCATTCTTCCAAATTCTCTCTTTGTGTCTTTCCTTCTATTTCTCTTATCGATCCAAAATCGTTTAAGGCTGACCTGAGTTTGCAAGATCGTGAAAGAATCGTGAGCAAATCCGTCAGGTGCCGCACGGAGTATTGTCAGAACTCTAGGTCCGTGACACCTGACTCACTTATCTTTTGATTATTTATTTCGAAGAAACGCTTTTTATCAATGATTTATTTATATTTAATCAAAAAAAATTTATTTATTTATTGTGTCATTTAATTATCAATCGTCTTAAAAAATTTAATTTAATTAATTTATTATTATAAAGATAATAATGTAATTAATTCAAAACACTCTAATGGTAAAAATTACTATCAATCAAAAAAGAAAAAGATGACTAGTATTTTTAATAATTTAAATTGTTCTATCAACTACTTTTTATTTAAAAATTATATATATATTTGACTCCATTATAAAGTAACTTTTGCTAGATGCAATAATTAGAATTCTATAGCATTGTAAAAACACGAAAGAGTTGTATGTGAAAAAGTATATTCAAATTTTCTTGGTACGAAGTTTCGCTTGATATAGAATAACGTTTTATCTTTAATGTGAAATTTTTAATATAAATTTAAATTTAATTAAACTTTAAAAATAAATATCAAGTATCGGATAATTTTTTTTGTTTTTTTTAGCTTGATATAGAATAACGTTTTATCTTTAATGTGAAATTTTTAATACAAATTTAAATTTAATTAAACTTTAAAAATAAATATCAAGTATCGGATAATTTTTTTTGTTTTTTTTATATATTTTTTAAATAACTTAGCTTCTTCCTGACTAAATGAATTGAATCCTTTAAGAATAAACTAAATTAGCAACTAGAATTAAATTGCATTTGTGTAAAAATGTGATGAAGTATCAAAGTATGTTTCAGATAACAATGTTGACCTAAGCTTTGTTGGTACTTTAACATAACTAATATCGCCTCATAATTAAGGAATTTTTAAGGAATTTGTAGTTTTCAAGAGAAAATTTTTTTAGAATAAAATAGAAAAAAAAAATTAATTTTATTTTGAATTTCTAAAATAATTTATGAGAACTATTTTTTAGAAACCACAGCTGCTAATTTGATCTTTCTTCCGTACTTGATTAAATGTCAATATATACGACAACAATAAAATACTCAGCATAATTTTAATTCCCACAAAATAAATTTAAAAAGCGTAGAATATATATAGAGTAATACGAAAACTTTCTTAAAGTCATATATTCAACTTAATTAAGCATACATAACTCTGGAGTTCTAGTGAAATTTGATATGCTAATTACTGATAGTTTTATCAAAATGAATTTGAAATTTAAATTGAAAACCTTAAAGATGAATTTGAATTCACTCAACAACTAACTCAACATTTAATTTTACTTATAGATTAAATGAGAGTACAACTTACCAAAATTTTACTTGGAAAGTGAAAAGGTTATATCTTTTAATTATACAGAATTTTAAGATTTTTATTTACCATTAATTAATGGAATTAATAGACCTTTCATTTTCTCCCACTATAAATATGTAAGATCACCATAGTCTTCTCAAAGAAATCTTTTATCTATATATATATTTTTAAAAAAAAGACTTTCTTCTAATTATTTTCAAAGTATGGCAAGTAATCTAAAGTTGAAAAATGTTGTGGTTGATTCTAATGATAATAATAGTGATTATGAAGATGAAAAAGTTTCTAAAAATTTAGACTTTTACTTTTCTTTGGAAAAATTGAACCTTGGTCCTAAAAAAAAACTTCTTGTCCTTAATCTTGGTGGGCTACTAGTCGATAGGGTGCATCGCCGCAACGAATCATCGGTGCGGAGATACACCCCGGACCTTTCTCATGGCAATTTCCTAGGTTTGTATATTTCGCGTGTTTTCATTTTTATTGTTTCTCATCTGATATTTAATAATCGTACTCATAATTTTATAATTTTTGATTTGGTATTATTTTTAATTATGTTATAAGTTAAACGTATTTATAATTTGTTTTTTTAAAAAAAATTAAAACAGTATTCAAGAGACCTTATTGTGATCAATTTATGAAGTTTTGCCTTGAAAGATTTGAAGTTGGACTATGGTCCTCTGCTATGGAGTAAGTATTAATTAATTAAATTAATATAATGGTATTTGTTTTAATTAGTGAAAATTTAATTGATTAATTAATCTAATCATTGTTACTTTTTTAACTTTTCTTTTGTTCATATGATAGTCGAAATGTGGAACCAATTTTAGACAACATTATGATTGGACTTCGAAAAAAATTGGTATTTGTATGGGTAAGTGAATTTTAATTTAATTTATTAAATTAAAAATTGTATTATTTTTGAATATTTTTTATTTTTTTAGGATCAAGATAAATGTATTGATAGTGGTTTTTCAACTGTGGAGAAAAAAAACAAGCCAATATTTTTGAAGAAATTGAAGAAAATATGGGAAAATAATTATTATGGTGGTAGATTTTCAGAATCTAACACACTTTTAATTGATGATGAACCCCATGTTGCTCTATTAAACCCTGTAAGTTTTTTAATTATTTTTCATTAATTAATTTATTAATTAAATCAATATGATTTGTTAGACTAATTGTTAATTGTTTTTTTTTTTTAATTTGCAGCCTAATACTGCTGTTTTTCCTCCTGCTTACAAAGTTAAAAATAATAGTGACACATTTCTAGGTAATTAACTTGTCCTTCATATTTATCAATAACCAAAATTCAATTTTTTTTTAAATATTTCGCTGAGTTAATTCAATAGATGGTATTGACGATAAAGTTTATATCAAAGTCTGATATGATAATTCGATAAAAAAATTATCGTTTTTGTTTTTTTGATAGATGCTAAAGGTGAAATGCTTGAGTTTTTGGAGGGACTAGTTGATGCTGATGATGTTCCAACGTATGTTAAAGAACATCAATTTGGACAACCTGCGATAACAAATACTCATAAGGATTGGGATTATTATTCTAAGATAATTAGCGATGTGGAAGATCCTAGCTTTGGTTGTTCTGATTATGAATCAGATTACTCTTATTGACGACTCTAATTACTAGTATTAAGTTCTATGAATAATAAGGTTAATGTTTTGGTGTGGTTTTATGTTTTTTTTTGCATGTTGCAAGTGTTTTGGGACTTTATTTTTCTATTGGGTTATTAATGATATAAACTATGTTTTGATAATGTTTTGCTATCATCTATGTTGATAATGTCAATGGTCTTTTATGCCTTTTCCTATGTTTGATATTAATTATATATATTTTGTCTATTTCATTTTGTTTATTTGTTTTAATAATTATGAATAGTTTTATGGAAAATGCACAAGTACTCTCTCAATCTATGTTCAAAATTTCAGAGATACACTTATACTATACTAAAGTTCTATTACCCTTCTGAACTTATTTTATACGTAATTTTCTACCTCTTTTAGTTTTACGTGGCATTAGTTTGAAAAAAAAGTCAATCAGTGTTGGACCCACAAGATAGTCTCAAGTAGGCTGAAAAGGGGTAAAAAATTATTAATAAAATAAAATCAGGGGTGTAATAGGATTTTTATATAGTTTAAGTGTGTCTCTGAGATTTCGAGTATTGGTTCAGGCGTTACTTGTGCATTATCCCATAGTTTTATTATATTTTTCTGTTATTATTTTTAGTGTTTTAAAATATCATTAATAAGATTAGTTTGGAAAATATTCTTAGTAATTCAATGGTTGTCTATATTAACTTTTATGTTTTTGATGAAAGTTTGATTTTTCACCGAACAATCAACCTCTTTCGTTTTATTTTATTGATAAAAATTCGATTTTTCATACGAGGTTAGCTAGCTTGGTAAATTCATTTATTATTGTTGTTTCAAATTATATGTCCTGGTTTATCAGGATAATACTATCAAATTATTTTTTATTTTAGAAGTTAAAATACAATTAATTTTTTAGTAGGAATTGTCCTTAGCTTCAATTATGTAGTGATGACACATATATGTATAAATATTTAATTAATTGTTGTCCCTTCATTTTTACTAGGATTTGTCCTTGAAGTTTACTAATCTTTAATTATGTTGTTAATGACACATAAATGGATAAATATCTAATTAATTGTTGTCCCTTCACTTTTAGTAGGAATTGTCCTTGAAGTTTACTAATATTTAATTATGTAGTTAATGAGTACAATATATTATAACAAAGGGCACAATAACAATAACATAAATCCTAATAAAAGGTAAAGACGGTTAGTAATTTTATTTATTATAACGTGAATGAAAGATAAATACGACAGATAATTCAAGACGGACGAGTAAAAGAAAGCCATAGGACCCCTTGATAAACTCTTGATCCTCGAAAATTGAAAAGGCTTTTTAATTTAATTAAAGAATTTAAAGGGTTTAATTCATCTTTATTATTTAATGAACCATAAAATACCACTATAAATATAAAATCACCAAAGTTTATTTTCCAACTAATTATCACTAAAGTGTTTTTATTTTCTTCAAAATTCAACAATGGCACAAAAAATTCCCAACTTGAAATTGAAGAATGTGATTTCTCATAATGATAATTATAGTGATGATGAAAACAAAAATAAAATTAGTGGAAAATTAGAGTTGTACCTTCCGTTAGAGAAGTTGTACCTTGGTCCAAAAAAGAAACTCCTTGTGCTTAATCTTGGTGGTTTGTTGGTTCATAGGGTTCACAAAAGAGATTGGTTCAGTGTTCGAACCTATAAACCGGATTTGGTTTGCGGGAATTTCAAAGGTTTGTTTAAATTTATGCGACGATATTTGATTTCAGAAACCTAGACATGTTTTTTTTATAAAAAAATAATAATGATTTTTTGTATTTTTTATAATATTTTGAATTGTTAGTCAATGTGTCTTATGCTAATTTTCCATTGTTTTCAAATATGTGTATTTTTTTAATTATTCAGTATTTGAATTTATAGTCGAATTTTATTGTTTTGGGGAATTAAGCTAATTACTTCTTTTTTTTTCTTTTTTTTTGTAGTAGAAGTAGCTACTGAATTTTCTATGACATAATTAATGTTGTTTAATCGATAGTTATTGGTGTTTTTGCTTTTATTCAATACATAATAATCGAAGTTAACTTTGATTGGTTGGTTTGAGTGATCGGGAAATATGATGATCCTATCTGCGTATATCTCCATGATTATATAATGGTATTATGGTGAAGCTATGATTAAGAGTTTAGTGGTTTTAAAAGACAGGGTAATTAGGTTTAAAGGGGATTCGAATTTATAACTATGTTGTTTCACGAACAACAGTCAGTGAACTAGGTAGGCGAGTTGATAAACATGTATATTTATTTAAATTTCTAGTAAAAATTACAAAATTTACGAAAAAGTTACTATTGGATTCGTTTAAATCCATGAACTCAGCATTGTGACATAAAATACATTGATAGATCTAGTGCTAATTTTGAAATATAATTATAAAATAATTCTTCATTATATATTTTTTTGTTTTGTTTGTTTAACTTATTTTATAATTATGTATTTTTTTAAAATGCAGTTTTCAAAAGGCCTTTTTGTGAACAATTCTTGAAGTTTTGCCTTGAAAGATTTGAAGTTGGGATATGGTCTTCTGCCATGGAGTTAGTATTCCTTAATTAATTTTGTTTAAATCTAATAATTTAATTAATTATTTTATTGGGTTATTGTCATGAATTTTTTTTACCTTCTTTTTTCGTCATGCTTTAAAATATTTTTTCTTTAAGTCGTGTATTTATCAGAATTATCTCATTTATCTCTTGAGGTTGTGATGTAAGGGTAAGGTTTGTGTATGTTCTACCGTAATGTAAGGGTAAGGTAGGTATATGTTTTACCCTCTTCGGATCACACTTATGAAATTACATTAGATTTATCGTTATTTTTATTTATTGAAACTATATTGTTATTATATCTTGCTTTTGTCTATATATTTTTTTTAATTATTATAGGAGAAATATGGATGCTATTTTGGATAACATCATGGTTGGTCTTAGAAGAAAGTTGTTATTTGTATGGGTAAGTAATTGTTTATTTTAATTAGAACTAATTTTTGCTTATTTATTGTAGTTAAATTTTTGTGAAAAGAAATTATACTTGTATAATTATGAATTTTTTTTTAATGAAAATAGTAACAAATTAAATTAATTTATTTTTGTAGGATCAAGAAAAATGTATTGATAGTGGATTCAAATGCTTGGAGAAAAAAGAAAAGCCCATTTTCTTGAAACAAATGAAAAAAATATGGGAAAATAAATATAATATTCTCCCTTTTCGTGGTGGAAAATTTTCAGAATCAAACACAATTATGATTGATGATGAACCCCATACTGCTCTAATAAATCCTGTAAGTTTTTTAGTAATTTATTTTTTATATCGACGATGTATATTATTTAAACTCGTATATTATTTTATTGAAACTAAATCTATATTTGATTTTATTTGCAGCCTAATACTGCGATTTTTCCTACTGTTTTCAAAGTTGGAAATGGCAAAGACACATTTCTTGGTAACAAATTGTTTAAATAGATAGATTGATGTATTTTTTTTTTACTGTCAGTGTATATAATAAGTTCGATTTGATTCGTTTATGTAGGTCCTGAGGGTGATCTCCAGAAGTTTCTAGATGGTCTTGTTGATGCAAATGATGTTCCAACGTACGTGAAAGAACATTCCTTAATTGGACAACCTGCAATAACAATTTCTCATCCTGATTGGAATTACTATGCTAAGATTATTGTAGGTTTCGTTGGCATAAAAAAAGAAGTTTCTTAAGTTTAGTCATGTTGAGTATCGATAATTGTATTAGTGTCGATAATTGATTTCTTTTATATAATAATATCTCGTATATTATCGTTCATCAGTGTTACAACATCTCGTACATTGATACCCATGGTTATTGACCCCATTACATATAAACTGTCAAAATGAGCTAGTCCAACTTAACCCTAACGAGCTAGAGAGCTAAACGGATTGTTAAAGGACCTATAAAATAGAAGCTCAATCGAGCCTTAAACGGGCCACAGATTGAGGTGGATTGACCCTTTTAATTAAAGAATCTTTAAAATAAGAGTTCAACTCAACCCTAAAGAATGAAAGAGATTAGGCTATCTCACATGCCAAGCCCATTTTGATGGCTCTAATTAGATACAAAACTTCCAAATAAGGGCCCAAAAGACATTATATTGTCAACATAATAATTTGTCAACATCTTCCTAAATTATAGTATCCATAATAGATTATGAAAACATTACAACAACTAGAAAAACAAAAGATATATTAGCCTTTTTTTCTAGTCATGTCAGCAGCATAATACTTAAAAAAGTTTCTAATAAGGCAAGTCCTAATGATTCCTCAAAGTTACAATCAGCACAGACAAGAGCAAAACAAGGAATCTGCTAAGCAGAAAAAGAACTATAGTCAAGTTTTGGTTTCGATCCATCGAGTTTTACTTTACTTACTCCATAGGTATAGACACGTTGATATCGGGATATGATCTCTGCTCGAATGTTGGTTCAGATCCGTTACAGTCAGAAGTGTCTGTAGAGGTGGAATTCGGCATGTCTTTGTTACTCGTGCTGTTGTCAGCTTCGCCGTGGTTGTGGCTTGGTACTTGAGATGTCTGAGTCAGAGTAATGTTGGTCGACGGTGGTGCTTGTGAGACAGGTCTTATCATTGAAACAGGATCTGGAGAGCTGTGGATGACTGGAGGCCCTCTTGATTCGATCTGATGATGCTTCCTTTTGTTCTGTGTTTTAAACGCGTTTGGCATGAAACTTCCAACCACCATCTAGCAAATGTAAGAAAATTACGTTCAATAAGTATGCTAACGAGTAACGATGTTGGCTGTGAATGAGGTATATATGACCTACGCAGATGATACACGTTCACATCATTTTCTAATTCACTAACATAATCAACGACTTAGCTCGTAAAGAGGACAACCATCTTCAGTATAGGGAACAAGCAAACACAGGCAGAGCGCTGAGCTCTAAGGGACTGTTAATTTATTCTATATATATATATAAACACATGCATAAAAGGACTTACTTGGATGGGGCTTGCAGCCGTAAGGGAACCAGCAATACCACCACCAATAACACGCCCATCTGGGCCAGCTAGAGAAACACTCAATCCACCGGACCTAGTTTTCATGCCACCGTTATCAGAAACAGTGTATGACCCTGTTAATGCTAAGATCTCAAAGCGGCCCTGCATTGTCAGAGTAACTTAACATGAATTTTCAGTACATGGAAGGTGATACACTTCAGTTTTTACTCAGACGCGATAAAACAATTCTGAAATAAAAAGCACATGAAAGTTGATCTAAAAAAAAGATGGAGAGTGAGATTTCCAGGCTGTATAATAATTTATAGTAGAAAGCATATCGGTTAGTCATTCATGGAACCCAAAGTGAGACGATTATAGGGTATCTGATAACCATTTTCATCAAGGCATGTAGTGTCAAGTGTCAACTCTATCCGATCCTAAGCCTACCAAACATTATGTGATGATATGCTGAGCAAAAATCTGGGTGCTTACGACAATTCTAGTGATATGTGTTTTGTAATTCTAAATTTGAATTTCAGTACGATGGGTCCAAGTCAAAACAGTTGTTGTAAAACAAGAAGAACATTTCAACACAACTACCGAAAACAAGAAACTGATTCATACTCTGCACTGTAACATAAGCAAAGTCCTTCAGAATGAACACAGAAATAGCATATACAGGAGATTTGAACTCATACAAAGTAAATTAACTTAATCCTGTTTAAAATAAATAACTAGAACAAATTAGAGAAGTGACGATTATCAGTTAAAAGATTCATTATTGTGCCTTCATTAAGAAGCACAGGAACTCCTGGCAAACTTTGCTACTTTAAAAGTCCAACCATGTAAAAGCAACATATGATTCAGGCTTCAACTAGAGTTCCATTAATACAGTGATTCGGACAGTAATTATCATTCTTCTACAAAGCGATTTAGTACTAACTTTGGATTAGATTTCAGTAATAAGCTAATCTTTCTGTGCACATATAAATGTAGCACTAACTCAAGGTTAGCAAGTACACTAAGCCTTAAGGGAGTGATTTAGTCAAATTTCTTTTTAACGATAGTAATACAACTCTTCGAGGAAGTTTATTTTCTGTTTTTTTGAAGGATCACCCTGCCTCTCTCTCCATTTCCCCACTTAAATACCAGACTTTTGTCTACAACATGATTCGAACTCATGAGATTCCCCTAACCCACACATCACATGTTCTGCTCTTACACCTAATACTGATTTTCTAGTAGTTATAAGAGTGTTGTCTAGACCAACTCAAATGCACCTCAGCTGTTCCACCACATACCTGCAATCTCTTAGTAAGACTGCTACCTATTAACTCCGCCTACCAAAGCTAGAACATATGGGATAATTACACAATACATATATATACTTTATCAACCAGAAAAGGAAGGGGGGGAGAGGGAGGGGGGGGGGGGTTTATTATCCTGCAGACAATCCATCCTCCAGATAATTAGATTCTTGATCATGACAATTTTCCAAATTTTTTTCTTTGTTTTTTCATGTAGGGTGGTTGAGGTAGGGCAACAACAATAACAGAAGAACCCCAGGTAACTAAAATCCAGTAAAAGCTGATGCAATCTTGAAAAAGATAACAAGTACTCTATTTGTTTCAATTTGTCCGTTTTACTTTTTTAGTCCATTTCACAAAAGAATATCTTTTTCCTTTTTTAACAACTCTTTAGTTCCCAACTTTTTCACATCGGATGTTTAAAACCAAAGATTTTGCTACATGCTATCTATCTTTAGTTTCTTAAACTCCCTACCAAAGTCAAAACTAGACAAACAAATCAAAACGACGAAGTACAAAACACAAAACTAGGAGAAAAGAATGAAAACAAGAATCATGCCTCATATGTCAAGAGACCTCCAGAAGAACCAGGCTGACGAATAGTAACATTCGAAACAGCACCATTCGCAGACAGAACACAAATCCCTCTTGAACCCTTCTGCACAAAAGAATAAACCTTTCCTGCCACATCCTACATAACACACCACATAACAATTCTCAAATCTTTCAAGAAAATCTAAAGTAAACAAACATCTCAGATCTGAAAAACAGAAACAATAAACAAGAAAATTTTTTTTACCTC
Source organism: Solanum chilense (assembly GCA_032847665.1). NCBI lineage: Eukaryota > Viridiplantae > Streptophyta > Magnoliopsida > Solanales > Solanaceae > Solanum > Solanum chilense. Next base: position 3,282,872 of record CM064971.1, on the reverse strand, counting down.
TCCAGTATGAACAGTAACTACATGAGGCATAAAGTCACCTCCTGCTGTGTGAGCAAACAGTTCACCTTCATAGACCAAAAAACAAACACTCAACATCACCATAAAGGCATTAGGTAAAACAAACTAAAGCAAACAAAACCAAATATTGGATCTTTTTGCCTGCTCATTTCAGATTTACCCAAAAAAAATTAATTTTTTTTTATAGAAATTCTAGGGTTCTTCTCCCTTCTAATCAACAAAACAATTTTTAAAAAATACCCCAAAAAGGCTAAAGAAAATAATGAAACAATAACACAACCATAAGAAAAAATTTCTATCGGGGAATTTTAGTTGCTCAATTGATTGTTCGATTTCCCACATCGTAATCACCTCTCCCATTTCTGCTTCTCCTACCTCTACCCCAATTTATTTTTTTTAACAGATCTTTAAGCAAAATCTCCATAAACACCCAAAAAACACAGAGCTAAACAAAGTTTGTTTTGTTTCTGGGGGATTTTTAGACTTACCCAAAGAAGCTATTAATTGCAAGTTACCAGCACCAGTAGGCCTTCCACGTCCTCTTTTCGATGAAGAAAATCCACCGGAAGAAAGCACCGGCGACGTTATAGTAAAACCAGTCGGCGGCGATGTTACTCCGCCACCACCAGGTGAAGTGACAGCTCCTCCGACAACAACCCCACCACCACCACTTCCTACTGCAGCTGCTGCTGCTGCTTTAGCAGCTGCTGCAGCAGCAGCTTTTATATATTGAGGTGTTAAATTTCCATCAGCATCATATTTTCTTGGTCTTCCTCTTTTCTTTTTGTCACCACTACCCACTACTACCCCATTACCCCCACTACCCACCACCCCTCCACCCCCAGTTCCTCCTAAACTGATATCCATCACTTGGGTTCCCACTACCCCACCAACCCCACTGCTAAAACTCCCATTTGCTCCCGCTTCTGCTCCTCCTGCCACCACTGGTACCACCGCCAACGGTTGTTCTGATGGTGGTGAATCATACTCCGAGTTAACCCCTAGTGACCCAGATTCTGTACTCTCTTTATCTTCCATTTCCATCATCTACAAAACAAAACAAAAAAAACAGAGTACTATCAAGAATGAAGTTCAAACTGATGAAAAAATGGCGCCACAAAGAAAAAAAAATGGGGTTTTCAGATTAGTACTGATTTCTGATTTTCAGTAAAAAAAATTGAGTTTTTGGAGTTTGTAAAGTTTGAGCTTCCCTCCATTAATGGAGTGAAAAATAGAAAAACAAAAGTGAAAGATAAAAAAAATAAAATAAATAAACTGATATATATGTATATTATATATAATATTGTATATATATAAATATAATATTTGCCTTTTGTCTGGACTCTATTACACCAAAAGTGTTTGTTTATTAGATAATTAAATGACAAAAATACCCCTAGGTTTACTTTTTTATTTTCCTGTATTACCCTTTGTAGATAAACGAAACAAGGTCGAAATTGTCCTTAAACTATGCGGAAAAAGAGTAAGTTTACCCTTCGTTAAAACTTGATCTTGAATTTGTTCTCGAGAGTGTTGTTATGAGTGGTGGATAACAGAGGTTTTATATCAAAACAGTTTAACCTGCTGCGGTTTTTTTATTAATGAAGTTAGAACGTGAATTTTACATGTAAACACGTGTTCTGTATCCACTGTTTTACGCGGACTTGAGTAAGTTTATATTATGAATTGCCTTTGTCCTTTTTGATTAACGGAGTCAAGGATTAATTAAACGTTAGTTGACGTATTTAGCGTTTGAACAAAGCTATATGTTTGTTTTTACGCGGAAAAGAGTAACTTACTACTATGACTGTGTCTTTGTTCTTTTCGATAAACTGGTCAAAGATAATTAATCGTCAGTTACATCTTTAGCTTTCGAGAAAAGTAATATGTTGTTTTACGTGAACACGAGTCAGTTTAACCGTGACTCGACTTTTGTCATTTTCGATTAACATGTCAAAGATTAATTAATTATCAGGTAACGTATTTAGCGTTTGAAAAAAAAGTCATGTGTTCAGACGTAATGGCAATAACAACATACTCAATTTGATCTCGCAAGTAAAGTTTAAGAAGTTAACGCGTTCGTTAATCTTATTTTTATCTAAATTTGGTCCAAACACATGAAAGAAAAATAGATTTGACACTTATTTTTAGTGGGTGTGAAACTATTATAGTTAAAAGGGTAAATTTGACCTTTACTTTTTATTTTATTTTAGATAAATGACAATATTTATTTTCATATTTGGAGATTTATGATTTATGAATGTAATTATCAAATCTTATTAATTTTCCGTATATAGGACTATAGAAGGATATGTTTTATTAAAGAAAATATTTTATTTATTATCATATTCACTCATTATTAGAATATTTTAATTAAATTCATTTGTGATTTGATAAGTTTTAAAGTTACAATTTCTGTGATATCTTTTTGTATCTTTTTGACTTAGTTGTCAATAATTTGTCTATATATTATATCATATAATTCCGGGAAACGTTATAATTTATGTGGAAAAAGAAAGTATTTTATTTTCTTTCTCAATTAGAAATACCAAAAAATAAAATAAAAAAACATATGCTTTTTGGCCCAAAATAATAAAATAAAAAAATAAAATGCAATCCCTTTTAACCATAAAATTGATTCTTTATACTATACCTTTTTTCCTTCCGTTACGAAAGAGATTATCTTACATTAATTAGTAATTTATTTAATTTATTCTAAAAATAAAAACAGGTTTAATATTCATCGTAAAAGTTTTAAAATGATGTAATTACTTATTAGCATATTTTAAAATAACGGAGTAAAAACAATAATACTAGATTAGAACTAAAAGAAAATTAGATTAATAAGGATAAATATAGTTTTATTTAAAAAAAAAAAGGTTATTGACAACTTCTCTCTGGCCTTAAATGACATGAATTTAAATTAATCGAGAGTTCTAATTTATAAAGTACGAAAAATCATAAATTAAAAATAAGTATATTTCTAAATAATAAAACATATTTTATACATAAATTATTATATATTTGGGTAGAAGTATTAAACTTAATAATAAATCATTTAAAAGATAACATAGAGCGTGACGATTTGATAAAAGAAAACGACCCTACCTAGATTTTTTGTTTGTTATTATCATCTTTTAATGTAAAAAATAAAAAAAAATTATTAACAAATTATTATAATGAATAAATATAATTCTTCCTTTTTCAATTTAAAATATTAGATTTGACCTTTATAAATGTAAAAAAAACTCTTAATAAAAAGCATTTTTATTTAAAAATAAATAAATATTAATTAATCGAGTCAGTAAATTTATAGTTCGTACTAAGGAATGGGAATATTAAAGGAAGAAAAATAAAAGTGAGAGAAAATAAAATGACTAAATTGATATGGACATAAATGAGAATAGAAAATAATTTGGGGGGTAAAAGCGACTTTAAATATTATTAATACACAAATAAATAAAACCGGTGAAAATATTCAAACAACAAAAAGCCAGTCAACGTATGATGTGCTGTTAAAGCTTAAAATCCTGCAATAAAATAATGCTTTAATTCAATTATTTATTATTGGTAATAAAAATTTTAAAATATAGTACATACCCTAAGTTTTCCCTATAATTCTAAGTTGAAAAAAGGGGTCATAATTATTTTACATAATGTCACTTTACATTTGAGAGATTTGTTTTATAATTTTAAAGGTTAATTATATTATTTTATATTTTTGCAAGAGATTAGTTTTATAATTTAAAAGGTCGAATCAAAAAATATTATTATATGTTATTATATGTGATTTGCATTACATAGTTTTATCTTTTATAATAATTTTTTTAGGACAACTTTCATATATAACAGATAAAAAATTCATATTTTTATCCCATAACAAAGTTTGTATAATTGCGCTCCATAGCAAACATAGAAACTGTATAATTCGCTATACATATACAATTGAAGCAAATTTTATAAAACGAGGTGTATAAAACAAGAAGAAAGACACTTGGGCATAGAATTGTATAAAAACAAAGTGTATAAACGAATTGCATTATTATAAGTGTATAGAATGATTATGTACAATTTGAATTTGTATAAAATGAGAAAGAGAGAGACAAAAGAGACTTGACAAGGAATATACAATTGAATCGAATTGTATAAAACGAGAAAGAGAGAAATTAGATACAATTTGAAAATTGTATAAAACGAGAAAGAGAGAAAGGCAAAAGATACTGGCAGGGGAGTATTTTTATTGTGTAATTATAAGTGTATAGGATGAAAATATATGTACTTGCATGTGTACATACAATTTTCTCACGCTTTATACAAACAGAAACACCATTTAATTTCGCTTCTGTTTATATAAGTGAGAAAGGCGAGGGTGGCAAGCGAAATTTGGGAGATTGACTAGCGAGATCGGAAAGAGGAAAGAGAGATGAACAAAAATATATGTATTTATATACAATTTTCCTTTTTTTTTATAACTTAAATTCGATAATAACATTTTCAATCGCATCAAAACTCTATTGAATAATACCTTATATTTTTGCAATAGATTAATTTTATAATTTAAAAAGTTGAATCAGAAAATATTATTATATGTGATATGCCTTACATAGTTTTATCTTTTATAAAAAAAGTTATAACTTAAATTCGACAATAACTTTTTCAGTTGCATTGAAATTCTATTGAATAATAAAATGTACAAATAATTATTTTTAAAAAAGTACAAATCCCTAAACAAAGTCCTCTTGGCTCTATTTTAATATTATAGGATAACTGAAAAAATCAAAATTCGAGAAACATTGGGTTTGCTTATTTCTCACTACACTAAATACTTTATACATTTTTATTATTATCTTTTTTTTAAAAAAAAAAGTAATTAAAAAATATTTTAATTCAAAAGAAGAAAAAATCAAACCTAATTATGGCCTTCTCAACTGTAATTTTGACTCTTTACCTAATTACTCCCAAGCATTATAAGTTACTTTTCTAATTTTAGGGACTCAATTTAATTTACATAAATATATTATAATAAAAAAATATTTATTATTTAAAATAATAATTTTTTTTATTTAATCACTTTTAATTTATTTATAGTATAAATTTAATAAATATTATAATGACCAATTTATTGTTCACATATAATAGAAATTTTTAATGATGAATAATATATTTATCACACATTTTAATACACTTATAATACAATGTGATAATTTTTTACCAAACAAACATGATAAATTTTAAAAAAATAATTATAATTCATATATATTGCATACACAATTTACTTTTAATACATATTACAGATTTAACAAAGCATTGTTATAAATGGTAATAAATAAAAAATATTGCTAATATCAATAATTATTTTTTAAAATATATTAATTTATATAATTTTTCTTTTATCATAACTTAATATTATATCATTAAAATTTTGAGGCGCGAAACAGTGAGTATTGAAAATAAAATGAGAGAAGATTATTTGTATATTTTATGTATAGACATATAAGTATATCAATATATAGTAAAATTATGATAAGGAAAGATATATTAAAATGATCAGTATGAAATTATATGAAAAAACTATCTCAAAAGACTTGTAATTTTTTATATAAATACATAATTAAAGATTTAAATTAAAAATAAATAAAAAATCCATATATATATAAAATAATATTGAAAAATGGGTTATACAAATTAATTTATGATATTAGGTAAACTTTCACATTTGTTTCATGACAAACTTGATTAAAATAAATTGAGAATATTCTCATGATTTTCATTTGTTGAAAAGCACTTATAATGTGGATGAATGTAAAACCTGCATAGTCAAAATTAACAAAAACAATTTATTGATTCAACTACCAATTCTATATGTTGAGTGTAAAAGAATATTAATATTATTATATTGTTTAAAAGATAATTAGAAATAATTATTAAAAAAATAAAATAGTTACTCGTCTTCTTTTTTTAAAAAAATGTATAATTAAATTATGTAGGAGTGACTTTTTTGACTGATAAGAGGAGTGAAAGCGAGGTTGAAAAGGTTTGATAAGAGGAGGAGTGTTGAGTCTCAATGAGAAGGTGTGAGAGCGATGTTATAGTTGGTATATGGAGAGGTAAAAGTAAATCGAAAGAGTATTAGAGAGACGACTTAATTAGATAGTACACAACGTAGCTTAATATTATCGTGGACATGATAAGAAGGAGTGGAGATCACGTATTAGGATTGAAGGTTAGTATTGATAAAAAGTGTTGTCTTGCCTTGCGGGAGTTTAGGCTTGTTAGTGTTTCGTAGTACTCATAATACCTTTATAGCTCTTCTTATATACTTCATCTGTCCCATTTTATGTGGCATTTTTTGTTTTTCAAAAGTCTATCAGTTTAATTTTGACCGGACATTTGCGTATGGAATTTTCAAAAATGTTTTGAAATTAAATTTATATATTTGTAAATTACGTAAAGAGTATTATAAGTCACAATAATTGATAATTCAAAATGTTAAAATGATCTATGAAAAAATCACGATAAAAAATATGTTTGTTTGAATCTCGAAATATAAAAAGTGTCTCATAAAATAAAATGGAGAGAGTATTGTTTATAATATTTCGATAATTGTATTATTTTGATGTTATTGTTCTTTTTTCTTGTAGTCCTTGCAATATATATATTTTTTTAATTATTATGTTTTGTTCATTATTTTTACAAAGGTTTCTCAAAAGAAAAGCCCCATAAATATCAAATGTAAGACCCCACACCTCATTAAGATAACTCGTACAATAGGAACTATTTATTACAATAATAAATTCAAATTAAAGTATACTATTCCTATAAATAATATATTAGTAGTTCATATAAATTAAATTGTAAATATTTATTTTAAATGTCGTTATCTCAAAAACCTCCTATTTTAATCTAGACAACCCTTTATGTAAATCTTCAATTTTACTTTTCTTAAACCAAATGGAAAAAAGAAAAAAAACTATTTCTGCACACATCATAAAAGGAGGAATAGATAATTCCTCTTTTGATCTTCAATTATTGATAAATTAGATAAAAAAATTGATAAATTTAATGAAGAAATTATCTAAATATATAATTTATTTTATTATATATATTTTTTAAAAAGTTACTATTTAAAAAAGTTATAAAAATTTATACTTTCCTATTTTTGGATACAATCACTTTATGTGATAGATTAATTGAAATACATCACTTTATGCAATGTATCTGAGCACACACAATGTATTGGGATGTTGACTGAGGTATTTGAAATTAAAATATACTGTATTGCGATGTTGAATGATGTATTCAAAATTAAAAAATAATGTACCAAAATGTTAGAATTGCATCAAAATTAAAAATATTTTATAATTTAAAAAAATAAAAAATATGATATAATTAGCTCATGATTAAAACTATGAAATTTGAGTAAATTCTTTTTTAATAGATTGTGTATTTCTAATATTCAATTAAGTAAAATATGTAGTTTTGATTCTTCTCAAAAGGTTGACTACCACATAAGTCATCATAATATTTAGGAAAAATATAAGTTAGTATCGTTTTTTGATTCATTTTTCAGATGATGAAAATGAAAATAGACAACAAATAATAGTATGATTGTTCGAAGATCTGATTTGCGGAGCAAATTTTTCTATTGTGTTGTATTTCTGTGATTAGTATAGGACTTAACATAAAATAGCGAAAATTGAATAATAAAATTATCAAAACAAACTGGATTTTTTAATAATTTGGTATTCGATAATTTAATATTCACGAGTTAATTTTAGAATATGACATTTGCATCAGTGTTCGGTATGAGACAATTAGTACCATATGATATTCATTATTTTTTAAATATCGAACTGTTTACTTAATGAAGAACTCATACATCAACATGTTCATTACTTATTAGTATAAACAACTTAGATACATGTCTTTCAATTGTATCAATTTATCTTCTTACTTTTAATTTTTTCTATTATATTATGTCTCCACAGAAAAATAAAAATAATATTAACTTTGTATTACAATCGACTATAACTTTAATACGGTATTATCAAATATTGTACCAAACAAAAGTTTAATTTATCAATTTTCAAATTAAGAAATTAAATTAAAATTTTGATATCTGATATCTAGTTCTATCGACCAATTATCGAATTATCAATCTGAAAAATTAAATTATTTAGTATAAATTTATAAAAATGAATAATCAAATTAATTAAAGCTTAAAATATACTTTTAACCAAGTATTATAATTATAAAAAAAAAATGTTTTATCATCCAAAAAGCAAAAGACAAAACAAGGAGATTTTATTTTATTTAAATTTTTTTGGGTAGGGTGGGTGGGAATTGAAAAATATAAAATATACAGAGGTAAAGTAGAAGTAATAATATGAAAAGAAGCAGATTCCTTGGTGATAAGCATTGTGGAAACTATCTAATTTTACCAAATTTAATTATTTTATTGTATTATTTAAATCAAGATATTGATGTGACAGCCAAATATGAGTTTACTATTAAAATAACTAAAGAGAAATTAAATTTTGAAACTTTAATTTATTTAGAGTTCCAAAAGAATTGTCTTGGTAAAGCAGTAGGTCATCTTCATGCATCAAAAAAATAAAAATAAAAAATTAGAGTATTCAATAGTCCCAACAACAAATTAATTATTACTAAAAAAGAAAAATTAAAAAATAGCCTTTTTTTTTTAAATCTTTAGAAGGAAGAAAGTCCAAGTATACTATAGACAAGTATATTATTAAACTAATAATAATTCATTTGAGTTGTCAATTTTAGAGTGCAATAGGGGCCCACTTGAATCCAATTTGCAATTTAATAAAAATCAAAAGAAATAAAATTAGTTATATCATGAAAAAATAACTCACTTAATGCTTATAAATCTTAAAATATATAACTAACAATAATATATTTAAAATAATCTAATAAATAAATAAATACATATAAATCAGAGTTGTGTGTATATATTATCTATATAATTAGATCGAACATGATACATAAAATATCTATGCCCTGAATCGTTGATACAATAGTAAAAATTCAATAAATTCTTGATTCAAGTGAAATGAATATTTTTATCACAATATATAATATGCGTATTAAAAAAAAAAGACAATGAATAAAAAAAAACATTTGCAATTTGTCACATGAAAAAATAGACTGTATAATACTTGCTACATATAATTTCCATGATATCACTTCAACATATATATATTCTCTCTCTCTATATATATTAATTTTATTTAAGTATAATTATAAATATCCAAATACATTCTTTAAAATCAGATAAAAACATTTGGGCTGGTCACACGTACTATAACGATAATTATGATAGTTTGATTTTATTAATATCGATTCAATTCAAATTATTTTTAGCAATTTAAAAATATGATATTGATATTGTTAATAATTACGATTTAATATATTGTTAGAATCGAATTCACACGCACACTTGATAAATAAAGAACACAAAAATTTTAGAGAGAAAGAGAAGAGAGATCTACAGAGCAAAAGAGAGAAACCAATATTTTGTGGTAACACTTCGTTAGTAAACTTTCACGGCGGTGGGGTATATATATTAATAAATCAGAGCATTTTTGATAACAGAGAATAAATTGTACAGCCTAAAATTTAGGTTGAGGCGCTGCCCCGAACCCCCCTTCGGATGGGAGGCTCCCGCCCCCATAACCCCGTGGCAACCTCATTGTGGAGGTAGAACCGCGAGAACATTAATATATAACAGTATAATAAATATTAATCAGGCTCCATAACCTAACATATACTGCGTATCAAATAATCTTTTTTAAAATAAATGTAAAAAAAGTGATATGATTCAAATTATTCTTAGCAATTTAAAAATATAAATATAAAATTGAAATCGCTAGTAATCTACTTGAAACATGCTTCATATAAGAAATAAATCATTTCTTAAATAAGGTTTAAAAATGAAATTTTATTTAATTCAATTTTTTTTGCTCAGGAAAATAAACATGAAAATAATAAAGCTGTCAATGTGATAATTAAAGGCTATAAATTCAGAATCTAATAAAACTTTTAAGGCCCTCCCCCATGTGATTTGATTCTTTAATATTCACGCCCCAAGACCTTATTATATTAATTAAATTTAATTTACAAAAATCGAAGAAAGTTACTAATTTTATATTTAAAAAAATAAATAAATTATAAATATCTTGGACTCAAAGTTTGTGCTTTTTCACGTTTAGTCAAATCTTACCCCCAACGAAAAGTGTGCACCTAATAATAATAATAATAATAATAATAATAATAATAAAATATTTAAAATATTTTGTGTATTTTGGCATTTAATAGATTTAGGCATGCTAAAGATAAGATCAAAAGTTAATCATTTCTTGCATTAATTAAAAATAACAATAAATAGTTATAGTTGAATTGTAAAATATTAGTACTTCCTTACAAGGCAATTAATCATGATAATAAGGGTAATTATCAATTTTAAAGATAAGGACAAGAGGTGATTAATTTGTTAATTTTATAGGTAATTTGAAGAGTGATTAAATTGTTAATCTTTATGGTCAAACATTAATTTTAATAGATAGAATAGGAGTAGTATTTTTTTGTGACTCTTTTTTTTTCCCTTTTCTTAACATATATATATTTTAGAAGAAAATACAACTTTTTTAGTAATTATATATTTTGAGATAATATTTTTATTTTATGTTGACAATTATTAATTTTAAAGAAATGATAAATTACTCTTTTTTCAATATCTCGTAAAAAGGACATAAAATTAATTAAATTTATAAAAACTACAAAACTAAATATAACTTGCTTCTCAAAAGTCATTGTCATTTAATTCTAATAAAAATATCATGGCTTAAACTTGAAAAAATATAAAGAAATTGTAGGGTCAAAGCTAATTTGCGAGACTTTATTTATTTATTAATTAAGTTACTAAATTTTTTTTTTCTTCTAAAGAATAATAGTCAATTTGGGAATTGGGATTTTATTGTTTGAACTCATATTTGTAGTAGGTAAAAATAATAATAGAATTTATTTATTTCAAAACTAATTTCGGACGTATGACGTTTGTTATATATCTTGAGGTTAATCATTTTTGTTGGAACATTAGACTCACATAATTGAAGTTCAGTCGTTTTTATTGAATTTTTTTAGACGTCTGTCGTTATATTCTATTATGTTTGTCTGAATTTTAGATATGTAGTGTTGAAGTGCAGTTATTTTTACTTAAACTACAGATTACAGTCATATGTGAACGAATTAAGTCATTTAACGCGTTCTGTTGTTTGAAGTTCATACATATATAACGAAGTTCAGTTCTTTTTGTTTGACTCTAAATAGAAATTTCCGAACTTCAGTTATATGAAACTTGTACGATTCGAAGTTATCGCAAAGTGGGTAGACAATAATATAAAATGGACTCTCAAATCCTAGTGGACTAGGGTGCATGGGCCTAGGTTTATAAATGGATCAACCATTTTATTATTTTTTGTCAAAAAAGTCCATGAAGAGACTTATTATGGAATACTAAAACACCTTATATAGTACTAAAAAGCCCATTTTCTTATGATTATGAGTACGAGTAAAATTCGTCGTCCCTCGTACGATACTAAATCTATTAAAATGAAACTTTTGAGTTAACGCGATGTTATATTCTTTCAGATTATTATTGTATCATGGCACGGTATCACTCGGTATCCGATTTGCATGTAACAAACTAAACGGGCCTTAAAATGTGGAACAAAAATATTTGGGCTTTTAAAATTGTTTTGGAAATAAGCCCACAACAAATTTTCAGTTAGGCAGACAAGTTTATGGGCCTATACTGATATTATACGTGATATAGTGATCGAAATTTGAAATCCTGAGCGAGAATCGATATTTTTTTCCCTGTGGATTATGATTGAAATATTAAGTTTTAAATAAGATTTGAAATCTAATTTCATATATATATTTTGGATTTTTTGTTATTTTTAGTAATTCGAAATCTTCTATTACATTTGGAAAATATGAGTCTTAATTTTATATGTATATATTTTTTTTCTCCATAGAATTTTTTTTTTTTAAAAAAAAATTATCACAAGCTTTTGAAATACCATCTTTTTCATTCTGCATTAATCTGTCTATTTCATATACATTTTTTATTTTGTTTAATAAATATAATATGGAGTAATTTGTTTTGAATATTTCTAAGTAAATAGCGACAAAGACGTGCAATAATTTCTCGATCACAATTTATTTAATAAATAGTAAAATATGTTACAAACCGTTATTAAAAAAAATTAATTTTCTTTCCTATGACGTATCCTTTCATTTTCTCATAAAATTAGCGCATCAAGTATGGTGATTGATTATGATTCGATATAAATAAAATAAGTACTTCCTGAATATACTAATTTCTAAATAACTCTAGAGAAATCGAACTCTTAAAATGAAAAATCTAGTCTTCTGATTGATGAATTATTTGAAGTTTTTAAAAATTTGATTTCACATCCTATATTTTTTTAATTAATTTTCATTTTTTTATTCTTTATATGATAAAATAAAAAAATATTTAATGCTTATAGTTGAAAGGGATTTAAAGATATAATTTTAGATAGAATTTAATAGGGGTTGGCAAGTATGAATTTTCAATCCTTTATTTATTGAAAAGGAGATAGGTTTGTTCTATCATTTCAAGAAGATTGAGACATGGATGATAGGGAGATAGAGTGACTAGTTGAATTTCGATAATTTTAGTTGTGTTTATTACGAAGAAAAATATTTTTATTAAAAATATTATTGAAGTAATTGAATAATTTTGTTATTTAATTTTTATATTTTATAAGTCTAAAAAAATTACTTTAAGAATATTTATAATTAATGCAAATAAATTGTATATAATAGTAAATTAATAACCTAAAATAAATGGAGTAGCTAGGGTTGATTTAATTGTACTCCATAGCTCTCTCCCAAATATCTCGCTCGCCACTCTCCTCCAATCTCTCGCTCGCTTCCTCACTTTTTATACAAACACAAGTGTATAAAAATTGTTTCTAATTGTATAAAGCAGAGAAAATTGTATAAATACATATATTTTGTTCCCCTCTCTCCCTTCTTCCAGATCTCACTTGCCACTCTCCCAAATCTCGCTCGCCACCCTTGCCTTTTTCACTTATACATACAGAAGCGGAATGTATAAATTGTGTTTCTGTTTGTATAAAGCGTGAGATAATTGTATATACACATGCAAGTACATATATTTTCGTCCTATACACTTATAATTATACAATAAAAATACTTCCCTGCCCAGTTTCTTTTGCCTTTCTCTCTTTCTCGTTTTATACAATTTTCAAATTGAATCCAATTTATCTCTTTTTCATTTTATACAATTCGATTCAATTGTATATTCCTTGTCAAGTCTCTTTTGTCTTTCTCTCTTTCGCATTTTATACAAATTCAAATTGTATATAATCGTTCTATACACTTATAATAATACAATTTGTTTTATACACTTCGTTTTTATACAGTTCTCTGCCCAAGTGTCTTTCTCTTTCTTGTTTTATACACTTCGTTTTATACAATTTGCTCCAACTGTATATGTATAGCGAATTATACAGTTTCTATGTTTGCCATGGAGCAATTATGCAAATTTTGCTATAACATATAAATATGAATTTTTTATCTGTTATATGTGAAAGTTGACCTAAATAATATGCGGAGGTTCAACGTAGGGGGAAAGTGTTTGGAGGATAAAAAGGAGAATCGACATGAGTGTTGCTTATAGAGCTTTTTTCTTATTCTCTAAGTTTATTTTCTTCATTTTATTAGACTTTAATTTCGAAATAATTAAAGAAGCAATCACCATTTTATAAAGAAAAAAAAAGATATTATTTGATTTATAGCGAATTTGATTGAAATATCAATAAATTTTATATAACTTATTATTTTTATATTTGAACTATATCTAATTCTAGAAATACTTCTATATTTTGATGCATAAATTTTAAAATATTGCTAAAATATCACATGATATATTAAATGATCTCAAGAAAAAAAAGATGCCCACCTACAACTAGGGTTGGAGAGCTAGTAATTAGCAATAATATTTTTTTGGCCACCTATATTATAATTATTTTCTATAATTAATATTTTACTAGTTTTTCTTATAAATAAATTTGCATATTGTGTTATGTTAAATGTTATTAATAATAAAATTTTGATATGATAAACAAAAGTAATTTGGATAAAACACATTGTAATACAAAAATTTGACTTTAACATGATTATATTAATCAAAAAGGGACATTTGTCCTGTTTAAATTCATGTCTCTACCTTTTATTTTAGTTCAAAGATTATGTTTTATATATTTATTAAGTTTAACAAACAATATTTCGATTTTATATTTAATAAAATTATTTATAGGATTATATGCTTTAAATTATAAGATTAAGTGATGTTTTGATATATTATACACATAGTATATTTTAAATTTAAATTATAAAATATATTTTAACATTTTAAAGTAATAAACATGTTTTAAATTTTACACATTGTGTTACCACTTATTAGCAGAGTTATGTAATTTTAATAATAATAATAATAATAAGCAGTTTCTATCTTGATATGTGTCGCTTTCCTATAATTAAAAGATATGAAAACATCCCTTTTTTTAAGTTATGAGGATATTTGTTGAATTTCTTCGATAAATCTGAGATATTTAATAATATAAAAAATATAAATTAAATTTTATTTTGGTGAAGAATACATATTAAAGTAATCTTTAATTATTACTTTTTAGAAGAATATTGGACGTTGAAAGTGTATGATTACGACTTCGTTACAAACTCCTAATGATATCATTTCATGACAATTAAAGTTAAAAAATCACTATAGTTTGAAAAAATTACTCCTACATTTTATTTTCTTTAAATTTTTTATTAAGTATTATCTGATACTTATTTTGAATTTTGATTAATTTAAAATTATATAGAAATAATTTATTTCAAGGATAACATTTTTTATTTTCTAATAAATACAATTTTATTTTTTTAAGACTCAATCATGAAATTTTGGATAGAGTAAAACTATAACAACACATGCAAAATTATAATTAAACGAATCTTTTCAACCTTAATTCCACTCTTATCATAACACAAATATCACGATAACTTATGATTTCACCCATGAGAGCAATGAAAAGAAAAATAGTAAATTAAAGACAACACATATCATTAAGATCAAAAGAAATCATCGTTTTAATTTGTTGAAGACATGAAGTTATTTCATGCTTATTCTTCAATAATTTTAATCATATTTTGTTTTTAAAGAGGCACGATTACTATAAAGTATGATGAAATAAATGAGATTTTTCACTTTAAAGTAGAGACACAAACTCAAATTCTAAACACAAAAAATCTGAATAGCGAAAATTTCTCTTTTGGAAAAAAGAACAGATATACCTCCAAACTATTGTAAATGGTATGCAAATACCCTTCGTCATGCTTTTAGGACATTGATGCCCCTGCCGTCATACTTTTGGGACATCGGTGCCCCTATCGTCATACTTTTGCGACATTGGTGCCCCTGCCCCTTCGTTATAGTCAAGAGCATATATGCTCTAATTTATGGATGACATGGACACCAATGTCCCAAATGAATGACGAAGGATTTCTGCGTACCATTTCACGATAGTTCAGAGATAAATTTATCCTTTTTTCCTTCTCTTTTATAAACAGGATCGGTGGAGGTTAACTCGGAGATACAAATCTAAACTACTAAAGACATAAGTGTATATAATAATTAATATGTTAAAATTGTACTATTAGTCTATAATTTAGAATAGAGTATATAATAATTAATATGTTAAAATTGTACTACTACTCCATAATTTAGAATAATAATTTCAAAAATCTAATCATTTCAAGCAAAAATTTTATAAGAACCAAAATAAGTAGCTAATAATATAATATGGACCGAAGGTCCAAAATTATTCCCTTTACGATTATATTCGATTTCCTTCAATCTTTTTGATTCATATTGAATTTTAACTTGCCACAACTTCTCTTCACTTAATTTTTTATCGATCTGAATTATAATGAGATAGTTCGAACTCTCTTTATCCTTTATAAAAAATTTCGAAAAAAAATCTTTGAAAATGAATAACTTTTTAAAATGAAGCTTATAATGCTTGTATGCCAATTTAATCTGATCTTCGTATAATTGTTGAATACGGAATAAATAAAGAATTTTATAATTTTACGTATTTTCTTTTTTATTGAAGAAAAAATATTCCAAGGACCACATTATTGGCTTCCATTCTAAATACATTCACCTAAAATTAATGGAATGTAATATGTAGAATCTTAGATTACGATGGTTCACCTAATTAATATGGCTATTTCTCCAATTTTTTATTTTTTATTTTTAAAAATTCTTGATATTAATATATTTGTATTAGTTAGGCTATTAGCTAATTTGTTTAACCAATCAATATATATATATAAATGAGGACCATAGAGGAGGTGATGTGGCACCTCTATATGGTCTCCATTTGTATTTAGCTTTTTCCATTTTTTTTTAAAAAAAATTATATATCATAAAAAATTACTTAAATTTATTACAAATAAAAATATTTTATTAATGGTGGGTCATTTATAACAAAAACTCTTCATATTTTTTATTTATTTATCTCACTTATAATTAAAAGAGAAACATAATTTATTTATTTTTTACTTTTTTTAATTTAATTTAATTATTTTATTGTAAAAATATATTACTTCATTTATACAAATATACAAATAAATACTTTATTAATGTATGAACATTTATATAAAAAAAACTCTCTATATTTTTTTTTCTATTTGTTTATCTCACTTCTAATCATGAAATCATAGTATTGTTTTTTTTTTACATTTAAAGTATTTTTATTTTTATTTTTTAATTTATTCACTAGGAGTTACTACCCATGACTTGCCCCTCTTTAATTTTTACTTTTAATAATATTCATGACTCTCATAATTTTTATATTCATAACCTCCAATTTAAATTTATAAGTTTATGTGTCTTATGGAATTCCTTTATTTTGCCTATAAATTTATATTAGTTTCATGATGATTCACATTCACAATTATTCTTTCTTTTTTCATCATATAAGTTTGATTTGTAACAAAAAAAGAAGTACATGAAGGTAAGAAATACTTAATTGAAATTTTTATGTTTTATTTCCTCGATTTTTGTCTATATAATTTCGTATTTGATTTGTGAAGGAAATTAACATGTAACCAAAAAAAAAAAGTACATGAAGTTAATAAATATATCATTCTCAAGTCCTTATTTTTTCATTTCCTTTATTTTGTCTATATAGATTCATATTTATTTTCATGAAGATTCACATACAAAGTTATAATTTCTCTTCTTCATAATACTTGTTTGGGAATTAGCTAACATGTAACCAAAAAAAAAGTATATGAAGGTAAGATATATTTCATTCTTAAGTCTTTCTTTTTATTTTTATGTACTTATACATGCTTTCCTAATATATATTTTTATGTTTGTATTATAATTTATCAAGTAAGTGTGATTAAAAAAATCTCTTTAATTCTTAACAATGTTTTATCCGTATGCAATTACTCTTTCTAATATTTATTTTTCCATATATAATATAGTTTGATTATAATATTTGTTAGATTTCAAGAAATAATTATTATTTAGTATTGTTATTACTATTGAAAAGATAATGTATAAATATATTAAATATGATTTATATTTCGTTCTTTATTTTGACATAATTATTTTTAATTCGTATATGTTTTTTTTTAATTTAGTTGATTGCATATATGAAGAGTTTGACATATAGATCAAAACATGATGGCGGATATCTTTGCAAAGAAAGATGGTACAAGGAAAAAAAATAAAGCATAATTAGAGATTATTTTTTCACTTTGAAATTTATCAGCAACTTAGTTACTTTTGCTAGAGTTTTTAAAATTTTAATTTATGTAAATAATTTAGCTAAATGTATTATATTATTAATGCTAATCATTTGATCCTTTATTTTCTATTTTCTCTTTGTTATGAAAAAAATAAATATAATTATTTCATTTTAACAATAACAAAATTTATGATGATTAGTTTCACTTTTATTATAACTTATAAAAAGTAATTGAAAAATATATTATTATTTTCATTATGTCATTTTTTTGCGTATGTAACAATCTGTCGTCGTTCTTTTTGCTTTGAAATGTATTTATATTATATTTTCTTTGTTCATTTTTTGTTTTTTTCACACCTTATTTTTATTTTTTATTTTACAAATAAAATCAATACATAATTAGTAATACATTTAGTGGCTAATAAAATTATACATTTGAATTATTTATAACTCATGTCTGTTCATCTTACTTGTAAAGTTTAATACTAAATATGAATCATGACTTTATATGCTTCATTTTTCGTAAATCTTATAAGTATTTAATTAATGTTTAAAAAATTAAAATAAGCAAATGTAATAATAAAATAAAAGAAAACAACATTGTTTTGACGAAATCAGAGTTTGGATAGAACATCACTACTCCTACAAAAGATAGAGAAAATTAAAACATCTACAATTTTCAACCTAATACAATATATTGTTATTTCAACATTTTATCTCTTATTTCATTTACTTCACCACGGTGAATATTTGTTCTAATATATACATATACAAAACAAACAAATATATTTTATATGTTTTTAAAAAGTCTATGATATCGCAGACGAGGAGAAATATAAATATTATCTATATATTCGATACTGACCTAAATATTATATATTTCATATTATTATCTTATAAATATTTCATATAATCGCGCGAAGCGCGGATAGTTTCACTAGTTAAACAAGCAAATGAGAAGCTACAAATATTGGTAAATTTGTGTTTATTTTAATTTTAAACGCTTCTATTCAAACGCACAATTGATAATAAAGGATTAAACTAAATTTTTGAGTTTATGAATTCTAGAAAATGAAGCGTACAAATTTCTTAATAAATTACTAGACGTAAAATGAAAATGGAGCTAATAAACTTCTTGATAAATTACTATACATAATAATAATAAGATAATTCATAGATTTTTGACAAAATTAAGCTACATTATTTTTTATAAATCCAATATGATATGACATAATTTATTTTTTATAAATTCAATATGATATGACAATTGAAAAGATGTCATCTTTATGAATATCACTTGCTACATCAATTCACTTATCTTTACGATTTTTGACAAAATTAAGCTACATTATTTTTTTTTTAATTCTCCGTTTGTTTAAGCATATTTAAAAGGACAATATTTGATGGAACATTATAGAAGAATCACACTACAAAATGTGTTTATAATTTTACTAATTTTCATAATATTTGCATTAATTATATGACCAATTTTGAGACAATTGGTTAGATTATGTTTTCATTAGTCTAGTGGACAAAACTCTCCCTTAGAGAAAATGGAGTAGTTGGATGGTTTATCTTTTTTCCTTTTGAAGACAAATTTAACCATTATGAGCTAAAGGGTCATAATTTTAAAATTGACATAAAAAATCATTTCTCAAATGCCCCCAAATTTCCTCCCTTCATTGCAGAAATTAAACTATGACATTAATTTATCGATTATCATATTCACTGAAATTTCACGAGTGAGATTTCAAAAGACTGAAGTATATATAACTTTACCATATAAGGATAGAGATTGACAAGACCACATTGACTCAAGTAAAACATATCAAACAAGCAAGAAAAAAAATTCAGTAAAAAAAACTAACAATAGTAACAACAATCAATATGAGAATGAAAGGAAAAAAAAAGACAACATGTAATAACAATTTCAAAGTCTAAGAAAGTAGGAGAACAAGGAAATAACAATACAGTTAAATTAGACGGTGTGTGACTAGCTACAAAATTTATTACTATAATCTCGATCTCCATTTTTTCTCATCTATAATCATACCTTAGAAAGGTGTGATATATCATATTTATCTAATTACCTCTTTTCAATATAAGCAAAAAAGCTATTCGATATTTCTAATTAAAATAAATTAGTAAGAGTTTTGTGTTGGATAAATCAATGATTAAGGATATGACATATCTTGATGTCTTCCTAATAGACACATAATCTCCACATGTTTTATAAAATTTAATAACAAAACTATAGTATAAAACTAATCTCAACAAGCACTTGAAGAGACATATTACATGCAAGAACATAAAACAACTAGCACATCATCATAATAATCAATATATATATATATATATATATATATATATATATATATATATATATATATATATATATATATATATAAAATAATAAAATGAATATTGTTAGACACATCATATGCCTAGTATCTCTGAAATTACGATGAAACATTTGTGGTCAACAGCCCATATATTTCTATCAACTTTACAACTTTTAATCATTTTTGTTTTTCTCATTCGATATTCTACACATTTTGAAATCCAATTTTAAGGGTAAAATATGTTATCTACAAAATTTATTTTCATTATCAAAGTTCAAATTTATTACTTCTAGTTACAAATAAAAATAAAGGATATATTTACTATCATACGATAACTTCTAAAGAGTATCTTTAATTATATTGTTTCTTAACTAGTATTCAATGTCTGTATTGAGATTCGACTAATTCAAATTCATATAGTATAGTTTTACTTTGCAGGTAAACACAATCCCTATCATCATAGACGACTACATTATCATAACTCAAATCAAGATCTCTCGGTTAACAATAAAAAATACATACCGCTATACAATAGCCTTCTACGATTAACTCATCTCTTTTATTTTTTCTCGATGTCTGCTGCCTATTTTAAAACCTAACTAATTCAAATTCATATCGTAAATTTCACTTTCAAGATAAGATAAATTTTATTCAAAAATTACTTCATTCTTAAAACTCGAGTCCGATCCGATCAATACCCAAAAAAGAAAAAAACATTCCACAGGGATATGCTCCATTAAATTCCCCAAATAGACAGCCAAAACAAGAAAAAATTACAGTGGCATTTCGTATAAGTGAATATATTTAAACATAAATAACTTGTTTTTTTAGATAATTTCAAATTATATTACTTCGGTTCTTACGGCGCACTTTAGCATCTTCCCCCTTTAATTATTAGCCTACTCATAACTCTCAAGTGTAAAGTAGCACAAACTCTACATCTCTCCCTTTTTTCTGTTACGGGTCCTTCCTATTTTGCGCTGGTGGTGCGTACGTTATAAACCTTCACCCTCACAGCTCAGTTCTCTTTCTCTCTCAAAGAATCAAATGTTTCTTCAGATTTTTCAGCTTACTTCTCATTTTCCAAACAAAGGGTGAGTTTTTATTTTCTTTTCTTGGGTTTTTTTAGTGTTCTTTAAGCTGCATTTTTGTTGTAAAGATTTGTTTTTTTTTCCATTTCTGTTTGATGGTGAAGATAACAATTTTTTTTGCTAAAAATGGAATCTTTTTTTGTTTTTGGGGGTGGGGGTAGAGTTAATCTTCACTTTGTGGCAAATTATTTATTTATTTGAAGAATTTTTGTTGTAAAGATTTGTTTTTTATTTTGGTTTTTGTGATGTTCATATTCTATTTGATGGTGAAGATGATTGAAGAGAAGAAAAAGGGTAAAAATGGAATCTTTATTTGTTTAGGCTACTGTTAATCTTCAGTTTGTGGCAAAAGAATTTATTGATTTGCTGCATTTTTGTTGTAAAGACTTTTTGTTTGCTTGTTTGTTTGATGGTGAAGAGGATTTAAGTGTAAAATGGGCTAAAAATGAAATCTTTATGTTTTTTCTTGGGGTTAAAGTTGATCTTCAGGTTGTAGCAAAGAATTTGTGTATTTGGTTATAAATTGTTTGAAGAAGAAGGGTTAAAGTTGAATCTTGATTTTACAAAAAGCATTTTGTGATGGTTTTTGATGTTCTTTTTTTGTAAAGAAAATCTTTATGTTAAAATTTTGGCTGATTAATAGTTCTCTAAGAACCCCTTTTCAATTTAAAGATTTGGAATTTCATGGATGTGTTGTGTTATTTGGATATAGGGTTTTGTATTTTCATTGTTTCTTGAAGTTGTTTTTCATAATTGTCAAAAGATATGGAAAAACTAGAATGTGGGGTTTGTTTTGTACTTAAATTTCTGACTTTTCTTCTCTGTTTGAGTTTGTTTTCTTGTTCTTTCAGTTATTCTGAAACCTGAATGGAAGTAAATAGCCACAAGTAGGCAAAGCATTGTGCTTTTTTTGAGTTTCTGTGGATAACTGGTGGAAAGTGTGTTAGTGGAAGTAGTTTTTGTTGGACTTCAGTTATTTGCTTTGATAAAATTGCGTCTTTAAGGACGTCGAACAGTTGGATCGAAAAGAGAACAAGAAAAAAAAAGAGATTTCAACTATTAGTTAGGAAATCAGCTAGGAAAGAATACTGGCTGTTCTTCTTGTCCTTTTTCTTTTGTGAATGTAAATTGCTAAGTTGCGAGATTTAGAATTCGGAGTGTGTATGTCGCTTTTAGAATAATAAGATGAGCTTTATTAGTCGGATCATCCTAACGAATCCACACTATGGTGGTTTAAGCAATGTTTTTTCAAAGTTGTTGTCTTGTCATTGTCATGGTGGTTAATGTTCTCTCTTCTCTTTTCAACAGGTAGGTGGAGTTCATGAGATTATCATCTAGTTCTGTTTTTTGTACTGGGGCATGATGGGAGTCGAAACTGTGACAGAATCATTTTTTAACTTGTGGAGAACTTCGCGGAAGAGCTCTACTTCAGAGCCTGAGAGGAAGAATGCTATTGGAATTCTTGCATTTGAAATTGCAACTTTGATGTCTAAGGTGGTTAACTTGTGGCAGTGTCTAAGTGAAAGGCGAATCGACAAGTTAAGAGAAGAAATCTCAAGTTCACTTGGCATTCAAAAGCTTGTTGCTGAAGATGACAAATATCTTATGGATCTTGCTATTGCTGAGATAATTGACAATTTGGGATCTCTGACGAAGTCATTGGCTACACTCGGTAAGAGATGTGCTGATCCAGTTTATCACAATCTTGAACGAATATTTGAAGATCCAGTCGAAATCGAACTCAATGGGTGTGCATGGAGATATAAGCTTAAGAAAATGGAGCGCAAGGTTAAGAAAATGGAGAGATTTGTTGCAGCCACGACTCAATTGTATCAGGAGCTCGAAGTGCTCGCAGAGCTTGAGCAAACATTGAGGCGGATGCAGGCTGGTGCTAGTTCAGGTCAGATGAAACTGCTCGAGTTTAGGCAAAAGGTTATATGGCAACGAGAGGAAGTGAAGAATTTGAGAGAAATGTCTCCTTGGGTTAGAACTTATGACTATACTGTTCGTCTTTTGCTTCGATCTATTTTCACAATAATCATGAGGATAAAGTACCTATTTGGGACAAATCAGTCTGAAGTTTCCGGAGGAAGCAACCATTTTGAGGGCATTGATAACGGTTATCTTGATCGTAGCCGGTCTATATCTGCTCTTACTCTGTCGTCTGTTTATCCATCTGAAAATAGCATGTCGGAGTCTTATTTAGGTTCTATAGGCAGGTCATTTTCAAGCCTTGGTCTAAGTGGAAATAAAGATAGACCAACTAATAGAAAATCTCTTGCTCGACAGTCATCTGTCTTTTGCGGAAAGCCACCACAGCCAAGATCCAGGCGATTTGCTAGTGTTGGATCTTTTAAAGGATGCATGAATAGTGGCACTGATTCACCTGTTCTTGAGAGTTGCATGCCTTCCAACAGTGACGTATCGAAATCAGATGACAGTTTCCAAAAAGATACTGATAAGTTTGAAGACACCAATCCTGTTCCCGCCTCCTCCAATGGCGTAATTTTGACTAAAGGTTCTCTTTTCAATTTCAAGCGTAAGCTGTTAATCGTTCCTGAAGATACTCTTGGTTATGCTGCTTTAACACTGAAGTACGCGAACATCATCATACTTCTAGAGAAACTGGCGTCGGCTCCACATTTAATCAGTCTTGATGCAAGAGATGATCTATACAATATGCTGCCTGCTAGCATTAGAAACTCTCTAAGATTAAGATTAAAATTGTTCGCTAAATCATTGACTTCATCTGTTTATGATGCTTCTCTTGCAGCAGAGTGGAGTTTGGCACTCGGAAGGATATTAGAATGGTTGTCTCCACTTGCTCATAACACGATAAGGTGGCATTCTGAACGGAACTTTGAGAAACAACGACTGGTTTATGGGGCTAACGTGCTTCTCGTGCAGACTCTCTACTTTGCAAACCAAACCAGAACTGAAGCTGCAGTCATTGAACTTCTCATGGGTCTGAATTACCTTTCAAGATTCGGAAGAGAGGTTAGTGCAAAACCGTTGATGGAGTCATCTTGCGGTAGAACTAGTAGTGAGTATTTTATCCACAGGGATAGTAACTCGAACGCGTTCAACCACATGTATCATGATTAATACACCTAAATGACTAATCCAGAATCACTCAAAGATGAGTTTGTTGTTTGCTTGATTGAGTTTGTAGTGAGATTTTGTATATTCTTTGTTTCTTTCTTGCTGCTGCAAACTGTTCATTCCTCATGTTGACATAAAACTTGTGCTCTTCTATTGATTTATATATATACTCAAGAACTTTGTTATTTGGAGAATTAATGAATGTTGTCTACTTCTCTCCGTTTCACATTATTTCGTTATTGTTATTGTTCTCATTGGAGGTAAGAGTCCTTCGAAAGTAGCCTCTCTACCTCCACGAGGTAAGGTTAAGGTTTGCATACGCTCCATCCTCTCCACTGAGTATGTTGTTGTCGTTATTGCTATAGCCCCCCCCCTCCCCCCCCCTTTTTTTTTATAAAAAAAATTGCTTTATTTTAAGCTGAGGGTCTATCAGAAAACAACTTCTTTATCTTTACGAGGTAGGTATAATGCATGCGTACATTTTACCCTCTCCAGACCCTCCATTTTGGAATTACAGCGGATATGGTAGTGTTTTTGTTTCATTAGTCAAACAATGCAATGCTTTCTTTGAAAACATAATCATATAAATTCATAGTCTACGATCATACCCGAGTTATGTAATGGCTTTATCTGAAGCTAGTCCTTTCAATTCGAACTATATTATACATACAAAAGTAATGTATGTGATTACACTCGTTCAACTTGTTGACTCTAGATTCTAGATTTGTGTCTAAGGTCATGAACCAAATGTCATAACCAAACCCTAATTTGCAAATATTATATTTGAAATCATACATGTATGGACAAACAAAAATTAATCATTCCAAGGAGATAGAAAGAGAACATTTTGAAGAACAAAAAGGAAGACAAAATTGGACAATTAAACATTTATCCAGCCTGTTAGGCCATTATTTTTTACATTATTTTCTTTAAAAAGCTCTTGGTCCACAATGGGTTAGTGATGTTTAATAAATTTTATAGTGGAAAATGTTGCTTTATGTTAAAAAAAATATAATATGTTTTTAGTGGAAGAAATTTTTAGTTAATTGGGAAATGACTTAAATTGTTTTCTTGGTGAGTTTTGTACTTAAAAAGTGTTATAGTGGGCGGTGTTGACTAAACAAAAAGTATTATTTTCATCGATTCAAAATACTTATCGTATTTTTCATTTATATATATCTTAAAAAACTTATTTAAAAGGTACACACGTGACTTTTTCTTTAATTCTTATTTATGTCTTAGGATATAATCTCTTAAGAATGTACAATAAGTGCATACTGCTATATAATGTATAAACATCAGAGAGAATTCTATTCAATACAATTTTTTCTCGCATTTAAATAAGAGACGATATCCACAATTTATATTTGTAACCAGAATATATACACACTAATAATTTCAACCATCATATCATAATCTATAACTGACATACTAATAGAGGTGGATTTCAAATTCTTGATGAAATGTACTTATAGTTTTGAATTAAATTCTACATCTTAAATAAATTACAATTTTTCATATGTCTATCAAAAACTCAATAAGTAAACTCTTAATTAGTATTTATTTTTACTTCTATATTATACCCCAAATACATTTTTCTTTTGCATATTATTAAAAAAAAAAGAGGTGTTTTCTCGAAGTTTAACCAAATAGGTTATTACTAAATGTCAATATTGACAAACACTAGATATTCATCGTAAATCATATTAATTCATTATTATAGTATTATATTTAATTTATCCTTAAGTAATGATGAAAATATTCATAACTTAAGTAATGTTCGATTTAACAAATGAGTACTTAAATATTTTATTTTTATTTTATCTATTTAATAAATATATTTAATCCTTTACTTATCTTCTTAATTATCTCTAACCCGTATGTTATTTTATTTGTACTTTACACTTCACGATATAAACGTATAACATTATATAATGATGCAAAATGATACGTCATATTTTAGATATTAACACATTATTTACATTGGTTAAGAATTGACAGTTAATTAACGAATTTGAACTAAAATCCGTTAACGTACCGAATCTGAGATCCGAACTAAATAGATAGAGATTACTGAGAACTGAGAGTAGATAAGCCGATTTCGCCGGCGCCGGAGAGAAGATTCACCGGCGAATCAAATTCCCCGTTGCTGTTAAAGGTACAACTCTTGAATCTCTCAAAAAAACTTATTTTTTTTAAAATTTGTTTACTCCTTGTTAAATTTTCAGCAAGTTTAATTCCTTTGTTTCTAATTAGCTCCTTAGAACTCGGCGATGTTGTATTGGTTGTAAAGTAGAAAGGTTGAGGTAGGTTGATGAGTAGTTTAACTAGAGGTGTATTCAGGATTTGAATTTTATGGGTTTGATATGAGGATTCTAAATGGATTGGGAATTGTAATTGTTTGTGCTTGTTTTAGTGAATTTTTTAACACATATATAGTGTATGAGCAAAAGTTATTGGGTTCCCGTTCATAGGTTTAGGATGAACATGTAAGTTACAAATCCATAGTCTAATAATAGTGTAACTATGATGAATTCTTTGAAAACACAGAGCAGAATGGAATTTGGGATATGAAGTGTCCGAGCCAGTCTACATGGAGGTGGATTCAGGGTTTGAACTTTGTGTCCGAGTTCAGGAAATTGGGGTGGGAATCAATGATTTGTACTTATGTAGTGAAGTTTTTAACACATATATAGAGATTGAGCCAAAGCTATTGGGTTTCATGGGTTCAGATGAAACCATAACAAACAACATCTAAGTTTAATGATAGTCTAACCATGATGAGTTCTTTGAATACATAGAGCGGAATGGATAAAATGGTTGATTTAGCTTACCCCAGCTAATTTTGGGTTGAGGGGTAAGTGATTTGTTGATGAATATTAGCCTCCTTAGACTTGAAATGGTGAGCAAGAAGGATAAAATGTGAATTAATTGTTTAGGCCATTAATTGGACTCAGGGTGACACACTTAGTGAATTGGGTAATGTTCATTCTTCCATGTGGCCCGTGTAAGTTTGTCTGCAAGATGATAGATATTTCATTTTCTGCTAATAATTAATTACTATATGCTGTTTTGCCGTGTTCTTTTGGGCTGAAGAGTTGATAGTGTGATGTGGTGAAATGATGGTAGAATTGGCAGTAATTTAATAATTCCAGCTCGTGTATAACATGATTTTATTAAGTATCAGTCTTGATATTTTTTGCTTATTTTTCGAACTTCTGTAATCTGTTTTTCCCGTCTGATTGATGTTTATTATCTAAGCTATGAGAAACCTAATTGGAGTTGACGGTGGCCCTTGTGGGAAGATGTCACTAAACTAAAAAAAGTGTAATTTAAGGTGATGCTAATTCGCATGTTAGATGTATTTACTTCAATGTTGCACTCAAATGTTTATGATTGTGGGGAGAAAGCTAGTTGGGTTACATAATATGCATAATTTAACTGCAAATTATATCAGATGATTGTGAATATTAGCAGGAATCTATTAAGGAAAGAGAGGAACGGAGATCAATTATGGTTTTCTCCATGGTGATGAGCTTTTCACCTAGTTTATGTCTTCCAAGGAGCCGCATGGTTATGCAGAAAGCAATCCAGTGCTCTTCTTCTGTTTCGACAGCATCTGAGTCCGTCAAGTTTGATCTTAAGACTTATTGGACAACTCTAATTAGTGATATCAACCAGAAACTTGATGAGGCAGTTCCAGTTAAGTACCCAAATCAGATTTATGAGGCCATGCGCTACTCTGTCCTGGCCAAGGGTGCCAAAAGGTCCCCACCCATCATGTGTGTCGCAGCTTGTGAACTTTTCGGTGGAAATCGCCTTGCTGCCTTTCCCACTGCCTGTGCCTTAGAGATGGTTAGTTCTTCATTTTCTTTCATCTTTATTTGCTTTGCAGGAGGACCCCCCCCCCCCCCCCCCCCCTACCTTGGTTAACCCCACAAAAAGATAAGTTAAAATTGATGTTGTTGGGGTGTTCACAAAGAATATTGTCAAATTAAACTACTGAGAAACTATGTATATGTTTCTTAGGACTTCGCTCTGCTTGTTCCACTCTTGTAGCCTTGGTGGAACGGTGCAAACATTACTCAAGTTGATTGAGGATCTTTTGTTGGATAATAAACTAAAGCATCCATGTTGTAGGATTAGCCTTTAGTTTTTGTTATTAAGGATTCTCATATCCTCCACAACTGCACCGCGTAACTTGAGCATCTTCTATTGATTGTCTCTACAAACAGATCCTTGAACCGATACAAAATTAAATTTGGCTGATGTGGGGTGTGGGGTTTGTGGTTCTGGTAAGTGAACTGCTTTGATACTATGTCTTATGGCCTTTGAACTGCAGTAGTCATGATGTATATACAAAATCTTTTTAAATCAAGCTTCTAATATATAATGCCTGAGTTTTACCACCCTAATCATTTTATCTTTACATTAGCCATGCTTATCCAGTTTAAGGAAAAAAGAGTTTTGAAAAGCAGAAATATGAACATTTTGACTTTTTGTTTTTTGATAACGGTGGTATCTAGATCAGTTTGTACGCACCTGAACTGATCCGTTGTTTACCTGATAGATTCTACAAGAACAACTATTAGAAAGCTCAGCCACTAAAGCTTAGACATGTGGAAAGAATTCACCTAGTGACGCCTCTGTTGGGATTCATACCTTGGTCTCCAAGGCTATTTCATGTTTTCGACTGCTTGGTCATTTTCTTAGAATTTGAACCATTATTAGATTAAGTTCAGATGTATGTCTTTTGGGTGCAAAATGAGCAACACCAGCGATGTAAAATAGTAAAGTGAACTTCATCTGCCTTGTGGATTAGAAGGAGCCAACATTTCTTGCAACTGTCATTTCTGCACAATCTTTCTGTACTCAGGTTTCAATGAGGTCTGTTTTAACTTAACAAAGGAAAAAGATTATGCTTATTTTTCTGCTATTCATGATAAAATTTGACCAAATTCCCGAGGCAACTAAACATGCAACAACACGTAGGTTCAGCTACTTAATACATCACATTTTTCAACTTTAAGTGCTTAGTTGTGTAATATGGTCACAGAATGAATTTTAATTGTATATGATATGGCAATTTCTAACTCAATATCTTTGTGGGTTGATCCTCTAATTGAGCTTGAGATGTGTTATTGTATCTATGTTTACATTAGACACAAAATCTTAATTCCATATTTGACCTGGATCTTTTTATATTAGGTTCATGCTGCTTCATTAATTCATGATGATTTGCCCTGCATGGATGATGACACAACTCGACGAGGTCTACCTGCAAATCACACAGTTTTTGGTGTAGATATGGCAATTTTAGCCGGGGATGCCTTGTTCCCTCTTGGTTTCCAGCATATTGTGTCCCACACTCCAAATGATCTCGTTCCCGAGGATCGAATCCTCCGGGTTATTACAGAGATTGCTCGAGCTGTGGGGTCCACTGGCATGGCTGCTGGTCAGTTCCTTGACCTTGAGGGTGGACCAAATGCTGTTGATTTTGTTCAAGAAAAGAAATATGGTGAAATGGGTGAGTGCTCTGCCGTTTGTGGAGCTCTCTTGGCTGGTGCTTCAGATGAGGAGATCCAACACATGAGAAAATACGGTCGAGCTGTTGGTGTCTTATATCGGGTTGTTGACGATATATTGGAAGCAAAGAAGACGGAGGACAAAACCGAGGGGAAGAAAAAGAAAGGCAAAAGCTATGTCAGCGTTTATGGCATTGAGAAGGCTGTGAAAGTTGCTGAGGATCTAAGAGTTCAGGCTAAGAGAGAGTTAGATGGTCTCGAGAAATACGGCGATAAAGTCATACCACTTTACAGTTTTCTTGATTATGCTGCAGATAGAGGTTTTAGCATTGATGGCCAAGTCTAGATCATATTTAGCATTGTTGTCTTGTGTTTTATCATGATTCTTGACCTAAACTTTGTTGTATGGATATATCCTTAGCTAAATACAGTCAAACCCCTCTATAACACCACGTTCGTCTGGATATATTTTGGATGCTGAGACAACATGTTATATAGCTTAATATGAAAGCCGGTCCAAAGAAAAACTTGACCGTTATTGTGAAATGTTGTTATAGACGATGATTGTTATAGAGAGTTCTGACAATTTTTTTCTGCTTTTATGATCAGTATAGTTTCATTGCCTAGAGATTGATACAAAGTTCCAATTTCTCATGGAAGTGTCAGCTCCATTTAACTCAGCTATATTTAATATTGTTTCTGCAGAGCTCCATGTGATTTAGAATTGAAAAATGTATAACCTTAACTAATGAAATCATTTAAAGTATTTAAATTTTTCTTTGAAGTTGTGATAATGTTGGAAATGGTGAAGGATCCTAGTGCAACTGTCTAATAATTTGAAGTATTTAATATAGTTTCTCGATGCATGTGTTGCACGTGTATGCCAAGTCATATAGAATATGATATCGTAAAATAATGATGAGGGCGGGTCAAGCATGAGTCGATAGGCTTCTAATCTGACAAACTTTTGAAGATGCAGGTGCACCTGACACCTTAGATGAATCCCACAGTGAAGAACTTTATAAAGCATAACATAAGTTCAATGTTACACGATTATTTGAATTCGATGTTAGCATAGCTCAAAAGACAAATCCGTGAAGTCTACTAGGCGGCCAAAGTGTACTAAATTTGGTCATTACATACAGAGATCAAAAACAGAACTAATATGGCGATTTCAACTTAACCAGATGTTTTTGTTGGTATTGCTGTCAAAGGATTGAATTTCCTCACTGTCATTCCCATCCTCTCCTTCATGTCCATTGATATAGGAGTGACATTACTAGGAAGCTCCCAATCGAATTCATGAAGCAACGAGCCTAAGACAAAGTGTAACATTCGATTACCTAAAGGAAGGCCTACACACATCCTTCTACCAGCACCAAATGGTAAGAACTCGTAACACTGTCCTTTGAAGTCAGTCTTCGAGTTAAGGAACCTCTCAGGCTTGAAAACCAAAGGGTCGTCCCAGTATTCAGGATCTCTTCCAATTGCCCATACGTTCACAAACACTTGAGTGTCTTCTGGTATGTCATACCCCATGAAGTTAGTATCGTGCATCGCTCTTCTTGGCACTAAGAATGGAAGAGGAGGATGTAATCTCAACACTTCTTTAACCACAGCTTGCATATAGGGCAGATTGTCAATCTCATTTTCTTCAAACTTCTTGTTTTGTCCTACGATTCGAGATATCTCTGCTTTTACTCTTCCCATTGCTTCAGGATGGCGTAGGAGCTCTGTCAACGTCCATTCTACACTGCTGCTAGTCGTCTCTGATCCCGCTAAAAACATCTCCTGCATTTCATATCTAATCAAGACTAATCGCAAGCAAACTATCTACATTAGCATTCTTAAATTCTATATGAAAAAAGAATCTCTCTTTCCACGTGACATGTTTCATGTTAAGTCAAAACCAGACAAGCAAATTGAAAGAGACGGAATGTGCATTGTAAGACTTACCAATATGAATATAGTGATCTGATGTTCTGATAGCTTACTTGGTTCATCTTTTCCACTACCCTCAAATTCAAGCAACACATCTAAAAAATCTTTCTTTTTCACTTCACCATGTTCGCGCTCCTTCATTCGTTCCTTAACAAACGTAGAGGCAATGCCAAGAGCTATTCCTATTTCGCGATGCATCTTCTTCTTCAAGCCTTGTAAATCAAACCTCCTAAGGCATGGAAAAATGTCTGAGATATTCGGAATGCTAGACAAAACCATGATCCTCATCGTAGCATTGAAGAACTCGGAAGCTTTCTTTGATCCTGGATGGACTAAATCACGCGAAAACATCAAGTTCCCTAGCATATTAAACGTTGAGAGGAACACAAATCGCGTTACCTCAATCCCACTTCCCTTGACTTCCTTTGAACTCACTTCATTCTCAATCCAATGAATCATATCATCAACACATTTCCTCCTTATATCCATTGTTTCATTGATCCTTTTGTGCACGAACATTTCAACGGTGCATATCCTTCTTAGCACGCGCCAATACGTCCCATACCGGGCTATAGCTAATGACCCTAGGTTGTAGTCATGAACGAACATGGTGTCCATGATTTTACGCTCCGCGAAGACAAAATCGTGGTTCTTGAAAAACTCAGTAGCTGTTTTGGCTGATAAAATTGACATGGTTTTGACAGAGCCAATTTTGAACCATACAATAGGTCCATATTTTTGTTTAAATTGTGCTATTGTTTGATATGGTAATGTTCCTAGATCAAACATGTTGCCAAAAATTGGGATTCCAGGTGGTCCTGGTGGTAACTTGTAAGAAGAAGAATTTCTTTTGGAAAATACTATGATTAGAGTTGTTGATACTATGATGATTATAGACCAAACAACATAGTTCCAATCCCAATCCATTTTTTCCTCAAAATTTTCTTGTTTTTTTGATGTGTTGCTTCAAGATGCCATTTATTTATAGTAATTATACCCTATATGTTGCTTAGATCCTCGGAAAATGTTGGTGCCCTCGTGTCAGATCTTGTAAAGATGTATTACTTTTTGGAGGATCTGATATACGTCTGTCAGCATATATGAAGAGTCTGAGCAATATAGGTCACATGTGACACTAGTTTCTCTTATATAAGTATGGAAACTACAATGTATGATTAGGATATATCGGAGAATTAATATCACTACAATACAAGTCCATGTTGTTTGGATTGTCCAAAAATATTATCGTATTGAAGGATTAGAAATGTATATGTCGATATATTTGAAGAGTTTGAGCAATATTAATTACCGATGACATGAATATCTCCTGTATAAGTAAAACTATAATATATAAATAAGATATATAACGGAAGGATCTCTCGTTCCACTCTCGCTTTTTACCGTGTCATTAAGGTTTAGACTGTGATATAAATATTAGTTATTTCGAATAATATAACATATTTAAGATAGATAAGTTTTAAATTTTTTTTAAATTTTTTAAAACTTCGTATTAAATTAAAATACATAACATAAATATAAATTAAAACAGAAAACGTAAAATGTACTGAACGTGCTACCATTTGCCCACTTCGAGATATTCGATAGAGGATTTTCTTAATAAAAAAAAAACAAAAGTGTTATAATATTATTATATGCCCATGTTAGCTGAGATTGGCTCACATTACAAAGTTTATTATAAGTTAATTTTAAGATTTTCTCTACTAATTAGCATGACACTTCGTATTTTCAAATGATTATTTTATTAAG
The DNA here is from genome assembly GCA_032847665.1 of Solanum chilense. NCBI lineage: Eukaryota > Viridiplantae > Streptophyta > Magnoliopsida > Solanales > Solanaceae > Solanum > Solanum chilense. The sequence continues at coordinate 3,249,162 of CM064971.1, read as the reverse complement.
CTTAACTCATATGTTATGGGTTGAGTCGTAAATCTTTATAGATTGATAAATATTTATTCGTAACGAATATTTATATTTAAGAAAAGTCAAACACATAGTTCATTTGCTCGCGCGCGTCCTATAGAACTAACCGGTAGTTAAATCTATTCCTTAATTTTAATACATTTATGATGCAGTTATATAAAATTGAACAAGTAGATACATGTATCTTACGTGATAATATATATATATATAGAACACACAATTGATATTTAGGATGCCACGTAAGTCGAATATGTTTGTTTATTCAATTTGTATGAATTTAACTTTCAAAATTAGAAAATATACATAAATATCAATAAAGGTTAAGTTAAAAAAAACGTGTTTTATGTGATGTTATAAAAAATTGACACAAAATCATTAAAAGATGAGAAAATCTAAATGACGTCTATAGAAAGGGATATCCAAAATAATTTTGAATTTAGGCGAAAAAAATAAATTAAAAAAGGTGCCAACTCATTATTATTCTATAAATAAAGAAAAATATCAATATTATTAAATATATTATCCTAATTATATGATCGTCGTCATCAATCATCTAACATTGATAGTTAATTTTAATTTTAAAAAGTGAGATTTTCGTAAAAAAATATCAAAATATATAAAAAAAATTAAATGAATTACTTATATATACAAAGATACATGTTTATTTTCCTAGAGACCTTTGCCTTCCCTCAAATTTTTCATAATTTTAATAATAAGAAAAATAAGATTATTTTCCAACTAAAATATGAATATGATTATGACAAAGAAATAACTTAATTGGATAAGTTAATTATTTTCATGGACTAATTCTATATATTTCTGTATCGTTAATTAAAATTTTAAATCTTGAGATTAACTTACTTAATTTGATACAAATATGGGTAAATATATATTTATTTTCTGTAGTTGCTTTATATCATTTCAAACGAATTAATACAATAATAAAATTTTCAATCTATTGCTTAATTGATAACTTTTTATAATACAGTTAGTAATAAGATAAGAAATAAAGAAACATAAAATATTAAATGGACGGTGGGTGATGTATATATTTTAGTGATGTAATATTACTATTTTTGTTTTTGTTACCTAGTCATGGCCAAATTATTTGATTTTTTATTCATAAGTTGACAAACTAAAATAAAAAATAAAAATAAAAATGTTTCATTTTTCTAAATGACACGTATTGTAATAATCAAATATATACCAATTAATTATGTATTTTTCCAACTTTGGAAATATCTCATAGGACTATAGTTTGTGTTTTTTTAATTGCAAATATATAAATTATTAACCATGTGGAAGAACAAGATTGTATTTAAACTTTTTACTTAAATTGAAAAAAAGTAAACGTGGATCTTATAAGATTATAATAGTAGTTGAAATAATTAAAGATAATTTAAATTACACTTACCATATGATTTTTTTTTTTTTTTAAAAAAACTTGCAATTTACATTTAATTACAAATTACATGACTTTATTGTGTTGATGATTTTTTTTTTCTGAAAAAAGCCGTGAAGCTAAAATTTCACTAAGAAAATTTAAAGTATAAAGAAGTAAACAACATAAAAAAAGAAAATTCACTGGATTCAATATTTACTATATTACATATACGTAATACTAACTTTATATGTACATTGCATATTTTCAAACACGTACATAACTCTACTTCCTGCCGTCAGCGCGTATAACTCAAATTCAATATTTTTATAAATACAATATAATAACTAGCATGTTTTCATATGCTTATTTAAGGGACCATACTACCATTGTTAAATACAAATATCAATCAATCTTCTTCCTCAAATTCTTGAGGAAAAAAAAATGGATTGGGAATTTAATTTTTACATACTTTGTTCTACTATAATCTTTTTATTAGCTTTTATCTTCTTGATTTACCAAAAAAATTCATCTTTTTCTAAGTACAATTTACCTCCAGGACCAAATGGATTACCAATTTTTGGTAACATATTTGATCTTGCTGGATCAGAACCATACAAAAAAATTGCAAGTTTAAAAGACAAATATGGCCCTATTTTATGGCTAAAAATTGGTCCCTCAATGAACATAATGGTAATTCAAACATCATATTCATCAAGTGAATTATTCAAGTATCATGATGTTACATTTTCAGATAGGAACATAGTTGATGTTAATTTAGCACATAATTTCTATAAAGGGTCAATGGCTTTAGCTCCCTATGGTAATTATTGGCGATTTTCGAGACGAATTTGTACTGTGGAAATGTTTGTACACAAAAGGATAAACGAGACAACACTCATCAGGCAAAAATCGATGAATAGAATGCTTGGATGGATAGAGAAAAAAGCGAGCTCAGGAGGAGGGGTAATCGAGGGGATTGAAGTGACACGTTATGTGTTCCTAGCATCGTTTAATATGTTAGGTAACATGATTTTGTCTAAAGACTTAGTGACGGATTTAGAATCTGAAAAAGGGTCAGTGTTTTTTAACGCGATGATGGGGATCATGGAATGGTCCGGCGTTCCGAATATTTCGGATATTTTTCCATGTATAAAAATGTTTGATCTACAAGGTTTAAGAAAAAAAATGAAACGTGATATGGGAAAAGCTATAGAAATTATTAAGAATTTTATTGAAGAACGTATCGAAGAAAGGAAAAAAGGTAAAGAAAATAAATCAATTAAAGATTTATTGGATGTTTTGCTTGATTTTGAAGGAAGTGGAAAAGATGAACCAGCTAAATTATCAGAACATGAAATCACAATTATTATATTGGTAAGTTCTTTATTACTTTTTTCGTCTCAAATTATTTATCGTGATTTCAAATTATTTTTTCTTAGAGAGAAATCTTTTTACCCGTTCAATTGTTTTATGATGGGTAATATAGAAATTCCGAGATTTTATCTAGGTTCTAAATTTTATTCTCTTTGTTCTAATTTATGTGATATGATTTGGTGTGCAAAAGTGATATATTGACTAAGTTTTAGTGTAAATATACATATAAAAATTAAGTACTCTATAGTATAGTATTATCTTCGTTCCATTTTATATGTCATCTTTCGAATTTCAAGAGTCAAACAAGTCTATCTTTGATCGTAAAGTTCTCATAGATCTTTTAAACATTTTGAATTATCAATTGCTGTGACTTAAAGTGCTTTTTACGTAATTTACAAATATATAAATTTCATTTCAAAAAAATTGAAGATTCCATAAAAACAAATTTCCAATCAAACTTAAACTGTTTGACTCAAAACATAAAATGTGTTGTATACATTGGCACGGAGGGAGTAATGAATAATTCAAAATATTCAAAAATAGTAAAATATACATGGTTAAAAATGTTATTTATTTCTCTAAATAATAAGTGTCACATAATATGAAACAAAAGGTGTAGTATTTTATCTCGAAAGAATTTGACTTACATGAATGCGAGTCTAAAGATTTTTATCTGTTGTAACTTGTAACTTACCTGATTTTTAATATTACAAATCTCTTTTTTTTTTATAGAGAATGTTGTGATATAATAGTATAAAAATTCTTTAGAGAGACGATGTATATAAGTTAAACTCGTTTTCGAAAATTTCGTAGGAGATGTTTCTAGCTGGAACAGAAACAACTAGTAGCAGTGTGGAGTGGGCATTGACTGAGTTATTGCGCCATCCACAAGCAATGACCAAAGTAAAATTAGAAATTTCACAAGTAATTGGTCCTAATAAAAAGTTCGAAGAGCGTGACATAGACAGTCTACCTTATATGCAAGCGATTCTCAAGGAATCGTTACGTTTACATCCTCCACTCCCTTTCTTAATTCCAAGAAAAGCAATTCAAGACACAAAGTTCATGGGCCATGATGTACCAAAAGGGACTCAAGTGCTTGTGAACGTCTGGGCAATTGGAAGAGATCCTGAATGTTGGAACGACCCTTTTGAGTTCAAGCCCGAGAGGTTTCTTGAATCGAAAGTAGATGTTAAGGGGCAAAATTACGAGTTAATTCCATTTGGTGCTGGAAGAAGGATGTGTGTTGGCCTTCCTTTAGGTCATCGTATGATGCATTTCGCGTTTGGATCGTTGCTTCATGAATTCAATTGGGAGCTTCCTAATAATGTTTCTCCTAAGTCCATTAACATGGAGGAAAGTATGGGAATTACAGCAAGGAAAAAACAATCATTGAAAGTGATACCAAAAAGAGTTTGATATTAGTTGTGTATTTATAATTTTTCTCATGAATTAGTATTGGTTTGGTTGAAAGTCTTTCTATGTAAATTTATTATAGTTTGAATGATTTAATGAGGTGAGAATATATGTTAATCAATCATATGATTAAGTGTTAAAAGTCTACGTACAAATACGTGTTATAAATTTATTGACTTGATATAGACACCAGATGTGAATAATACAATATAGAACTACTAGAGTTGAAGCAACATCATACTACCCTTTGTTTTCACTTTTTATGTCGACAACCGATAAAAATTGAGTTTTATGAATAAAATTCTGCTACTAAAATATATTATTTATATTTATTTTATAGATATTTTGAGTTAAAGTTATTGAATTCAGATGAACATTACGACATGTACGCCTTCTTTTATGTTTGAATTTTGATGAAGTCCTACATGTGGAAAGAAAATAATTTTCGAAGACATTACTATGAAAATTACATTTTTATAACTTGTATTTAGGGACAAAATTTAAATATTTGCCAAAAAAAGAAAGAGAGGCCATCTTGTGCAAATAATCCAATACCATAGCTATTTCTCACATTGTGTGAAATATTTCATTTTTACTTAAATAAAAGTTCTCAAATATTTCTAATGGGCTAATGTTTCTCAAATATTTGAAATATCTTCATAAAACTACTTGTATGAACTCATATGTATCTAGTATGTATATATATGTATATAATAATTGTATAATGACATCTCAAAATAAAATGAAGACACCACATACATTGAATCATGCTCAAAGGTATACAATTACAATTTCGGGAAAAGGTAGAAGTACCTCCCTAAACTATGACCAAAATTCCCATGGAAACACGCCTTAACTAAATTAAGATTTTATTAGCCCTCTGAATTCATTTTTTTAAAAAAAAATTTTGTACACCTTTTTAGCTTATATGACATCGATATATCTCCCACGCGCCTCAACTGCAAGGAGTCACGGGGTGTGCCACATAAGCTAAAAGGTGTACAAAACTACTAAAAAAATGAATTCAGAGGAATAATAGAACCTTAGTTTAGTTAATTCGATCATAATCTAAGGGGTACTTATGTCTTCTCCCTTACAATTTGAGCTTTAACTTCTACTTATTCTTATTTTTTTGTCCCTTGGGGAGGGGGGGGGGGAGGGGTTACACAATATTTTTTATGTACAAACATGGTATAGCCTTTAATGGAATTGCTTTCTTCAAAGTCATCCCCATTCTTTCATTCATGTCCAAATCTTGTGGTTTCACTCCATTAGCTAAAACCCAATCAAACTTGTGTAGAATTGACCCTAAAGTAAGTGGTAACATACGAGAAGCAAGGGGAACGGCAGGGCACATTCTTCGACCAGAACCAAATGGTATGAACTCAAAATGATGACCTTTATAATCTACCATATTAGGTTCCAAGAATCTCTCTGGCTTGAATTTCAAAGGATCTTTCCACGTCTTTGGATCCCTACCAATCGCCCAAACGTTAACAAGAATTTGTGTTTCTTTTGGGATGTGATAACCTAACATGTTACAAGAGTCCATGGCCATGTGTGGGACTAAGAATGGAAGCGGAGGGTGTAACCTTAGGGTTTCTTTGATCACCGCGTTTAAGTAAGGAAGTTTGTCCAAGTCTTCTTCTTCTAGCTTTTTCGAGGGGTTGATGACTCTTCTTAACTCATCTTGAACTTTTTGGAGAGTAGTAGGGTTGTGGAGTAGCTCAGCCATTGCCCATTCTAATGTACTTGTAGTTGTATCTGTCCCTGCTGTAAACATCTCCTAATAAAAAAAGACAAAATCAAACACTTTAATCTTAATATCTATACGCTATAGTATGCTTTTATTTATTTAGTTATGTCTTCAATCAGAATCGCGCTTTTAAAAACAAAACGTATACCACTAATTAAGAGAAACTTAAAACCTCTTAATGAAACTTCAAAGTATAAATCCCCTAAATATATTGATAGTAAATTTTGTTTAAAATAAACACTTTTGATATCCATTTGGAGAGTTTTTTCATTACTTAGTGTATATCATGTTTAAATACAAACTTATTGTCATTTAGTCAAATAGTTGGGCTGAGTTTGATATATTCTTTTTCCCCAATCCAAATAAATAGGACCATCACACAAAGTGTAGCCCAACAAAATAATATTATTAATTTGCTTTATTATTTGGTGGTTATTGAACACCAAAATCATATCCAACAAGATAATTTAAAATTTGAAATCATTAGGTAATAATAAATAATCATTATTATTGGACTCATTTACCTACCAATAAATGATGTTAGTACCTTGATAATAGAACATGTTATAGTACGATATATATAAGTTAAATTTTAAAATATACGAGCATATAGAGTATTACTTACAAAAAGTATGATATTAATCGTTCGAGATGAAAACCTAGAAGGCCCCTCAACACCATCACCACGATATCGAAGAAGTACATCTAAATAATCCTTTTTTCTCTCATCACCATTTTCGATATCTTCCATTCTTTCTCTAAGGTATTCACCCGCGATATCAAATGCCCTTCTAACATGAAATTGTGTCTTCCTCCTTATACCTTGTGGATCAAGACATCTCAAAATAGTAAAGTAATCCGCGATATTAGGTTTTCCTGCATACTCCATAACTTTTCCTGCATGGTAAAAGAACTTTGCACCTCGATCGGATGTTGGATCAACTAGGTCTTTTGAAATCATAAGGTTTCCAATTAGGTTAAATGACATTAAGAAGAAAAACCTTCCAACATCAATGGAAGTTGTGCTTGAATTAGCCACGTCTTCCATGAATTTAAGCATTTGATCTATGCATTTTGTACGTACACCTCTCATGGCGTCAAGACGACTTGTAATGAAGAACTCTGTGGTGCATAATCGTCTTAGCATACGCCATTGTGGACCATATTGATTAGTGATGAGTGAACCCTCATTTCCTATATCGCCTTTCATGGATTCGTAAATCTTTCTACCTGACAGCACCAGAGGTGTGGTCTAGCGGTTAATTAAGTTTACTAATATAGTTTTTTATTAGCTAATGAAGTATATAGGAAAATATAATGGAAGAAGAGTAGAGTTTAAATTTAACCATATATGTTACTACCTCCGTCCCATTTTATATGTCATATTTCGGATTTCAAGAGTTAAACAAGTTTATCTTTGACCTTAAACACTTTGAATTATCAATTATTGTGACTCATAGTACTTTTTACGTAATTTACAAATATATAAATTTCATTCCCAAAAAATTGAAGATTCCATGCTCAAATTTCCGGTCAAACTTAAACTGTTTGACTCTCAAAACATAAAAAATGTCATATAAATTGGAACAGAGAGAGAGAGTAATTAAAACCCTGAAAAGTCGAAGTAAATACAAGTTGATATATAACACCATTATTAAAACACTTTTGTTCCTTAAATTATTTCATAATTTGATTTTAGTACACATAAATTTGCTCGATGAAAATCATGGGATATATAAGAAAAACATCCACATTTATAGTTGTGCATATAGTTATGAAAATCACGAGAGATCAGGGTTTATATTTCAAAAAATATATATATATATCAAAAAAAAATATTTATATATAATCGAGGTACGTGAAAGATGTACCTGCAAGGACAATGTCATGATTCTTGAACATTTCACGAGCCACTTCATTAGATGAAATAACTATTGTGGTCATTGAACCTAGCCATAGGGTCATCATAGGACCATGTTTGTTGGCCAATTTTGCAAATGATACATGTGGTGCAAAACCTGATTGAAAAATGTTGGCTAATAGTTGCCACCACCGTGGTCCTGGTGGCAACCGCCCATATTCCTCGAGTCGTCGTTGTCGTCGCTCCGTCAATATAGCCCATGCAACCCATGCAAGTAAAAGTAGGACCAAACCTAAAATCTCATATTCCATTTTCACCTTTTTTTTCCCTCTTTGATATATAATCTGCATATATCAAAAGAAATAACAAAGTAATTAGCAACTTAAGCGAGTGTTTGACCATAAATTTAGTTAAAATTTAAAAAAAAAAAGAGTTTTTCAAGCTTTGAAGTCGTATTTGCACATGCATAATATTTATTACTTGGATATATTTGTGAGGTAAAAAAGTTATTTCTGATAAACCCTCTGCTCTGAATATTTTTTGAAACAAATTTGCAAGAAAAAATGACAGCAAAAATAGCGAGGATGGCATACTTTATCAACAAATTATAAGAAAAAATATTTTCTGATAGTAAAAAATAAAAAAGAGTAATTGTGAAGAAATTAAAAAGAATTTAGAGATCATGAAAAATAAATCTGAGGAAAAAGATTGAAGGAATCAACCTGAGTGAATGTACAAATTTTGTGTTTAACCAATGAGAGTATTTATAGAGAAATAGTACTATACTATAGTGCTGTTTCTTTTCCTTTTTTGGGGAAGTTTTTTATACAGGGAAAAGGACAAAGATTCTCGAACTATCAATGGTATGCAGATACACTCCGTCATATTTTAGGGACATTGGTGCCTCTACCATAAAAAAACTAGAGCATATATATCCTTTATACTAACGGACATACATGTGTCATCGGATCAGTGGATAAGACTGTGTCATGTGTCCCTATTTAGTATTCCGTTAGAGTGAAGGGCATATATGCTTTAGTTTTTGGAAAGCAGAGATACAAATGTCCCTAAAGTAAAACGAATGGTATCTGTACACTATTTGCAATAGGTCGGAAATATATTTGTCTTTTTCCCTTTTATATATACATAACTAACAAAAATAATTATTTTGATGAGGAAGAAGGTCAAATCACAATAAATAAAAGAATTGTCCCTTGTGATGAAGAGAAGCAATATGGCATCTTCATCCTTTTGGTTCCAAAAAAGAAGAAGAAGAAAACAATTAATTATAATTAAAATAATAACTATGAGTGTGAACGAGACATATCATGTATTTACAAATTTAATGAGTATCAATTATAATTTTTTATTATGAATTCAACATGTAATCTCATCATTTAGTATATATTTTTGGATAATATATTTTAATTATTTCATTTTGTCAAGTTCAATATTATCTAGATTAGTCAATAAGATATATTTATATTCTTGATGAAATGATAAAAAAATTCTAATTTGTAACAAAAATTGATTTTATTGATCGACTTAAGCAAGAGGTATTAAATGATTAATTTAAGCCGTCAATCTAGATTACATTTATAGTTCAAAATGACTTATTACAATTATGATTAAAATTGTTAGAGTGTTCAAAAGTTAATAATTTTCTTTTTTTAGAATTTTAAAATAATTCGCAGTTGTTATAATTTATATCACAACTTCTATTTTTTGAATAAACATTTTATCTGCACTGAATAAACTCTAAAAAATTTAATAAGTTATAAGTTATTATAATAATTTATTTTTTAATATGATAAAAATAAAATTTGCTTATATTTTATTTTAATACATGACAAAGAAGATGACGACGTATACCCAAATATCATTGTTGTATTAAAGAGATACTGCCAAATTATAATCGAATAAAATTCTCAACCAATAATTAATAATTCAAAAAAGAAAGAAATATATAGTTTTTCCACTCTAGGATTCCACTCGTGGCTACTTAAAATCATTTTTTTTCTATTGAATTTTTCGAAAAATGTTCGATAGTTAGTTTCGAATATATATATATTTTAAGATTGAATTAGTAGAAAAGAAAAAAAAATAGTATTCTATATTTTTATTTCAAAATATTAAGAAGCTTTTCAGTATTTTAAGAATTTATTTCTTATTACATATTTTTCGAGTGATTTGATTGAATAAAAAACGAATAGAAAAAAAATCATAGTTATAATATAATTTTTTCACTAATTCTCGATTAGAAAAAAGTCTATGTTTCTAATAGTTAGTGAAAGTAAATTAGGTATATTATTATAATTTATCATGCTAAATGCTTAAAATAAAAATAATATTAAGAACACAATGCAATTTGTTTTAATTGAAAAGAGGGTTTGATTATTTAATTAAAAAATAATATGTTGCATTTGGAATTTATGGTTTCATTGCCGACCTTATATTATAACACCATTTGCTTAACACATGTTCATTAATATAGGATACTTAATCAAATAAATAATTAATAAAAAGATATACAGTATTTATTTGTTGAAAAGTCATTTTCAATATTAAATTAGTCTTATGTATCGACTCTATAATGACACATTAAAAACTCTAAAATACATCTATATCAATGACCATTCGGACTGATAATTACTTCTTCATTTATTTTAAATTATTTATCGTATTTTTCTTTTACATTTTATATGAATGGTTAGTATTAGTACATATTATTTCAAAATATAACACATTTGTAATGATTAACTCATAAGTATAGTATTTACATATACTCTATCATAAATAATGTAACAAATTTTAAGATATACAATTTTTTTTTTTTATGTTTTATGCATTAAATGATACTCCTTTTCTGGTATAAAATATTTTTAATATGCATCGCGCTACAAAAAATAAGTGTGAATTACATAAAGATTTTTTTAAAAATTAGCATAAAAATTTGCAAAAGACTGATTTTTCATCAAATATTCACACTAATTTTTAAAAAATCTCCATATAATTTACTGTTTTTTTTAAGTGTACACGAGCAACGAATCCAAAATATTCAGTTATAATATTAAGATGATATGGAATGGCCGCAATATCTGTGATAAAATAATATAATGTTGCTTTCTCAATTATTTACGTGATAGTGGAGGCCACTTGATGAAAATTATACACTAATAAATTATTAATATATATTATGGATCTTCCTAATTACATGACAATTATTTCTCCATAATTCATTGGTATGATTGTGGTTTAGTTTATTGTTGTACTTAATAATATGGAATGTTTTTTTGTTATAAATTATAAATTTTAATAAATAAATAAAATAATTTTGGTATAACTTTATTTATTCTCTAATGTTTTTGGTCGCTTTTGACGTAATTTTTAAACTATGATGACGTGGATCTCTTTAAGCTTTTATTTTATCTCCATCAAAGAATTTTGAGAATTTTCGAATTGTCAAGAATAGTTTGATTATATCTTGATCTTTATAAATATTTCTAGAGTTTATGGAACTTTGAAATATCTTTTACTCTTTTACATAAAGTAAACCTTTAAAAGTTCTAACATAAATTAAACTCATTTTATATAATAAAATTTTGAAATTAAAAAACAAACGAAAAAGGGCCTAAAATATCTTCGAAGTATTGGAAATGGTACAAAATTACCCCTCATCCACGTATTGGTTCCAAAATGCCCTTTTCATTCACCTATTGACTCCAAAATGCCCTTTTTATTCACCTATTGGCTCCAAAATACCCTTGTCATTCACCTTTGGGTTCAAAATTGACCACTTATTTGACGATTTAAAAATTAAATTGTTTAAATATGTTTTAATATACTTGGCGCTCAACTATTGGTTATATGCTATAGATAACAAAAGCAAAGCAAGACAACACTCTACCCCTACTGACTTTCTATATACCATAATCCTCGACCTTCACTCCTTCTTATCTAGAGTCATGTATTCTCGATAATGTAAAACTACGACATCAAAATATTATAATAGAGTCAACAAGAGAGGGATAACATATAACACATACTATGTTTTTTTGAATTCAGCAGAATTTAACTTATCTTTTGAGATGTACTAAATGGAATATATAAAATAGAGGTGGTCCTCATAATTGAGAAAATTTTACATATTTGTGGAGTGGTACAAGTTGTATACATCATGGCAATCCAATTTAATTTTATCATATGTCATATACATTTGAAGATGTGGTCCTTTTGTGGGGGACAAGATGATCAATTTTTGTTTTGAGGTTGACTCAAAAAATATATGTTTATCATACAAAGTACAAGATAAAAATTAAGGGGGAAGAAAATATTATTACCCTTGGAAATGATTTGTGTTTATATGAACTTGATTTTTTGGATGTAAACTAAAAGAATCTTAATGTTGAAAGTGAAATTTATGGATTCAGGAGAGGTGGAGGTAGGTCGAAGAATCATTGGACAATGAAGAGAGGTGATTAGACAGAACATGACGTAGTTGCATCTTACCAAGTACATGACGTTAGATAGAAAGGCTTGGAGGGTACAAATTAGGGTAGAAGCTTAGTATGAAGAAATGCACGTATACTAGTAATTAAGTAGGAGTACTGGATTGTCTTGTTTAATTACCTAACTAGTAGATGTAGTACCACTCTTGTGGTTTCTTATTCTTTGATTTATGTTACTGTTTGTTGCTTCGTGTAGTTCGATTATAGAATTATTGTTGTAGTATATGAATTTGTTAGTCATTTGCAACAATAGGTTAGAATTTAGCATATTGTTGTAGTATATGAAATTTTTCAGGGTTAGCGTTTATGGATTTATAAGTAATGGATGCAATGGTTTTATCAAATTATTGGTGTTATTTATCAATAAAATCGATTAGGGTTAGTGATTGAGACTGTTTCAATAACTTTCCCTTTGTCCCATTTAAGTACATGCCTGACATCTGAATAAGGTTGAAGAGAAGAGCTAGTAAGAGAAGTTAAAAATATTAAGGATGTAACTCTCCTACTGGAATTTTTGACTAAACTAAATCATTATATAAAACAATTTATAAAAATAATATATTTTTCTAAAATTTTACAAAACTAATATAAACGTATTTCACAGTAATGTTTTTGGGTATATTTCATTTTAAAAAAACTAACAACGTTAGGTTGATATATGTTACTGTAAGTAACGTTTTACTCCTAAAACGTTACTGTGAGTAACGTTTTAGGAGTAAAATGTTACTATGAGTGACATATATTAATCTAACGTCGTCAGCTTTTAAAAAAATAAAATATACCCTAAAATGTTACTGTGAATTATTATGTTGTGATACTCACGAATCAGGATCCAACTAGTTTATACATCATTCTCAAGAATGAAATTCAAGTTATATATGCTTAGTAGGCTGTGCTATTTTTTCATGGAAAAATTAAATAATTAGACATAGTTCATTATCAAATATACTATTATTATTTATAATTTAAAATATTACACATCTTATCATTTATTGAGAGTTTTCTATATATGTTACACGTAGATACATGTATTTTTGCTACTAAATACACAAAAATAACAAAAATAGGGAGAGAGACGAGCAAAATTAGGGAGGGAGGCTAATGAGATTCCATGTATTTCCAATACATGTGAATCACTCTAGACACATGTATCTATATGTATCTGGTGTAAAGTGCATGTATCTAGGATATCAAATACATGAGAGAGTAATGAGAGAGATGTGAGAGAGGCGAAAGAGATTTATTATGTATTTCATATACATGTGAATTCACTTGGATACAATATATCTTGAACAAATCACACTTAAATTTGACCTCATGTATGAGAGATACATCTTAAGGCACCAAAATATGATTGTAATATAGCAAGCAAGAGTGTATCTAAGTAATTAGCTCCTAAACTAATGGGATTTAGGTAAGTCTCCCATTTTTCGGTTAGTTATTATTTGTGTTTTGGAAAAATTATCTAATTACAAATAACTTATTTTATCACATTCTCTAAAAGTCTCTACCATTTGAAAAAATTACAAAAATCTCTACTCTCTTCTATTATTGGATACAATACTTTACGTGATGTATCAGTAGGATACATCACTTTACGAGATGTATCGGGACGTTGAGTGATGTATACAAAATTAAAGTGTGATATTTCGAGATGTTGAACGATGTATTCGAAACCGAGGTGCAATGTACCGCGACGTTTTGAGATGTAACTGGACTTCACCAAATTTAAGAAACTTTTGTCATTTGAAAAAGAATAGAATGTAATTAGCTCTTAACACCATGAGATTTGTGTAAAATTCTCTACCATTTGAAAAATTACAAAAATCTATACTCTCTTCTGTTCTTGGATACATCAGTTAGAACGAGATGTATCGGACGTTGAGTATTAATGTATACAAAACCAAAATGCGATGTTTCGAGACATTGAGCGATGTATTTGAAATTGAGAGCGATATATCAGGACATTTGAGATGCATCCGAATCCCACCAAAATTAAAGATTTTTTGTAATTTATAAAAGAATATGGATAAAACGTAATCAGTTCTTAACACCATGAGATTTGCGTAAAATTCTCTCTTATAATTACTTGAAAACTTATGTGTCTTACTACATGAACTAACCCAATGGTTATCCAAAAGAAGTTTGGGCTGTTTTCAATTACCAAACAAGCCCGAAGCAATATCAAAACCAATGGGAACCATTACTTTAGCAAGAATTTTTTTTTCACCTAATAGAGGGATTGACATGTAAGTATACTTAAAGAAAATTAATAAAATTAATTTTTGAATTAACAAAGAATAGAAGTAAAGAAGAATTAATGAAAAAGACAATATTTATAAAACAATAAAAAAGAGTTGAAGTCAAACGCAAGATTCAAACTTAGTATATACTCTAATTTTTTTTATACGTATACATATATACATATAAAGTTTTATCTGAGATCCCTAAGTGTCGTAGCCTCAGTACCATACATAAATCCGCCCCTAGTTGGATTGGGAGTGGGGTACGGGAGGTAGTTATGAGGGCGATGGTCAAGACTCGAGAGGTGGGATTAGAATTATTGAGTGAGCAGGGAGGAGACAATGAACTTGAAATATCACTTGTAATTATGATAATTTTGTTTACTCTATTTTCATAACAGAAGTCAATTTCCTCGTCTTAAGTAATTTAATATTTTCAAATTATATTTTTTAGAACATTTTAATCATCAAACATAAATAAAAAAAATATAAAATGTTTTCCACCACACGTCCATAGTGTAAAGATCTTTTTATCATTGACGTATTTTAATAGGTTATTTATTTTTCTTAGGTACTAAAATACAGCTAGGTGTTGTTGCATATCACTTTATTTCATTAATATTAATTAAAATAGTAATTTAAAAAAAATAATAATAATGTAATTAGCAAGCCATAGAAGTCAAAGTTTTACCAAAAAACTTTATATTAAAGTTATAATCCATTTTATTTCCCTTTATCCGACCAATCTAATTAGCAACATATCTTCTTAAGATCTCATTGTTTAATTTACATCAAAGTGTTTTTCCTATGGGAAAATAAGGTATAAATTTTGTTTATTTCTTCACTTTATAAATAATATTTTTAAATTTTAGTTAGAAAATGAAGAATTTTACTGTGACGTGAATTCAAATTAGTTAGATTAATAAATACTGAATACTATATTAAAAAGAGAATGAATGAGAGAGAGGTAATGCATATATCATCTATTTTACGATCATTATTTAAGTCATAACTAAATTTTTTATATACTCCTTCCGTTCAGAAATGTTTGTCATGTTGCGCTTATCGGAAGTCAATTTGATTAATTTTCAAAGGTAAATTAGATCACATGAATTCAATATTATAAACAAAAAAAAAAAATTGATATTCTAAAACTATATGAAAAATACTATAAATTACAATTTTTTTGCATATTAATATGATGAAAAAATGCATCTTAAAATGTTAGTGAAAGTTTTTATAGTTTGACTCTAAAAATAGAAATCATGACAAATAATACCGGACAAAGGAAGTATAAGTTTAGCTACTTTGAAAATAATTTTTGATATACGAGCCTGAAATAGTATAAATGTGTGTTATTAATGTTTAAATTATCAATCGTTATATTTATTAATGTTTTATTAAATAGTATAAATTTTTATAACCAACTTTTTCTAGGATTATTCTTGAATTGCCGTTGTTATAATTTGAAAATTGTGTGCCTTGGATACCAGTTAAATATTTATTGAAAACATTATATTTATTTAATTTGATGTTCTTAAAAAATTATTTTGTAGAATGGTTTTTTGAGGAAAATTAGAAAATTATTGTTGGCAGGAAAGAAATAATGGAGAAAATAGTTTTATTATGATGGCAATTAATGAAATCATTTCAATTTGGTACATAATTAAATTTGAAAATTTTGGTTAATTATTGGTAATTATTATGTTTCATTCTGTTAAAATGTCACCAAATTGACCTTAGTAAAGGTGTAGGGTTTAAAGTTTATAAAGTTAATAAGTTATTATGGAAACTTTTATGGTGATTAGACTCACCATCTAATATATGGTGGTTAATGTATTGTATTATTATCGTATCGTATCGTATTGTATCTTTCTGATGAATATAGTTTTGAATAGATTGTATTGTTATATTATATCATATATTTATAATTTAAGGAATCAAATTATCAAATAAAATATGATATGAGGTAAAACAGTTATACATATAAGATAAATGATAAAATAGATTATAATATAATCAACAAAGACAAATAAAAAATAGAATAGCGAAATGATTATACCAAATCAGTTACTACATACGCTATAGTTTTTCGCCCTTACACGTGCAATGATTATGGTACATTAAAATTTAAGTAACAATAATCAAAATAAATAATAAATTTAAATTAACAACCCCCCTTTTTTTTTTGTTTCCAATTGTCTTCGAGTCAACTCTCCAAATCTTACAAGTTCGTTAAAAAATAATGACATTTTTCTAAATTTAAAATAAATTAATTCAGACTTCTAATTTTCTTTTGTCCTTCATAAATAGTAACGAGTTTTTACAACTCCACCAAATATTATGATATGTCTAAATCATAGGTTTTAAAAAACTATCATAACACAAATATTATGATATATTATAAGTTCAAAAATCATAATTTTTATAATATTGAGTCATATTACCAGACAGAAATTGAAATTATGAAATAAGTTAAGACTTTTTAAAGACAAAAATTGACAAGTTGATAGGTCAGTTTCACCTTAACTACCAACTACTTTTATTATATTAGTGCATTATATTATATGTTATATAAACTATAAAGTAACTAAAAGGACTAATTATTCCCAAACTTTACAAAATTTATAAATTTGTATACCGCTCTTTTTATTCAAAACTTAAATGTCCTACAAAATGGTTCTTGTATAAGAAAAAAAAATTGTTCATTTATGTTCAAAATTATAATATTTTTATGTATGACAAATATTAGAACTTTTCAAAAGAGAAGGAAAAAAGAAAGTTGCATGGTTCACTTGATAAGAAAAAATATTCAAATTTAGTTTAATTTAAGCCATTGACATTTTTTTCCTATAACGACGAATCGAATTATCATCATGGGTTGTGATAAAACAGATAGAATTTCATCATTTTTTAATTAAAATTTTCGAGTTTCAAAATAAAGAAATTGATTCGTTTTATCCTTTTATCTACGCAATTTTGTGTCTCCTTTATAATCGTGTTGAGCAAAAACCTAGTGTTTTGTTGTGATCAAGGCAACTATTGTGGTATTTTCCTAGCATCTTTCTCTTTGTTGAGTTATAAGCTATACAGATTATCTGAATCCAATTCGAATATTGAAAAGAAAGAATCATACGTCTGACTAAAAATCACTTAGGCAATCTTAATAGCTCAATGAATTGATAACTTAAGTTTTCACCTTATATTAAGCGGTTTGATTCCTCGTGTTATAATTTTCTCCCTCATTTCTCCTTCCCGACCCCGATATAATTAAAACAAGAAAAGACTAGAAAAAGGAAAAGAAAACTCTTTCACCTCATGTCCACTCTTTTTTTTTTTTTAACCCACTTTGCCTTTACTTGATTCCATTTGCTATGGGAGTGGAGAAAAAAGAACTTCAATCATTTCTATAAAAAAAATAAAAAATCATATGCTCATGCACCATCTTTAATCATTTCACACAACTTTTTCTTTTCCTCTCTTAAAAAAATAAAAATAAAATCATAGCGACAAGATTTAACTCGATTAGAAATCAATATAGAATTTAAAGTTATTTTATTATGTTAAAAAAATTTACTACATTTATATACTCTTTTTATCACTTGAATATTATCAATCATGTCTTCTCATTTAACTTTAAAATTATTAATAATTAAGGGACCATTTTTGTTATTTTTCTCATCCTCAACATTGTCTTCTCCCTATCTTATAAGAGTTTAAC
This sequence comes from Solanum chilense, assembly GCA_032847665.1. NCBI lineage: Eukaryota > Viridiplantae > Streptophyta > Magnoliopsida > Solanales > Solanaceae > Solanum > Solanum chilense. The sequence continues at coordinate 3,230,875 of CM064971.1, read as the reverse complement.
TACTATCCACCGATAGTGGACAAAAAAATTACACGAGCATATTATTTTTGGAAATATTTAATTTTTTTAATTAATATATTTAAATATTATTAATATTAAAATAAAAATAATAACAGAGTGTTATATGGTAACTTGAATTCTAAATTAATTGTACAAATTTGATTAGGATTCTTATTTGTCTTACCAAAAATAAAAAATACAAAATTCTTTCAGCTTTCTTAGTTATATTAACGTTCCTTCTTCTTCTACATACACTATTGAAGCAACCAACTATCCACCATTGAAGCAATTTGAAACAATTATCATGGTAGCGTTTTCCTCGTATATCTTTTTTTTACATAACTTATTAAGTCTTTTTCGCAACATGAATAAATGTTTAGAGAGTATTTTCATTGATTCAATTTTTTTTTCTTATTCGATCAACAACACAACAAATCAACTGAAATAAACTTGTATTTATGTACCACTATATGTAGTCCAGTTTAACTAGTACTCAAAGTTCATATATCAAAATAAATTAAACGTTTCAAGTTTAGAACTTTTCAGCAAAAAAAATTTAATTAATTTTTTTTATTTTAATATTAATAATATTTAAATATTTAAAGATTTTTATTTTAATATTAATAATATTTAAATATATTAATTAAAAAAATTAAATATTTCCAAAAATAAGATGCCTATGTAATTTTTTTGTCCACCGTCCGTGGATAGTAGTTAAACTCATCTTATAATGTCTTACTTATATATATAAATAGAAAGACCAAATAAAAAGATAAATGTACACAAATTCAACTTTATTGTACTGTTTTCTTTCTAAATTTTAAAACAATCTAATCTACAGACTGTCCACAAATTCAACTTTACTTTTTGTACTCTTTTGTTATTTTATAGTATATGATATACATGAATATATAACCTCTATAACTAAATTAAGTATACACATTATCTTCTTAATTTATCACTTTACTAAAAAAAAAAAATTAAGTGTAATTTATCAAAATGAATTTGAAACTAGACAATCTTAAATTTTTTATTTCACTAGTTTCGTACATAAAATTTTAAGTTTAACAAGATTTGTTCTATAAGCCAAAAAAATTAAAATTTGACCTTGAAAGTTGTCCGTAAAGTAATCGAGAAAACAAAAATTTATTATCAGTCATTTTTAATATTATGTGAATTGTATTTAAATCGCATCTTTATCTTTTGTGATGGTAGAGACTAGAGAAGTTGTTTTCGATAGACGCTCGATTCAAATAAAGCAAATCGAAACAAATTTAAAGAGAAAATATAATAAAAGAATCATTTTGAAAATTAGTAGAAAAATAAACCGTAATAACTATAGCTAATACGATAATCAAAATAAAAGGTCAGAAAGAAATTAATATAAATATCGAATACGAATAAATTTTACCCGCTACGATCACCTACACTATACACAAATTCAACTCTTTTTTGTTCCTTAAATTCAACTTTTGTGTTTTTTTTGTTCACTTCCTAACTTCCCGCGCTTTATGCCTTAAAACCCAAAAAAAAATGAACCGTTTTTTCTCCTCCATTCTCCTCCTCACACTTCTCATCTCCGCCGTGACCGCCGCCGTAACCGCCGCCGGCGACGGCAACGACACCGCCGCACTCCTCCTCTTTCAGTCACAAACTGACATCCATGGTACTCTCCTTCATAATTGGACACTTCCGGTGAACTCCACCACCGCCTGCGCAGCTCAATGGCTTGGTGTAAAATGCATAAACAACCGTGTCTCCGCCGTAATTCTCCCGTCGTTCAATCTCCGGGGACCTATTACTGCTCTCTCTTCTTTACCTTTACTCCGCCTTCTCGACCTCCGTAACAATCGCCTTAACGGAACCCTCGCACCCATTACCCAATGTACTAATCTTAAGCTCATTTACCTCTCCGGTAACGATTTTTCCGGTGAAATTCCGCCGGAAATTTCTTCTCTCCGTCGTCTCCTCCGCCTTGATGTTTCAAATAACAACCTAGAAGGTTCAATTCCGACTCAGATTGCGAATTTGACCCGATTACTCACACTTCGTTTACAGAACAATGAACTTTCTGGAACAATCCCTAAATCCCTAAATTCTCTTCAAAATCTTAAAGAATTGAACTTTTCTAATAATGAGCTTTATGGGTCTGTTCCAAATGGTTTATACAATCATTTTGGTGAAAATAGCTTTGATGGAAATGAGGGTTTATGTGGAATTGGGAATTTACCTCTATGTTCATATACAGGGGAAATAGTTCCTTCAAACCCTAGCTCTTTGCCTACAACCTCCACTGCAACAATTGAAGAACCCCACGAAAAATCGCGAAAAGGGTTGAGTAGAGGAGGGGTAGTAGCAATAGTGATGGTGAATGTGGTGGCATTGTTAGTTGTAGTGTCATTTATGGTAGCATATTACTGTGGGAAGTATTCAAGAACTCAGAGTTATTCAATGTCAGGAAGTGAGTGTGGGAAGAGAAGGAGTAGTTATTCGAGCGAAAAACGAGTTTATGCTAATAACAATGGTGGTGGTGATAGTGATGGTACAACAGCTACTGATAGGAGTAAACTCGTGTTTTTCGATAGGAGGAAGCCATTTGAGCTTGAGGAATTGTTAAGAGCATCAGCTGAGATGCTTGGTAAAGGGTGTTTAGGTACTGTTTATAAGGCAGTTCTTGATGATGGGATTACAGTTGCTGTAAAAAGATTGAAAGATGCAAATCCATGTCCAAGAAAGGAGTTTGAACAGTATATGGATGTTATTGGGAAGCTTAAGCATCCAAATATGGTGAAACTTAGAGCTTACTATTATGCTAAGGAAGAAAAATTGCTTGTTTATGACTACTTGCCTAATGGGAGTTTGCATTCACTTCTTCATGGTAAACATTAGTTTATCTTCATGTCAAAGATTAAAGATTGTCTCTTTTTGGGGTTGTTAAGGTCTATGTTGTTCGGACTCTTCAAAATGTTAGGGGTGTGTGTCGGATCCTCCAAAAATAGTGCATTTTTGGAGAATTCTGACATGGGTGCAGCATGTTTTGTAATATGACTTTTCAAAAATATTGTGTCAAATTGTCCAAAAATCTCTAGAAATAGTGCATTTTTGGAGAATCCGACACGGATGCGACATGTTTTGTAATTCAAGATTGTCTTTTTTTGGGGTTGGTAAGGGTTATATTGCTCAGACTTCTCATAAATGTTGGCAGGTACGTGTCGGATCCTCTAGAGATCTCCAGAAATAGTGTATCTTTGGAGGATCTGACGTGGGTATGGCAACATTTTTGGAGAGTCTGAGCGCGATGTAGGTAAGATACTAATATTGATGGGTTTTGTTTTCTTGATTATAATAGGACACAGAGGACCAGGTAGGATTCCATTGGATTGGACAACAAGAATTAGCTTGGTGCTAGGGGCAGCTAGAGGGCTTGCTCACATTCATGAAGAATATGCAGATTCAAGAATCCCACATGGGAATGTGAAATCATCCAATGTGTTGCTTGACAAAAATGGTGTGGCTTGTATATCTGATTTTGGGTTGTCATTGCTTTTGAATCCTGTTCATGCCATAGCTAGATTAGGAGGATACAAAGCGCCCGAACAATCTGAAATCAAGAGACTATCTCAAAAATCTGATGTTTATAGCTTTGGTGTACTGTTATTGGAAGTGCTCACTGGTAAAGCTCCCTCAGAGTACCCTTCACCGACTAGACCTCGCGATGAGGAGGAAGAATTGCCAGTGGATTTGCCTAAATGGGTTCGATCAGTAGTGAGGGACGAGTGGACTGCTGAAGTGTTTGATCAAGAACTGTTGAGGTACAAAAACATTGAGGAGGAGTTAGTGTCAATGCTACATGTAGCCATGGCATGTGTAGTGCCATTACCCGAAAAAAGGCCTACTATGGTTGAAGTTGTTAAGTTGATTGAGGAGATTCGAGTTGAACAATCTCCGTTAGGTGAAGATTATGACGAATCGCGTAATTCTCTTTCCCCCTCCCTTGCCACCACTGAAGATGGACTCCCCGTTTACTAATTTATCGATCATGGTGGTTCCGTGGCATTGATGTTTCATAGTCCTAGTAGTACATGTTCAAAATTTGCAGCATCTTACTGCAAATTGTGAAGTTCAAATGTTATGTACTTATGTTATTGCTTTGTGTTATTCCAAATTACTGCACTTTTGGAAAATCTGATGATCCAAAAAGCATATAAGAAGTGCAGCAATCAATCCATTATGTATTTTCTTTTTTCAATGTAATGTTAATTCTTTGTATTTAATTCATTTTCAAGATTCGTATTTTAAGGCAAAACCTCACTCTACTAAGCACATTTTTTACTCTCGAAAAATGAAACGTGAAAAGTAAAAATGAAGGAACTTTAGCGCTATTCGCAACTCCAGTCCAAAAAGTCTATTATGAAGAGCAACATGCTCATTACCAAAAAAGCGACTCTATTTTCAACGTTCTGATCATTAAAACTTGTTAAAATTTTCTGCTATCGTTTATTTTGATATTTAAACTAGAACTTGTTCCAATTGAACGCCTAAGCTATTCAAAACTTGTAATTCTTAATGAATTAATGTATTTATAAAATCCTTATTGACAGTCAAAATAATAATAATAATAATAATAATAACTTGATTAACTTTTTTTTTTTAAACTGTCAAGTATTCATCACTGATGGGAAAAAGCAAAGCAAATTGATGGGCTGTCAATTTTAACACTTTATATTCTTTTCACTTTGGCGTGATTTGCGCAATTTCACTCTTGCCACTTTTGGTGTTTAATTAAGTCAACATACATACTTTCAATTTATATTGTTCGAATTTTTTAAAAATATTAATATATATGTGTTTATTTTTTCAATAATAATATATTTTTGACGAATTTAATATGAATATAATAACACTGGTAAAAAGTTCTGACAACATAGCATTAACTGATTTTACGAATTTGTAAGGAAAAAAATATTGAGTGTGATGGATCCGATGTTATTTAGTTTAGGTGAATAATATTATGTGCTCCAAATTCTTCGTCGCGATATATTTTATTTTAAAGATTTAATAGGAATATAATAATATCGATAAAGAATTTAAGCAACACAGAGTGATCGGGTGAAATTAGTTAAAAGAAAAGGTAACACATCCAATTTGATCCATTAGACAAGGGTTGAATATTTCGTTATATATATATGTAAAAATTATTGAATTTGCGTGATTGACATGTTATATAGTTGATCTAGCCACGGATATATCATAAAGAACAAGAAGAGTAGAATCCTAACCTTTATGTTCTAATTTATGTGGCATCATATATTTATTAGTTAATTTTTTAAAAAGGACGATACATCTCGATATATGAAAGCATTTGTACACTACTCTTTCAAGTCTCTTTTTTATATAAACTTTGGATCGAGTTAAATTATGTTACGTAAATTGAAATGAGTATAAGATTTCAATTTAGAGATTTTATAACCATGGAAATATTAATGATAAATAAGGACAATTTTACTAGGTGGCACAAACTATCTTAGCATGTTATCCAATTAAGAAATGTTTCTTTAACATACGTTGGAACAAGAAATATTAAATAATAGGTATATATTTACTCTATTTTCTAGATTATCATATCGGGTTAGATAGTAAAAGTCGATGCATATTATTGTAGTTCAATTTTACCATCAATGTATACAACTTGAAAACCTTTTGATTTGTAGCAACCACTTATATATATTTACCTTAGCTTTGAGGTTACATACACGATCGTAAATTATAATTATTTTTTAGAGATAAATGTCAAAAACACATTTAAGCTATACTTTTTTTTTAGTTTATACTTAAACTATTGAAAGTTTGAGTTTCATATCTAAACTATCACTTTTTAGTTTGAGAAACACGTCTCTCTCTTTTACACCACTCTCATGACGGTATGTGTAATACACACTCTCTTTTATTTTAAATAATTTCCACATCACACTCCACATGGACAAAATATTCAACCTTGACAAAAAATAAATAAATTATTAGTATTTGTTAAAATTAAAAATTAATAAACTTTTATAAAAAATAATATTTTCTTTATGAAATAAAATGTAAAATATTTTTCTTACTCCACACCATTTTTTAAAGTTTTTTATTTTGTTTAAACTTCTTTTGTAAAAGTATTTCATTTTTTACTTCATCTCGTCCCCCTCATCAAATACTAATTTAGATATTATTTTATTTTCTTAAAAATATAATTCTACTCATCCCACTTAACTGTCCGCTTTTAATTTTTTTCCCAGTGTTTAGGTATATATATCGAAAAAAATTTTTACTTGCCACCACAAGATTTTTTATATTTTTAGTTGTTTATGTTATATTCGGTACATTAGTAGAATTTTTTTCTAAAAATATATGTACGTGCATATCTAACACAAAATAAGAAAAAAGGTAAAAAAACTAAAAATTAGGAGCGAAAAATTAAATAAGATGAGGTAGATTTTTTTTTAAATAAAATAATATCAATTTCTATCGCGGAGGGGGGGAGGATGAAATATGAATTTTTTTAAAAAAAAATTATAAATGATTGTTTTTTTCTTAAAAAGGGATGGAGTCGAGGTGGTGGAGTGAGATAAGAAAAATAATTTAATTTTTTATATGGATAGTAATCTTTAATTTTAAATTAATACTAATTTTTTATTATTTAATTTTTATCTAGATAAAATATTTTATCTATGTGGAATGTCATGTGTCAAAAAAATTTCATATAAAAGTAAGAGTGCACTACACACACCTCAAGGTGTATTTCTCAAACTAAAAAATGATTGTTTAGATATAAAACTCACACTTTCAATAGTTTAAGTATTAAAATAAAAGAAAATGAATAGTTTAGGTGTATCTTTTGACACTTATCTCTATTTTTTAAGTAATACACATTCTTTAACAATATTAATTGTAGGAAAAGTTGGACCACAAGAGGGGTATGATGTAGACAACATGTCCTAATGCAAGTAGTAGTTGTTTCCAAAGTCACAGCGGAAACAACTTTACCAATGCTCCGCGACTCCGATAGGAAAAGGAAAGAAATGAGAAAGAGGCCCAAACTAGAAAGTATTTTGACTTGCAAATCTTCAAAGATCCTAAAATCTCTGTGTATATATTTAAGACAATGCAAAACTAAGTCCCTTCAAAGTTCTAAGACAGCAAAAAAAAATTAGGTTTTCCTGCTTTCTAAAGAACATTAACTTATCTCACTACACATGTTTATAATCCAAACTATAACACTAGTCCAGTTAAAAAAAAAAAAAAAAACTAAACTACAACATACAGTTCATCAGTTCCATGAACTAGATGATATCTTTATCTCTATAATAATCTGTTTGAAGTTGGATCGAATTATCGTCTGAGTATAAAGTCATGGGGATATGATCATTCAACTCAGAAAACTCCATGGTCATTGCAGCCTCAATGCTGCTCTCTCTAAATCACTGTTATCTATAAAGATGAAGGTAAATGACACACATCTCAAGAGAACGCTAGCTAACACGTCCTGTCTGATCGATCAGTGTACCCACCTGCTCTCCACATAACGCTCTTGATATATTTCCAGGCCCATGAAGATTGAAAATAACAACTGCAAGAAAAGCAAAGCGTGTCAAGAAAGGGAACTAGACACACTTCCATGAAGTATGTCGATGAAAGATGGATATTAGAAGCAATTTTAAAGAGCATGCTCAGAAAATACGGACCAGGAAATGCATTTTCCTCGCATAGTGTAACAGCCATTAGGTCCAATGGGGAATCTCCTCCGGAAACAAGCTCCCTGAAGGAAATATGCTCAGCGACAACATTATTATTTCGGGAGTCACAGACATAGACACCATCTACATTTGTAGCCTTGAGTATGGCATCAGCATGAACTGAAAAGGAAAAGTTTGAATCATTAACCACTCAGCGAGAATAAAAAACAGACATTTCGAGTGTAACATTACATACTTTCAGAAGCTCGGAGTGCTGCAACTGTATCCGTAGAGAAGAGTGGATTCCCTGTGCCAGCTCCAATACCACCAAAGATCACAACTCTGCCTTTTTCAAGATGCCGCATAGCTCGTTGCCTGCTGTATGGCTCAGTAAGCTCGGGCATGTTAAATGCACTTTGCACACGAGTTTGCACACCAACCTTCTCTAATGCCGACTGCAGCAGTATGGAGTTCATCAGAGTTGCCATCATTCTGCAAGATTAGGATATAATAGGCACAATTAGTTCATTAAAGAAGAATGGGAAATATCATTACCAAGTCTGGAAGTGAGAGCAAACTATCTCACATTAGTGAACTAGACCATCAGTCAACACCAATGGCATCACATTTTAAAATGATAACATACATAAGCCATTACAATATCATATTAAAAATATATATAGAAAATTAAACACAGTTTACGTATATTACTACAACTCTTCTTAATCGATTTCCTTGGCAAGAAAGAAGATGATAGCACAACCACAAAGGAGAAACATCATTCCATAAACATTTGTCGCCGTTCTTTACAAGTGTAACTCTTGAACTATTAGGCTCAACCTTTTGTTAAGCTCCAAGAGGTCAGTGGTTTAAACCTAGACAACATCTTTTTACAGATGAGGCGCCTTCGAACTCGCGAGCTTTAGTTGAAAGCATGGCACCTGACCAGTAGAGCAACACAGCATGTTGTGTCAAGCAGTGTCATGTCAATGAATATATCTCATTTATGTTTCTGCCATTTAATTATATAATACTCCCTCTGTCCCTTATTACTTGTCCATTTTGACAAATCAAGAAAGAACAATTTTTTTACCTATTATACCCTAAATTAATTACTTTGAGAAAGGTAGAACTTCCTGAAAATATTAAGTTTTTAATTCATCCACTTCATAATTGATAAGCGTAAAATGATAAACTCACTATGTCAATTATTGTTATTTATTTCTTAATAGGGTGTGCCAATCAAAAGTGGACAAGTAATTAGGGACAGAGGGAGTACCTATCTAGTATAAAAAATTGACAAATAGGTGTCACATGACACCGCTTGTCCTCGAATAAATCTGCCCTGTTCAACACATACTTAAGACATGATTGTGTGAAACAATTTTTTTATCTCTATGAAAGGGCAAAGTTTGTGTGTTCTAATAGTCGAATCAAAATGAGAAAGAGCTTGACCGCAACTCAAGATCCCACTGCCTTCTCCACATCTGTCCCCTCCCCCAAACCCCCATTAAACCTCACTCAAACTATACAAACAACATTCCAATCCCCTCCACTCTCTTTGTGCAACTTACCACCATGTCCTGCAAACCACCATTCACCACCCCAAGCAAACCATTGGGTTAGCAGCCATCGGTATGGTATCGAGATGAGGCTAGAAGGTGACTTAGTGAGTATATTGAGGGGCAGAAGAAGGGAAGCATGGTACAAGGGCCAAGGACAGAGTAGCAGAAAAGCAGGTAAAGATTATCAAAGCTAGTTGACCTTTTAAATCAAATTTTGGGGCTGGAATCATATGGTTTAATCCAACTTCATTTTCTCAAAGTTAAAAGTAGTCTTGGTTCTTCCACTAGCCATTAGGGGCAGACCCATGTATAACCTGCTGGGTATTCGTGCAAGCACCCATTCACCCGATGCAAATTACATATTGTTATATAGGAACTTATTATCAGATACCTTGGAGTCTTACCTAGGGGAGATGTGCAAAGGGGTTCGATACCTAAGTGTGGCTGTTATAACTCAAGTTATCTTTTTATTTATTTTTTTACTTCATCAAAAAAAAAAAACACTCAAGTTATCTTTTTCTGCTTTGAAGTCAAATGTTTCCTTCTTTTTCTCCAACACAGATTCTTCATTCCTTATCTTATACTTTATTTATGATTTTTCCTTTTAATTTGGTTTCAACTTAGTGATTCCTCCTCCCCCATTTAACTTTCTTCATTACCTTTACGTTTAGTTGTAAATTTTCTTCTATACTTGTGTAATTTCTTGTGACTTAAAAAATCAGTGTTCTCTTGTTTTCCTTGAGAAAATTTTGGCCGGTTCATTTTCTAAGAAATGAAGAGTTCTTTAAAACTAATATGTTTAAATAGTTGTGCACTTATATTATGTGATTATAGTAACTTTATATCAAAAGAAAAGAGCACCCACAAGCTTACAATCCTGGATCCGCCACGGCTAGCCATATTCAAATTGAACTTTTTGTCAGTTCATTCAAGTTAAACTAACTATTTTAGCCAAACATTTGTTGCACTTACTATAAATTAAAAGCCCAGAATCTTGTAACCAAGGAACCTCAAATCAAATAATCATACCCATGTTTGTAGCGAAGTTGTTATCTTTTTTGGTAAAGCACATTAGAAAAAATTATTTCGCGTTTGTATAAGCCCCTATAATTGTTATTACAAAGTAAAGGGGCAGCCCGATGCACTAAAGCTCCTAACTCCCACTATGCCCGGGGTTCATAGACCCGAGTCTCTAGATTCAATTGTTTTCCCTTTCCCTTTCTTATACAGACTATTCCACGGTTGTACAAAGTACAAGCCCCTATAGTTCATATTAGAGATCATTCAAAAAAAATGATCTGCATGTCATAGACCAAACTCTCTAAATTCCTTTTTGTTCTTTATTCTCTTTTCCTCGTGCATTTCAACTATTTAGTCATACCAATATTGACATGCATAAAGATAGCAATCATAATATATCTTAATAATTAAAAGCTACCAAAAGTATCTACCGAAATAAAGAGTTACCATAGATATAAATAGCATAGAAACCGAAAACTACAAACAGAACATAGAAGCTACAAATATACACTGGATTGTCAAGATCATCCGCATATGAGGATGTGAGTTTATCATTCCAACTCTTATATGAAAACAAACCAAATGAACAACAGTAAAACTTAGCTAACAATAGCACAACAAATTATAAAAGAGTCGGGAAAATTACCCAATTTGATAGGCAGTACATCTCTCCAATCCAGTTGAAGTTACCCATGTCTCTCCACAAAAGAAATTGCGTCCGCCAACAACTATTGCCACCTATGGCAACAATAAACATGCATATTTCAAGGGATCAGATTACATACAAATGAAATAATCCTCGGGAAAAAATTCAGAAGCTTTTCTGACTGATACCTCTATACCAAGACGACAAGCTATTGAGACTTCTGCAGCAAGTAGTGTGGCCACCTGGTATATTAAAAATTCGAACTTAATTATCAGCATTCGCAATAAAGTAAAGACTTGCTCCATTTACAAATACAGATAACTACATCTCACTTAATAAGGAAACAGACTAAAAAATGTAGCAGAAATAAATATAGCAACATCTTGCTTGCCCAATCGAATTCTCTTACACAAGCTAAAAAGGTTTTATGCATTCATCTTGCTGGTAATATTGACATCAAGTTTGTGATATATTCATTTCCATGGAATGTCACAGGAAAATCACCAAGTGGTCATAACATGATTTCTTCATTGAATATGGAGTTAGAAAGTAATGACCATCCTACAAGAAAATCTAAAGCTCTTAGTCATCCCAAAATTCATAGACCTATTTGTCATAGGCCAACCTACTTCGACAGCAGCTTGAATTAAATTGGTAAAATTTCTTAGTAGAAGGAGAAAATAGGCAATGGAATAAAAAGATCTATATGCAACAATACAAATAAGGTGGGATTAAGTTCCTTGTAAAAAAATTGAGCTTCAAGTTTTAGTCATGTTAATATGTTTACTTTAGGTCCACAAATTGGTTGATAAGAGTCTTTTAGTTATGTAAGAGTGTTTTGAGTTTTATACCAGAAGATAATCTCGACTACTTTTAGCACTAGAGAAACTGAATGTTTATAAGTTTTGCTGAGACAGACTCCAACGGAGCGGCATGGACAGTAAGGGGCTTATACAGACAACCCCAACTTGATTAGTATTGGGGTATAGTAGTAATTGTAGTAATGGTTTGTGCTCTAGACTATTAAATGCCACATCAACAATTAGTCAAACTGTAAGGAAAAAGATTTCCTCAGCGTTACAATCATTCTGAAATTCAAACTTAAAAGACATGTTTAGCTTCTTGACCTAAATAAGTTTTACTACTTTCATTTTGCAAATATAAGTCAACCCTGTATTCATGCAATAGATATGTCTCCATCAATAGATCCACTGATTTGTCATCCAAACTTGCTCGTAAAAAATGTCAACATGATGTAATATCTTGAATTTGACACTCGAATGAAAATAATCACGTAGCACATCCTCTCCAAACTACAATCAAAATTTTAAGCCCAATTTGTTTTTTCCAGGGTTAAACAAGTTTTGCTTCAAAATATTAGAGTATATTGGTAGTAAATTAACCTTTGGATCGATGTTGTTTGCATCATTAGTGTTTGGTGTCATTCCAGCTAGTGCAGCACCACTAATTTTAAGAACTACCCTTCTCCACCTTGGACTCATAGAAGATTTCGCCTTCACAATCTGTCCGCTGGGACTAGGTACCGCTGTTCCATATCTGAAGAAGGTTAGAAGGAACAGAAATGTTAGATAATCCGCCAAACAGGAAGAACACTTCAAAGTATTTTATATGCAGATTTTCACTAGAATACAACAAGGTTAGCAAATAGCTGCTACATCAAAAAAAAGAAAAGACGAGGAACTCCAATTTATGCTAAAGCAGATACACATTTAACTGATTAGTTCTCCATAAGGGACAACTCGAAAAGTAATTAATCTATTCTAAAAGACAATTGAAGATTTAGAATTTCCTACCAAATTAGAACACAAAATTCACATCTTAATAAAATGAATTACATAAGGACTATACCTCACTAAAAGCAAGAAAGATAACGATTTTGATAAGCAGTTCCCTGTGTATTGACAAAATAACTCATTCGTTAACCACATACAAAGATTCATCTTTTTCTCCAGGACAAGTTCATGTGATTCTTGCAGCAGAAAAATTAGTCTAAAAATGAAAAAAAAAAACAGAGAAATTTCATTCCACCACTGTTGTATCGACCTTGATTTACAGCGAACATCAATATTTTAAAGCCATATCGGTTATATGAATCATTTGTATCCATTCTACTAAATAAATCAACATATTTATTAGATGCAAACAACAACAACAACTACAACACAGTCCCAAACAAGTTGAGGTCGGTTATATGAATCCCCACTCCAACATTTAAGCTCATTTTATGTCATCTTCGTACTAAATATTTTTATTTCAAAACCCAACAGTACTCGATAAGTTAAGGATTTTTATTAAAGGCAAACAACAACTACTAAGGCTCAGTCCCAAACAAGTTGACGTACTTCCCATTTAAGCTCATTTCATATCGTTATCATACTAAAGGTATTACCTTTTCGGTTGCCTGCCAGTGCTGGAGTTGTTCATTGGAACAATGGCTTTATCTTCCTCGGATGTAGCTTTTACTGATATCGAATTCCCAACAATCTGCTCCATTTGCTTGAACCATGGCCAATGACTAATCGTTAAGCCGCCATTACTCATCCGATGCCTCTCCAATTTATACCTCTTCTTCAAATTATCAACTTTGTTCTTACACTGTTCTACACTCTTCGATTGCTTCTCGCATCTTTCACTCACCATCACCGCGACTTCTTCCCAATCTCTCCCTCTAAGATTCCCTCTATTCAATTGCACAAATTTCTCCATATACGCCTCCAATAAACACGCTATCGCCGTGTCACTCCATTCTTCTCTATCCTTCCGGTACTCTCCGCTGCCACTACCGGAGGATGAGCTGATCCTCGATCTCTTATAACTATACGGTGTCCCGTTATCACTGATATCTTCTCGATCGGCTCGTTTCTCGTTTGATGATTTACCTCTCGATCTATTAACATTAGTGTCATTCTCAAACGGAATTGAATCGTTCTCGTAGGGGTTCACTCCCATATGATACGACTGTGCGTTATTGTCGCTGTATCCATCACCGTCGTCTTCATCGCCGGAAATGTTCTTCGGACTACCGGCGGAGATCGGCGGGGGATGGATTTGCACAGGCTTGTACCGGACGGAGGAGAAAGGTTGGTGGTGGTAATTAGGGTTTGCGGTGGTTGTGGTGGGAGTGACGGCGACGGCGGCGTTATCGTCACCGAGGAGAGAGAAATCGTCGTCACAAGAAGCCATGGACGACGTACGTTAGGGCTTGGGAAACGGAGAGAATAGACGACGTGAAAGGTAACGTTTGTGAGGTTCACCGTTTGGAACCGTTACAAATGTTGTGAGTCCGTTAGGTAAAGTGAATTATTACAACTTCTAAATTACATGTTGTCGAGGTAGGTCGAAGAAGAACTAATGAGATCGATATGATGTAGCTTGCTTATTAAGACGATGATTCTAGATAGAGAGTTGATATTGGTATTGCATGTTAATAGTTGGTAGAGTGTGGTCGGGATTATCCGTTTATACTAGTCGATTTGGGTATCGATTGGTTCGATTCTGAAGTTTTATGGTTTGACTTATCAGTTATAGGTTTGTAAACATATCAAATCGTATAGAACTATTAAGATATTTACTTAACCATTATTGATATTTATTGATTTAAACGTTAAGATAAGACATAAGAGAAAAGTATAAAATTTCACTTAGAAATAAGGTGATAAACCAAATGAACAATACAACATGAAATAAATGTAAGAACTTGGTTAAGATGAAAATATGAAACAATACTCTTGGTTAAGAACTTTATATATTCGATGATATAAATGTTTTATTTATTAATTTACTATCGAGTCATCAGTTAACCCATCAAGTAAAAACATAAACCTTTAAGAATCGATAATAGAATAAAAAAATTAAAATCATTGCTACAATCGCCAAATCAATAATCGATTATCAATAAATCAATAACTTTTTTTATAATTTATGTTATTCTAGAAGTAAAGTGATCTGAAACTATTTACCTTATGTAATATATTACATTGGGTGTGTTAAATTATATTATCTCTAGAAAAAAATAATCAAGAAGAAAAATGTTGTGAAAGAGCTAAAACAAATTCTATATGATTTATCTAATTTTTAGTATATATAATGTATTTGAGACAGAGTCACAAAACTACTATTCATCGTTTCAATTTGATTTTGAAATTTACCAGTTTTGACTTATTAATTCGTAGGCTAAATTGTTATATGATCATTAAGATATTTACTTATCAATTATTGGTATATCGATTATTGATTGTTCTCGGTTTAACCGTTAAGATTTGACAAAAAAAAATATTGAAAATCACTTAGAGATAAGGTTACAAAACCAAATGAACCGTCCACATGACTTGACAGATTGCATCAAAAGCAAACACTGACACATTGTAGAATAACATAGAGTTTGAGACAACCAGAAATAAAAGTATGAAACTAAACTCTAAGTCAAGGATCTCTATACCAAATGTTATAAATATAATCATTTAATTTACTATCACATTATCAAATATTTATTAAGAAAAAATCTTAAATCATTTAGAACTGATAACTTGATAATTAAAAAAATCAAATCATTACCAAACTCATTAAATCAGCTACACATTATCAATAAATTAAGATTCTTTTTTCGATTCAATTTATCGATTATGGTTCGATTTTGAATAGTCCTATATTCCACTAAACATTCGACATGACAACATGGAATCTTATAGCCTAAATCGCCAAATATGAATTATGAATTATTAAAGAAATTCGCCTTTAAAATTAACTCCATTATAATTATTCAAATAAATATAAAATACATTCGATACGAAGAAAAATATTCACATGTTTGGTACGTATGAAAAGTATTGTCCTACAATTGTGGTCAGAATCATTGAGTAGAAATAAAATGGAATAATTACATGAGTGGATTCCTTTTAAAAAATAATTACTTATTTTAAATATACACTTTGATTATTACCATTTATAGCAATATATAGCAATACTATATATATTATAAGAAATATCTATGTTCTCGCCTCTATCCTTTTTCTCTCACCTTTTCTTTGTCACTCTTTCTCTTTTTCTTTATTTCTATTGTTCTCTCTCCCTTGTTTTTCTTTTATTTTCTTTCACACTTGCTTTCATTTATGTTCTTTCTCCCTTACTTTCTGATATTTTTTTTCTTCTCCCTTTGTTGTTTTTTTTTTCCTTTCTTTCCCTCTACTTTCTTTCATAGAGTAGTCATTAATTTGTAGACTGAATAAAAGTCGTATCAATAATTAATTAGATAAGTAATTTAATCTTAACAAATGAAGTGACTTAATAAACTGCAAAATGAATTAACTTAAATTTAAGATATTGCAAAATAAATTAAACCTGAATTAAAAATATATAACACACATATTAAAGTTGAATTAGAAGAGAATTAAACATGAATGTGAAATGTAGCCAATGAAAAAAACTATAAAATTAAATAAAACTTGCATTAATAATGAACTAAACAAGTAATCCAATCATAACAAATCAACTAACTGCCAAATAAATTAAACTTGTATTAAAAGTGTATTACACAAATATTAAAGTAGAATTAGAAAAGAGAAACAAGTATGAATAAAAAACATAACTTAAAATAACATACATCGATCTATAGAGTGAATTAAACTTGTATCAATAATGAATTAAACAAATAATTTAATAGTAACAAATTAACCAAATAAACTACAAAATGAATTAAATTTGCATTAAAAGTGTATTACACAATACTAGAGTTGAATTATAAGAGAGAAATAAGAATGAATTAAAAATGCAACTAATGAAAGAACATACAATAATCTAAGAGTGAATTAAACTTGTATCATAATGAATTAAATTATTAATCCAACAGTAACAAATCAACCAAATAAATTGCAAAATGAATTAAAGTAGCATTAAAAGTGTATTACACAATATTAAAGTTGAATTAGAAAAGACAATTAAGAATGAATGAAAACTATAACTAACGAAAGACAAGACATTGATTTGTAGACTGAATTAAAGTTGTGTTATTCATGAATAAAACATGTATTATATGTGCCTATAAATTATTTTGGTTTGTATCCCTATGTTTGCAATATGTATTAAAAGTGTATTGTTAATGATTTTAATACAATTTTAATACAATTATAAAACATATTTAATTCAACTTTAATACAATGTGATACAATTCCATAAATTTACCTTTTTCGAGTTTCAATCTTATATTTCTCCTAAAATCAATTGTAAACTTAACACAAACTTTCTTAAAATCGAGATATTTTCAATTATTTGTAGAATCAACTTATCCAAACTAATCACGAGTTCGTAAGATTATAAAATGAATTCAAAATTTAAAGCTTTATGAATGACCATCAATGGTGAATTCTTGTTGTTGTAATTTAAAAAATTTAAAATTCTGTTTGAAAACATAATATTGTACAATTTTTTGATTTTTTTATTTCTCTTCTCGTTATGTTTTTGGGTCAAAATAGTGAAATAGGAACAAAAATTAATTTGAGAATAGTTATTTAGATGAAAATTTTAAAAGAAGAAGCAGAATAAAAAAAGAAGAGGAGGAAGAGAAAGGACAACGAAAAAGAAAAATAAAAACAAGAAGATGGGGAGGAGAAAAAAGACAGAGAAAGAAGCGAGAGAAGCTTACAATTTTTAAATTAAAAAAGATATTATATTTAGTTAGAAAATTTTTATTGACATAAATGGTAAATATTTTCTTAATATTGCATATTTATGTCATTTACCCAAATAAAATTACAGCATTCAAGGATTAATCAGATACATTAATTTTATTTAATTAAAAAACAAAGGGCCATAGCCCATGGAATTTGACATTTTGATAATTGATCTATGTGAAGAAAAAAAAAAGTAAAATAAAAGGGGCCTATATTATTTCTTACACTTTTAGTAGGGTTTATATATATTCCGATATTTTTTGAAATATAATCAAATTAATTAAGAAAATTTCAATAGAATATTTAAAAGCTTTGCGTCATTTTTCAACCTCAAAGTTCGATAAAAATTATTTCACTACATATATGTTTTAATAAATCGACACATTTAACTTCATTTTGTATATATGTTGTATGAAAATTAAGAATAACCATTTCACATTTTCAATTATCTTAGTTTTTTTCCTTCGTATTATTTATACTGTAGTTTTACCTCGAAATATATAATAATCTATCCATTTTAATATATCTATTGTGATTTAATTTCATGAAACATGAAATTTAAAAAACTATATTTATTTTTTACAATCATGAATCAAAAAGGTAAAATCCCATATAAATGTATTTAAATGATGAAATTAAAAGTTCTTCAAATAATCAAAAGTACATAAAAATAACCATTCTAATATTAACCACACCATAGAAAAAATAATAATTTTATAAATTAGATTGTACGTTGATCGAAGCCAAAAATATGAGGTAATTTCTCTTCATACAAATATTATTAAATACTGTTATTTGGTATTTATGATGACGAGTCATAACATATATCTCGTGAAATTAGTTGAGATATACATTAATTTGCTCGGAAGCCATGATTATAGAAAACGTTATTCTCGTTTTTTCATTATACGAGAACAAACTCAGTTGAGGTGCTCGCGAGTTAACGCAAATATGGTCACGTGCTTAGCCCACCAAAAAAACTAAACTACCAAACTATTCAGTTTTGTGCTTTCTGTGATCTCTTTTTCTCTATAAAAAAAAGAAAGTTCTCATTTTTTTTCATTCTTCTTCAGAAAAAACTGATTCATTTTGTTAATTTTTTCACTAACAAAACCATGCATTCAAATCATTTACTTCTTGAAGAACCCATTAGGATGGCTTCCATATTGGAGCCATCCAAAGCTGTAAGTTTCCCAAAAAAAACCATTTTTTTTCATGCTTTAGATCTGTATTTTTTCATATGATTTGTGTATTTATGGTGATAATAACTAATGGGGTTTGTTTAATTTTTAAAATCTTGGCAGGGTTTTTTTCCTGCAATGACGAAGATTGTTGGAACATTGGGTGCAAAATCTCGATCCGTTGAGGTTCTTTCAGCATGTCTTAAAGCTGGAATGTCAGGTATTAATATATTGAAAAATTTCATTTTTTTTTTTTTTTTTTTGGAAATGTTGTGATTAATAGTTAAAAGGGTTTGTTTTGATTGTTATTTTTGTTGGATTTGTAGTGGCAAGATTTGATTTTTCATTGGGTGATACTAAATATCATCAGGAGACATTGGAGAATTTGAAGAGTGCTATTAAGAGCACTAAGAAGCTATGTTCTGTATGTATTATATTGTATTGTGTTTGTATTCTATTGTTTGATGAATACCATGTTCGGTTTAGATTGTATTGGTTTACGTTGTTGCATAATGTCACCTCACACATCTAATTTTTAGTATGATTTGAAATTTGAATTCATTGTTTTTGCCTTTTTTGAATAGTGATTTTTACTCTTTTTGTCACTCAGTTACATTTTGATTGTAGTCGTTGTGATATTCGACAAAGCACGTTTAACCTTCAACTAATGGAAATTTGTGCCTCTTGATCCTTTACGTAAGATATGTGCTGTGTTTTGAATATTTTTAGAACTACATTATTGTTGAGTATGGAGTAATAGTACAAGATTATCATGGGAAATGAGTAATCATGAGGTGGAACAATTTGGAAGCATTGATAAATTTGTGATATTCACAAGCAAAGGGATCAAAAGTGCACTTTTCAATTAATTAGAGGTCAAATGTGTTTAGTCAGATGTGACAAGGAGTAAAATCAATATTTATCAGCAACAGAGGTGATAAAAAGTGCTATTAACCCTTTTAAAATAAGAACTGTGTATGTAGAAACTATATAAGATGTTCTATATATCACAAGTTTTAGTTGTTAAAATATATTTGAAAACTGTTAACTGGATACTTAAAATGGACTTGTCGAATAGTTGAGTGTTGTTACTTTTGAGTTAAAGGGAGTATTATCTTGCATTTGTGAACAATTAAATGGATAAATTGTAGATCATATACTCTCCTCCACATTTTGCGTTGCCTCTATTCACTTCCACGGATTTAGTTACAACTATGTCATTGCACCTTTTGAGCATTGTCCAGTAACTTGACAAGGGTATTAAGACAATTTTTGTTTTCATTTGTCAGGTCATGCTAGATACTGCAGGTCCAGAGCTAACGGTTGTTAATAAGTGTGAGAAACCTATTTCACTTGAGGCAAATGCAACTATTACTCTTACACCTGATGAAGGCCAGGAAGCATCTTCTGAAGTGTTTCCAATCAATTTTGGTGGATTATCCAAGGTTCAATTAGTTCCCTTCGTCTTTGCTTTGCATTTTCCTCTGCAGTGCATTTTGGTAACCAAAAAGTGTTTCCAATGGAAGGGAAAAGAGCAAATTCAATCTGAATTTGATGGCGAGAATATCATCAATATTGTTGATTAGGAGGGGTGAATGTCCTTCATGATATTAAATTATGGTGTTAATTTTTTCTTGCAGGCAGTGAAGAAGGGAGACACCATTTTTATTGGCCAATACCTCTTCACAGGAAGTGAAACGACGTCTGTGTGGCTGGAGGTATAACATTAAAAAGCCTCCTTATTTCCCTAGCCACCCTATGTTTTTTTAATCCGTTGTGTTTAGCTACAGCTGTTTATGTTTAAGTTTGTCTATGAGTATATTTTGCAATGTGTTTGCAACTGCACAATTATGAACTTTTTTGACAAAGACAGTTACTCCCTCTATTTCAATTTGCTTGTCTGGTTTTGACTTTTAAATCTTGTGGTTTTAAGCTAAAGATATGTTGATTGTAAATAATTTAATGTTCAAAAAATAATATATGTTGAATGTACCAAATCTCCTTTAATTTTGTCATCTTAAACACCTCATGTGGAATGTTGGAAATAAAAAAGTTGCCAAAAAGGGTAAGAGGCATTCTTTCTTTTTAAACAAACGAAAAAGGAAAATAAGACAAACTAATTGAAACTGAAGGATTAATACTACTGCTCCAGTAAGAAGCAGTTTAAGGTTGTTTGAATCCGATGATTAAGAATTCCAAATATCGTTGCACAGGTAGATCAAGTGAAAGGGGATGATGTAGTTTGCATTGTCAAGAACTCTGCCACGTTAACTGGGTCATTGTTCACTCTGCATGCTGCTCAGATTCATATTGATTTACCTACTCTCTCAGATAAAGATAAGAAGGTAAGTTACTCAAACTTCATAGAACCGATAAAAATCATCCTGTTCATTATGTGTGCAATTAGTGAAGTTCATGTTACAAACTCACATGGTTATGGAAAAATTTCTGTGAGAACTTTGTGGTTGAGTAAATATGTCTGTTTATTCTTGAGGACTTAAGTTGAGG
This sequence comes from Solanum chilense, assembly GCA_032847665.1. NCBI lineage: Eukaryota > Viridiplantae > Streptophyta > Magnoliopsida > Solanales > Solanaceae > Solanum > Solanum chilense. The sequence goes on along the minus strand of CM064971.1, from coordinate 3,209,554 downwards.
CTCTATCAGAAATAGCCTCTCTACCTCCCCGAAGGTAGGAACACAGTGTACATACTACCCCGCGCTTACCCCACTTAAGGGATTACATGGGATATGTTGTTTTTGTTGTTGTTATTCTTGGGGACTTGGACACTTAATAGAAGTGTTAAGATTTACTTATCTATTTTATAGAAATTGTAATTAGGCTTTTTGTGTATGTATGAGATGAGTCTTAAGATGGATGTGATTTTGTTTAGTTATGTAAGCATGGATTGGTGGGACCTACTCAAGTTCTCGTCCCATCTTTCCACTTTCTGTAGCAATATCTTGGCAATGCCAAATTTATGTCCTTTCTCTTGATATTTGAAGTTCTAACTTGTATTACACTCAGAAAGAGTTTCAAGGGTTCCTCTATTATCTTTGGTACTTTAATATTGGCTAATGACTATACTACCTTAATGTTAATGCAAGCATATTAGTTTTGAATTATGGTATTATCCTCCCTCAAACTACTTATTTCTCTGCGTCTGCCTCGTTAATGGTTTGGCTTTGTGCAGCAATCTGTTTTGACTTTTTTGTGGTGCTCTTGGCATGCTAATTGAATCAGGTTATTAGCACATGGGGAGTCCAAAACAAAATTGATTTTCTTTCATTATCATTTACCAGGCATGCTGAGGATGTTCGTGAGGTAATGATTACACTGTCTTCTTTTTTTCTTTATGTATTTTCTTTGGCGAGGCTTGGATATAAGACTTTTGGACCTTTGTTTTCTTTACTACCATATGTGGTTTGTGTGAGCACCTCGTCTAAAATTTAAACCGTTGAGAGGGGACAACATTATTTATTTATTGCTTGAATACAAATCAACCTCATTGGTTCTTTTTTCTTTTATAAATTCAGGCACGTGAATTCTTAAGTAAGCTGGGTGATCTAAGCCAAACTCAGATCTTTGCCAAAATTGAAAACGAAGAGGTTAGTTGGTAAACTGTTATTTCTGTCTGATCTTTTCATTTGGATAGTCCTTTGTGAGATTGGTATGGAATATGATAAATTGTCGGGCTTGCAATTTACTTCTTTCCGTGGTGATTTATGTAGGGCTTGAAACATTTTGATGATATACTTCAAGAGGCTGATGGGATCATCCTTTCTCGTGGAAACCTTGGTATAGATCTCCCACCTGAGAAGGTAAGTTTGATTCTGTTAATTTTTCTTCTCTTTTTTTCTTTTTGAGCTGAGGGACTATCGGAAACAACCTCTATACCTTCCAAGTTAGGGTAAGATCTAAGTACACTCTACCCTCCCCAAACCCCACTTGTTTGATTACATGGGTATGTTGTTTTTGTTGGTAATCCCATATTTTATCCCGGGATTATTATCTTTAGCCACCAACCAAACCCCAGTGTTTCAGCTTTTGGGGGGTGACAATGGATCCATTTAGCAATTGAATTGAGTGATATGGAGGCAAACACTCCAACCTCTCCTGTTAACTTATCGTCGTTGCAAAATACTGAATGTATTGTAATCATCATTTCTTAGTAGGATCATCATTCAACTAATTTTTGATGGTACACAGGTGTTCTTGTTCCAGAAGGCAGCTGTTTACAAGTGTAACATGGCTGGCAAGCCTGCTGTAGTAACACGTGTTGTTGATAGTATGACTGACAATCTTAGGCCAACTCGTGCCGAAGCAACAGATGTTGCTAATGCTGTCTTGGATGGTAATCTTGCTGCCCATCTTAGTGGTTCTACTATCCCTTATTGTCTCTGAAGATTTCAGTTCCTTTTTTCATCCTTCATATGATTCCTTGTTAGTTTGTTTCTGGTAGGAGCTTTTGACATTTAACGTTTGTGCAGGTACTGATGCAATTCTTCTTGGTGCTGAAACTCTACGTGGATTATACCCAATTGAGACTATTTCAACTGTTGGAAGAATTTGTGCAGAGGTGATTTTCATTTTTTTTCCTGAACCTTTGTGTGAAATAAGAGGATCTGTGTGCAATATTTTACTTTTTTGGCAATATTTTCCACGTTAAGTACATTCTACAATGGTTTACATTTGAACACCTTTTTACTTGCCAAGTCATCAGTAGTTGGTTTATTGTATGACATATTAAGGGACATTTTCTCAGAAAGGTCTACTCTTGTCAAATACATGGCGTAGTAGTTATCTTCAGGATCAGATTATGGGATGAAGGTTTAATGGGGAGCTGATGTGGGGCTTATATAGCTTTGGGATCTCCCACCTCAATAGCTATTTTTTGGGTATCAGAGGCACCAACAGCCTACGTGCTCGGCGTGCCTTGGATGGTGACACTGGTATTACAGTGTTAGCCCAGGGCTAGAAATGGTCTAGCACATAGCCATTAAGGACGACGGCTGTTGAGCATGATCGTTTGTTATGATCCTATTATAAAGTATGGGACTTGAGTCCCACACCGGTTTAATGGGGAGCTGATGTGGGGCCTATATAACCTTGGGCTCTTCCACCTCAATGGCTAGCTTTTGGGGTGTATTTCTCCCTGAATTGTATCAGATACTCTAAGTCCCCACCCCCTCGTAATGTTTACCACCTTCCGGGTTTTTTTTCCAGAAAAATACAGGGAGTAGCCCTAGTTAACAATTAATTTCCTTGCAGGCAGAGAAGGTCTTTAACCAAGATTCATACTTCAAGAGAACAGTCAAATTTGTTGGGGAGCCCATGTCACACCTGGAATCAATTGCGTCCTCTGCGGTATTCTTTTGAACATAAATCCGTTTCTTGAAATGATATGAGAGAATTCCGGAAATTTAATAGATTTCTTCATTTGCGTACAAGTTCTAAAGAAATGACTATTTATCCACTTGCTGTTTAGGTCCGGGCAGCAATTAAGGTGAAAGCATCAGTAATTATTTGTTTCACTTCATCTGGAAGGGCAGCACGGTAATCTCTCTGTTCTTACGAAATTTCTTAGAATTTATACTATATCTTTATTATTAAGAGCTGTAAATGGTTACCTTTACGTGCTCAGATTGATAGCTAAATATAGGCCAACAATGCCAGTATTGTCTGTTGTAATTCCTCGACTGAAGACAAATCAATTGAAGTGGAGCTTTACCGGCGCATTTGAGGTATACCCTTATTATTATCCTTTCAAGAATCAAATCCAGTTCATGATGTTCTGACCTTTTTAATACATTTGATTGAGAAGGACTATTATGTTCCTCACAGAACATTGTTTATCCAATACTTCTTCACTTCCTTATTACTTATTATCAGTCAAATTTTATGATGGAATGGTTTCTACTCAACCCCAACACAAAATCCGTAAGAGAACAACAGAGAATGTAATCCTATCAGTTTGGTCTCAAGTAACGACTAAAGCCATGATAGTATCTGAGAACTGGATTATAGTTATTCTTAATTTTCCTAATCTTAAGTGACTCTTGTTACTCTTACTTTCATATCATCCCGTTTCTTGCTGGTCAATTTGTTTGCTCACTTATATTGCTATAGATTTTTTAACATGTGACTATTCTGTCAGACTAACAATGATTTAGAGTTGCAATATCGAGTACTAGAGGCCCTCCATAATTTCCTTGGTCATTTATTTCCATTTCCACTGTTAATAGGACGATCTCTTAGTGTGTCCTTTCACCTTCTTCCGTCTGCCTGCTTTTCTCATTGCTTCCGAACTATTTAGTATGATTTCTGGCAAATTTAAGTCTAAGTTGAAAGAAAAAAAAGAGTGTTGAAGTTGTTCCTTATTCCTTTTATTTCATTGCGAAGCTCACAGGTTTTTAATTTTTGTAACTTGTCCATGTTCAGGCAAGGCAGTCTCTTATTGTGAGGGGTCTTTTCCCAATGCTTGCTGATCCTCGACATCCTGTAAGTCTCATCGTCTTGGTGTTCCATATTTTCCCGTTTGCATCACTTTGTACTTATTCTGTTTATTTTTGAAGTAGGGTATGAGTTCTGAACTCGCCACTGAACTCATTGCTCATTTTAGTTATTGGATTCTCGATTAAATATTTTCCTGATACAAATACCGGGTTTAAACAAAAACTTCTTGATTCGTCCAAACTAGTACTTATACTATAGCTTCGCCCCTGAATGTTGATTATACTTACTTTACTCTTTCCATAGGCTGAGTCTACGAATGCATCAAACGAGTCTGTGCTGAAAGTTGCCCTCGATCACGGGAAGGCCTCAGGAGTTGTGAAGTCCCACGATCGAGTTGTCATCTGCCAGAAAGTTGGAGACGCGTCGGTGGTTAAGATTATTGAACTGGAAGGTTAAGCTTCTAGTTATCCTCATTTATTTTTTTTGGATGTGATGGTAGAGTGTTAAAGTCATCAGAAGTTGAGGTTCTAATATTGATATCCTATAGTTAGTATATTGTGGACAATTCTTGTGGTCAGAACTTGCAATAGCTGAGAAAATTTCGAGAGACAAGTATCTCGTGGAAGTAGTCGAGCTGGTCCCGACATCATGATTATCAAAAAAAAAAAAAATGAAGAAAGAGAAGTATGGTGTCTCTTATCTAGTTTAGGTATATGAGTCTTGTTTATTTTTCTTCTTGATGTTATGGAGATGTCCATAACAAGTTATTTTGTTATGTTTATTACCAGTCAGATATTATTAGTAATAAAAAACTTTGAAGTATGTTTTCATTCATGTTATTAGGAGTCTTTTGTCTGCTTTAAGATTTATATGTCAGCAGAAAATATAAAAAGAAATCAAAATTACTGAATATTAAAAATAAAACTATTTCAAAGGAGAGGTGGGTACAAAATTTAAATTTTTAATAAATATACAGGGTTTGGAATGAAGTTATTGAATTATGTCGAATTTGTATTTTCCGTGTGAGTTAGTAAAGTTACATTTATAGGATAGTAAAATATGTGGTTTTAGATATGTCGTGACATTTATGTGAAATGAAAAGTTATAAGTTGAATTATTTTAAAATATACAAGTATGTAACTACTAAAAAATGTAGAGAACTTCTAGCTTTAGGAAAATTACAATTATATCACATTCAATTACGACGGGCTTAAATGAAATAACAAGAACAACGGAAAATTGGACAGATGATCTCAATGACTAAACCAACAAACGGTACATCACCAACAAGGATTGTGATGGAATGAATAAGATATCTCTATCCTTAATCAGAAGTCTTAAATTCAAATTCTAGATATAATAGCCATTTTGTTAGGGGACGCTTCTTCTTCAAATGAGCTCGCTCAATTCTAATCCGGATTAATTGGAGCTCTAATACGAATTACAGTTCATCGAATGAAAAATAAAAAAAAAATGGTGTGTGATGTTTGATCATATGTGTTTTGAAGTTATATAAAAGATAAGTTGTAATAAACAACAAGCGCCCATGGCCTAATGGATAAGGCGCTTGACTTCTAATCAAGCGATTGTGGGTTCGAGTCCCACTGGGCGTGCATTTTTTTACTTTTTTTTTTTTAAAAAAAAAATACCATTTTTTCCTCTCTTTCCAATATTAATTTTTGTTTGATATTCAAAATGAACCAACAATTTTGTCACCCCAAAATGAAGATAAATACAAGAGTGAGAAATATATGATTCATATAGTATAAAGCTATGTTGCTCGAAGTTATTGTTATATCAGTGTTGAAATTCTTCAAAGACTACTTTAAAGTTTAAAGAGTATCTAACACACTCGTCATCAATATTTTTAAAGAGTCTTAACAATTATTGCCGCATCCGTTTTAGATTTCCCCAAAATGGACTACTTGAGGAGTATGTAAAGACACGCTCATTGATAATTCTAAAGGGTTCAAACAACATGGATGTGAACTATCAGACAAATCCATGCACTTGCAATAGATGTTCGAGTGTTGATATATATCATGAGCGATACGGAAATAGATCGAGTAATCTCTTTCTTTAGCCAAGAAAAAGCATTTCTAGTTTGCATGGTCCAATCATTAATCGCGAAAATTTGACAATAAATTGGGTAGGTCACTAGTATAGTTCCCTAGCCACGATTCTGCTATTTAATCCTATGAAAAAGACAAAATTTCTCTTGCAGATGGCGCGCCTCGATTCTGAATTTAGTGGGAATCCAATAGAGGTACTAGACACCGAGACGAAAAAAAAAAGAATGACAAGTTAGTTGCCTTTTGCTTTGTTGCTCGAACTTTTCAATGAACGACTTTAAAGAGTATCTTACACATTCGTCGTCAACATTTGTAAGGAGTCTGAGCAACATAGATATAAACTAAAGTTAGATCAGATAAGTGGAAAACTATTAAGAAGCAACAAAAGACTTTGATTCAAGATTCAAATTAGGAAAAACATATATACATACTATATATGTACATAATATATCTGATCTATTAGCTTAGTTCCTGATAATATTGTACAATTTTTTCATCATCCAGTAACAGAAGAAGGGTCACTATTCCTATGGTTATTGTTTGGATGGTGTTGATGATAATCAAGAAGTTCAATCTCTTTTTGTTTCAACAAAAGCACCATTCTTTCATTCTCCAATTTTTTCCTCTCATTGATTAGTTTATCCCTTTCCATTTCCCTCTCCTTCTTGCTTATAAACTTCTTCCATTTCAATCTTTGCTTTTGGAGCTCAAATGCTTGACACAAATAGCTAACATGTTGTTCTTCTAATTGCATCATTTTAGTTTTCATCCATTGCATCTTCTCATGTGGACTCCTCCCTCTATCTTGGACTACATTACCTAATTCAGTACTCAATTGTTGTACCATTGGTGATGAAGTTCCCAACTTTCTTTGCCTCTTTCTTGATCTTTCATCCATGTCATCGTCCTCCTCTTCGTGGCTCTGATGGTCGTGTTCGTGTCCTCCTCTTGCACCAGACACCTCATCATCGTCATCCTCCTCGTCTTCATCCTCATCCTCCTCGTCCTCGTTCTCCTCGTCGTTTTCCCCCCCTTTTGGCATTTTAGACCCTACTACTAAACTAGCACCAATTCTTGGATTTGTATTTTCTGATGAATGCAAACACCTCTGTTGCTGCTGCTGCTGCTCTGATTGGTTTTGATGAGCTTGTGGATTAGCAACTCCACTCCCACTACCACCATTATGACCACAGCTATTATGATAAGCACACATTTCTCTAAAAAACAAGTGCTTAGAATTCAACAACTTCTTCACCTCCTCTTTCATTTTTGGTGATAAATGATCCATTGTTTCAAGCAACTTTTGATTCTCCACAACTCTACAAGAAGTACCTTTTCCAAGAATGTCATTAACCCTCTTGTACCTTTTATTCAAGTCATTGAATTTGTCTTCACATTGTTGTGGTGACACATAAAAACCCCTTTCCATCATAGCTCTAGAAACTGATTTCCATTTCCCCTTTTTTTGCAAAACCCCTACACCCCCACCCCCACCCCCACCCCCACCACCACCACTACCACCTTTCTTTTTTCCACTTGAATCATTGTTGTTATTCCCTTCAGAACCAACTTCATCACCAATATAATAAACCACCATAATCAACAACCTAACCATATTATCAGTCCACTTCATTCTTTGCCAAGGACAAGTTTTATTACCATTCCTTTTACCATCATCAGTACTATTATTGTCAGCACTAACACCAGGAACAGGTTCATCATCATCACTAAAATTCAAGCTTTGATTTTTAGCCTTGTTGTTACCAAATGGAAAAACTTGCCTCAATGTTTGTTGTTGGTTATCATTGTTTTCTTGATGTGCAAATGAAACCATAGGGTGGTGGGGGTGGGGTGGGGGCTGGGGGTGAGGTGGAGGTTGTTGATGCAAGTGATGGTGAGTGTTCTGTTGAGGGATTTGATGATGCAATGACATTTCTAATCCCAACATACCAGGACCCATATTTGAATATAAACTACCAGAATCCATCTAAACCATAAAAAAAAAAACTTCAAAAATCTTGAAAACCCCACAAGGCAAAATCTTATTATAACCACAAAAAAATCAAATCTTTCAAAAACCCCACAAGGCAAAATCTTATGATAAACCACAAAAACCAAAACTTTCAAAACCCCACAAGGCAAAATGTTATGATAAGCACAAAAACCATCACTTCCACAGGAACATTCTTAACCCTATGAACACAAAATGGTACACCAAAAACCAGAGGAAAAATCAGCTTAAATTCTAAAGAGAAAGTTAAGTAAACATCACCAGACTACCAAGACTTCATTTTTCACTGGATAAAGTTTCAATCTTTGCAACAAAAAGCAGCTAAAACTTCAAGAAAAGCAAACAAGACTTGTTTTTTTTATGGTTTGAGAGCAATTTTGTGTGTGGGGTTGTTTGTTTTTTTGAGAAGTGAAAATGAGAGAGAAAAGGAAAGTTTTATACAAGATTGAGCAGCTGGTTTTTCAAGCTGTGGGAGGATTCTTGGTTTTGTGATTATACAGATAAAAACTGCCCATAGTTTTTCACTTTTCAACAAATTTGTCAGCTAAAACTTTGGTTTTCCTATTTTTTTAGAATAATAAAGTGAGAGAGTCCCACAGAATTTTGCAAAACTATCACTTTTTTTTTGTATTACTTTTATTGTGGTTTTGCAATGTGTTCTATTTATAGCCATTGGATGTGGATTGTGGAGTGATATTAAGGGATTGTTTGGTTAAAGTCTTAGAGATGTTTGATCATCAAGTTTAGAACTTCGAAAAACACATTTAATTATAAATTTTGGAATTCAACTTGAAGTTGAGGTAAAAAATTCACTTCAAATTATTCACAAAAAGTAATTTTCAAATTATCACTTTGAAAATATAATTATTTTTTTTCAAATTTCATAATGAAACATGGACAAACGCACGCGTGATACAAGCGAAAATGTTCTTTTATACAAGAGTGTTCCTTATTTTACTAACCAAACAACCCCTAAGTGAAGAAGGGCAAAGTTGTAAATTAATCTTAGTTAGGCAGTTTAGAATCTTAAAAAGAAGATTTTGACCTTATTATCATAAAAGGAGATGTACAACTTGTAATGCAAAAAGTACTAAAAAAAATCTAAGTTGGTGGTTTTATAGTGCCATCCATTTTATACAAGTGGTTTTCTTAGGTGGAAGATTCTAAGGTCTTCTTAGGATCAACTTGTGGGACCTACTACATAGAGATTTAAAAAAAAATTGGTGTGGGGGGTGGGGAGGTGGGGTGGGGTGGGGTGGGGAGGGGGGAGGTTTGGGCTTGGGCTATTTAGGTATCCAAGTCTAATTAGGCCCATTTTAAAGTCTTTAGAGTTTCATGGGCTTTTGTTGGACTTATAATTGGGCCTAAAGTTAATTGTGAATATTGAAACTTTTGAGATTTGACATATTTCACTACCATACATACATATTTTATCCTAGTTAAGTGTACAATACGTAAATCTCATAGTTTTAATATGAAATTACAATCTATTTCTGATAATTTTTTAATTACATTAATCTCTTAAGAATTAAAAAAACCTGGATACAATAATTGAAGCTCGGATACATTAAATATTGTCTCGAATACATTAATATGTAGCTCGCATACATTAAAAATTAGCTCAGATACATTAAATACGGGCTAGGATACATTAATATGCAGCTCGGATACATTAAATACGGGCTAGGATACATTAATATGCAGCTCGGATAGATTAAAGAAATAAGGTATTTTGAAGTTTTTTAAAAGTAAAAACGAATAATGGAAATAAGTAAAACAAAGGTGTGTATTTCTATAATTTGTCCTTAAAAAGATTACACATAATATCATTTTTTTTAAATAATTATACTGTATATTTTAAAAAATTAAATCAGACTGACAAATCTCTTAAAAATGTTAACTATCTTAAAATCTAATCTCCTTAATTAGTGAGATATTAAAGGTATCTTGTATTATCTACAATAAGATAAGTTTTAAAAGGAATATTAAATCTTGTCAAAGACGCAAGCAAAAAAAAATATATAATAGAAAAAATACGTAAAATCTGTCTTATTTTAATTTGCACAATGATAAATATATTTATATACATCATAATCTTTGGTTAATAGACAAAATTAAAGTAAATAGAAAATTATAAAATCCACATTAGATAAGAATTAGTCCTAAGTGGATAACGATTGTCGATTTTGCCACTCTTTCGATATAGAACTTTTTTTTTAGAAAATAAAATACCTTTAAATAAAATACTACGATAAAAGGATATTAAAATTTAAAAGATCTTTAAGGAATGATTATGGGGCTAAAAAAATTGCTACAATTTAAGTTGATCTTTTTGTTTTTTTAAGAGTCAATTGACTGTAAATTTATGTGAAATTTTTATTTTTTTAAATGAAAAATCGTTATAACAAAAATAATTTTTAACGGCATTAAATATTTACATTGATAAAAAGTGTTAAAGTCTTTATCAGCATTAGTTAAGTGTCATTAGAACTAATATCGCTAAAGGCTATAGGGACATATACAAAGAGTGTCAATTGCCGCTAAAAATATATATTTAGCAGCAATTAAAAATCGTTAATGATCATTTTTATTGTAGTGTATATATATATATTTGCATCAAAGTACTATAAGTCAAAATAATCGATAATTTAAAATAATTAAAAGATAGAAAAAATTTATAATCAATGATACACTTGTTTGAGTTTCAAAATTTAAAAAATGTCAAATCAATTCAGACGGAGAAAATATAATATCATGAGATATTTTTCAAATTCAAATAAAACATCATGTCAATTGTGATGTCTAGTGATCAAAACATTAGTACTTGATTTTATTAAAAAATAAAATTGGGTCATTTAGCATAATCATGACAATAATCTTTATCTTAAGGAAATACCAAATAAAATCGTACACATCTAATTAAGTTTTTTTATTTTTTTATTTCATGCATGCATGTGGAAACAAATTAAAATGCACGTCTCCTCAACTTTAAGTACTTATCCTTAATTAATTAGACGTTTGATATTATACGTGTGAAATTATACTAATATATTATTATAGTTATTGGATTAGATATCAAACTAAATTGACGTATTATAACATAATATACTATATATTATTTATTGGATTTAATCAATGTATTACATTCCATGTATTGCAGCATGATAATATTTGTTATATATTTATAAAATGAACTTATATTGATAGGGAAATAACATATTGTACCATCATTTCATTATAACTTATCATGAATATTTAACTAAATAACTTTGTTTTTTAGTGGGTCAATTTCGTATCGATTTATTAAAAGTCTTTGATTTGGGTCCAAATATTAAAGGCTTAAGTCATCGACCGCCCCTCAGTGTTGTCCGCATAATTCACTTAGACACCTCAACTAAGACTTGTACCTATTGAACACCTAAATTTTTCAAAACATGTACCTATTAGACACAAAATGCTGATATGACAAAAAATGTGTATTGCACTTCCCTGAATCGCGTGAAAAGACTTAAAACAATGTTTTTTTTAGTTTTTTTTTACATTGTTTCTTCTTTTATTGACATATGACATTATAATTAACATAAAAAATACTTTTCTTCTTATATTTACACCTTTTTTCAAAAAAAGGAAAGCACCCCACTATCTACCTATCATCTTCTTCATAATTTAGTTTATAAAACTTTTTTATTTTAGCTCCAACATTGTTTTTTTTTTTTTTTATATACAAAAAATTTATATCTTTAAAAAATATGAAGATTCTGATTTGAAAGAAAGTCTTCGTATGATTTATTTCAAATCTCATAAAAAAAGGAACAAATATGAAGAAGATAAATTATTTTTACGTATAAAAAAAGTTAGCCGATATTTATTTATCACAATTTTCGAACAAATATTTTTACTCAAATTCATGTGTTCATTAAATTTATCAAAAATAATATCAAAAAAATTGAAAGAAATAATTTTGGAGCTATCAATGTCATCGATATAGAGTTGAATAACCGTCAACAAAATTTTCTTTCTTCTTCACTCTTAGTATGATATATATATATATATATATATATATATATATTAAAAAAACTAATCTTGAAGTTATTGGAAAAGAATAATATTTTGTAATTTGAGAAAGAATGGTTTTGGGGAAGAAGATGAAAGGGGGTTGGGGTGGGGTGAGGTAAGGTGGGGTAGAATAGGTTGACAATTTCATTTTTACTTTTTCTTTTTTTAAAAATTAGATATTAAATGTGTGTCTTTTATAATTTTGGGGCCCAATGCCAAATGTTATTTTTTAATGGGAAAAGGATATGATATACCCCTCAACTTTGTCATTTGGAGCTGATATACCCCTCGTTATAAAAGTAGCTCATATATGCCCTTACCGTTATATAAACGGCTCATATATGCCCCTGCCGTTACAAAATAGCTCACATATACCCTTTATTTAACGGAAGTTAAAAAATTAGTTTTAAATTTACATATATTACTTCTTATTTAAAAATAAATAAATTATTTAGTGGTATATATGATTCTTCAATCAAAGTTTAAGGTATATTTTAATTTTTTTCATACATAAATTATTTTTTGATTTCTTTTATTATAACTATTTGAGTTTCTTATTCTTATTTTGTTTTTTTCTTTCATTCCTTAGTTTAAAGAAAAAAAATTAAACTATTTTTTGTGTGTGTATTGTAATTTAATTTCGTATTCGAACAAAAAAATTGGTCATCTTCAATAAGTTTTACAAGAATATTAGTGAAGCATAAATAAATTTGATTATCAAAATAATAATTATAAATTAGTCATTGAAACAAAAAAAAGTCAAAAAAAAGAAATGTTTGGCGAGGATTAAATTTACTCATATGGGGTTATATTTTTTAGAAAAAAAAATAATAAAAATTTAGATTAAAATTACTATTTTTTCATTTCCGTTAGAGGAAAATGGTATATGTGAGTCATTTGTTTACAAGTAGGGGTATATATGAGCCAGTTTCATAACAAGGGGTATATCAGTTCTAAATGATAAAGTTGAGGGGTATATCAGACCCTTTTCCCTTTTTTAATTAGTCATTTTGCCACGTCACCGCAACTGTATCACACACTCTTCACTTTTTTTGATGATTATCAAAAAAAAATTTAATAAAAACGTTTTTTGTATAGATAAAAGTGTTCAATTGGTACTAGTTTTAGTTAAGGTGTCTAAGTGAATGATGCAGACAACTTTAAGTGGACGCTGATGACTTAAGCCAATATTAAAATTAAGTTAATAAATTATGTTTTCCTCACTATCAAACAAAGAGTAGGCAATATATACGAGATGACATGTAGGGCAGGTGTTTAAAAAAATTAAATAATTTGATCAATATCACGTCTAAGCTAAAGTTCAAAATTTATAAACTTAAATTTTTGAATACATGCGCCTCTATATCTACCTAATCAGTTTTATACTAATTATGTTATTATATAAATTAATAATAAAATATAAATTGTATATTATATATTCGGATACTTTAATGGGTATTTCAATATTTGCTCTTAAAAATATCAAATGCCAAGTTTTTTAAAATGTATATTTCGCGTTATACCAAATATCATAATATCGAAATTATAATATTCAAATTCAATATTTACCATATCATAACCAGTATCCTTAATTATAAACAAGTTAACTTCAAATATATTTCTTCACAAAAAACCATCCACCAAAACATTTATATCAAATTGTTAAAAGTGAAAAAATTTCAATTTAAAAAAAAATATTGGATCAATCACTTAAATAAAAATAAATGCCATGAAATTATAATCGATTAACCAAAAATAATTAATTTATACGAAAGAGAAATATATTCTTCTCGATTTGTACATTATAATGGAGCCCAAAATGTTGCTAAAGAGTTGAGGCACATTTTTTTAATAGTGTAATATCGTTCGATTTTTTTTTCAAGATAGAAAAATTTGGTTGAAGTTCTTTTTTTATAGTGTTACGAGTTTTCTTTATCTTACTTTTAACTTTTTTAAAATCATTCTTTAATATAGAATTTTGTTTGGATGTACACATATTTTATCTTTTACTTTTATAATTTAATTTAGAAAGGTGATTTTATTAAATCGTCAGCTTAAGAAAATCGTCTTTCAGATTATACTTTGAAAGAAATGAAAGGTTATATTAGTATGTTAAAAAAATATATGAATTACGAATTTGCTCACCTAACAAATTATGGTATCAATTAAAAAATCTCAATAAAATATAATAAAAATCATTAAAACTATTTAACACCGATAAAATCAAATAAACAATATGTCATGTCTAGTGATTAGAAAACATATTTATGAAAATGGTCGATTATCGATGCATTACAAAATTTTATCTATATTTGTGAAAATAACTTGTAATATAAAGACTAAATTGGGGTTATTAAGATATTATTTTTGTCTTTAATTATTTGTTCATTTTTTTATTTCTTTGTTTTAACAAATTAGAAAAGTATATTTTATTGTTTACCAATTATGCTCTCAATTAATTAATCATGAAAAATATAGAACTTTTTGAAATCATAAAATTTTAGTTCATCAACTACATAATTAATAAGGGTAGAAATGATAAACTCACTATATTAATTATTTTCTTTTAATATATGTATCAATTCAAAAATAGACAAATAATTAGGAAAAAAAACATTCCACGATTATTAATTAGTCATTCCCGTAAAATATTGTGAATATATATTAATATCTACCTAATTGTTTTTTTTTTCTTAACCAAATAAAGTTAGTGTAATCTTTTTGTTTACAGAAACATATTTATTTGTTCTTAATTAAAGGTCTTAAATTTGTGTTTTAATTATACAGTTAAGTTATAATCACATTTTAGTCATTAAAAATAAGGAATTTTTGGAACCCCAATATTATCTTGCATTGCTTCTAATAAGCATCCATAATTGAATATAATTTTTATCTAATAAATTTAATTAAGAAATTAAGCTATATTATAATAATGCTCACAATGGTCAAAGCAAGCCAACTATAAGATGAGAATAAATTACTTAAAATGTAAGCAATGACCTATTTGACTATTGGTCTTATTCTGCTAAATATATAGATTATTTGGATTAGAAATTTATTTTTTTAACTATTAAAAGTAATTTATAAATATATGGTTAATATATTTTTTAATAGAAGTATTGAAATTGTTAAAAAATAATCACATGAGGCCACTCCCTTCATTTTGAAACGAGATTTAGATGGTAAAAAAGATTTTTAAATCTTGTAATTTTAAGTTATATATATATATATAAAATATAATTAAAATAATTTTCAATTTTATGCTTTGAAACATAATACTTGAAAAGTTAGAAATTAAAGAATCGCCTAAAATTAAATAGATATATTTTTTAAATAAATTAAATATAAGTAACATAAACAAATTGAAACGAATGAAACATAAAGTTTTTCTTATGATAAAGAAAATCTATAGCCGCTACTATAAACTTTAAAATCAAATTATGCCGATCGATACAAAGCTATGCCTAATATTGATGAAACATTAAAATACATATTATTTTTTAAAAAATAAAAATAAATTGTTTCATTAAAAAAGTCAACTTTACAAATTGTCAAATCAAAAAAATAAGAAAAGAGATTTTTTAGAAATTTCTTTTTCACTTCCCCTTATTAATATCTGCCCAAACACTCCATTTCTCCAGTCACCGGCGCCGGCGACGACATTTATGAATTGACGAAATTACCCTTCTTCTCTCCTAACCACCACCAGATAATCGGAAGGACTTGAAGGTAATTTTCGCATGGGCGCATCATTGTCCAGCCTAACGGAGAAAGAATCGACGGCCAACGGTAGACCAGGTCTCGGCGATATACCGGAAAATTGTGTAGCCTGTGTGTTCATGTACCTTACCCCACCGGAAATCTGTAATCTTGCTAGACTTAACCACGCCTTTCGTGGAGCTGCATCTTCTGACTCAGTTTGGGATTCTAAGCTTCCGTCTAATTACCACCACCTGCTCGACGTTTTGCCTCAGAGAATATACGAAGGTTTTTCCAAAAAAGATATTTTTTCTTTTTTATCTCGTCCTGTTCCATTTGATGACGGCAATAAGGTATGTATAGAGTCTTGGGGTTTATCTGATATTTTCATTGTTTAAGCTTCTGAATCAGAATTGCTATTTGGGATAATGTTCTCTATGT
Source organism: Solanum chilense (assembly GCA_032847665.1). NCBI lineage: Eukaryota > Viridiplantae > Streptophyta > Magnoliopsida > Solanales > Solanaceae > Solanum > Solanum chilense. Next base: position 3,193,476 of record CM064971.1, on the reverse strand, counting down.
TTCGATGAAGAAATGCATAAATTTTGAGTTGAATTTAAGTGTTAATCTTGATTTAGCTGTTTTGATATTGGTGATTATGCTGTGATATCTGTAATTTACCAGCATCAAATAGAGCTTTATGTTGAGATGGGAGTTTTCGAAGTGCTAAATTTACTTATGTTAGAACTAGAAGTCTCTTGATTCCAAAAAGAATAGTGTTGAAGAGTATGAGAGTCAACTTATTCGATTTTCTGAGTGAATTCAGACATCGAATTTGATATTAAATGAGTGTAAATGAAGTAGGGATTCATCTAGCTGATCCAAACTTGTTTGATATGAGATGAAATTAAATGAAGTAGGGATTCATCTAGCTGATATAAACTTCTTGTTTGTAACTGAAGTAGTTAAACAACAACATACCCAGCGCTATCTCACTTGTGGTATGAGGAGGGTAGAGTGTACGCAAACTTTACCCCCTCGCCTTGGGAGGTAGAGAGGTTGTTTCAGTTTGGCTCAAAACAGTTTATGAAGAAAACATAGTCAAAGAGGAAAGTTTTTCACTTTCCAAATAGTGATGATGTGAACTTCATTGGGAAAGAGTCCACTTCCTTTTTCATCACTGACTAAAACAAAAAAGATTACTTCCTGGGCACCTGGTTAGTGGGGAAAGGATGAGAGGTTTGTAGATCTTTTTTGCTTTCTGGCTAAGATTGTGGTGATAAAGTATAAAGTGATGCTTTGTTTGCTAATATATACTTTTCTTTCAATGGGGAGAAATTGCAGGAAGTTTGGTTGGATAGAATTAGTGGAAGGATTTGCATGTCTATCTCCACGAAAGCAATGTTGATAACTAGTGGTGAAGACAGAAGACATTGGAACTGGTTTCCTACTGAAGAGTCAAGGTTAGATTAGTATGTTTAAACTATATGTAATAAATTCTTAATTGATTAATAAGATCACTTGATTAGAGTACCAATTTGTCATTAGCTTTCAGTTCATCCTCTTTTCTCTTGCGAATCTCTGACAAGTTGTTTCGACTTTGGTTTAACTTCTTTGATCTCATTGCCAGTACATGGTGAAGACAGTGCCTAAGATTAATAACCTCTACTTTTTTTTTTGTGGAACTGGTAACTTTGACTCTAGTTTTTTTATCACGAGGGTAATCACTGTTAGTGCCCACAAATGGGCGGGTTGGATCAGATATGGGCAGGTTGAAAAAGGATTAGGGAAAAATGGATAAAATGTCCGACCTGCCCGCCGTACTTAACAACGGGTAAGAAACAGGTAGAGTGACGGATAATACGGATACTCATATTGCAGTTCACTTATCTATCTTGGATGGTAAAATGAAAACGAATTAGGCAAGATTTGAAATAGTAATTTTTTTGGGGTAAAATAACACAAATCAACATGATTTCATAATTGAACAAACACAAACTAATAACTCATTTCCCTAAATTAAGATAACGATAGGACTTAGCATTATCTGAAACAGATTAGAAATTTGGGTTCTTCCTAATTATGAACCCCAGAAGGCATATTAACTGAGGCATGTTATACCGGCTAATTTCTAATCCAAGTCTTCCTTTTACTCTAATCATACAATTTTTGTGCTGCAAAGTAAGTTGACTAATAGGGGTTATGATTATTTGTAATTTCTTAGAGGATTTTGGCTTTTGTGATTGATCAACCTAACATTGATTTGGACAGTTGTGATCTTTCTTTGCGAATTTACATCTTCCTGAACAAAAAGTTAATGAAAAAAAATCAAGCCTACAACAATCATTTAATATCATAAACAGTTTGAAACTTTTAACTGAGAACATTCAAATTTAGAAATAGAACACCATAATGGAATATCGGATAATAGGGAGTCTGGCGACAATGGGTTGCAGCGGGAATGGAATTTGGGTGTTAAGGTTTGAAAAAAGAGCTTTGATGCTTGGCCTTGAGACCAATCTGTGATCTGTTGGTGGGGTAAGTGCACAGATAGCTGATTTTGAGTCCTCTATTTAAGGTATAGCCTAGGTTTACAAAGTTTTGTAAGCTTGGTCACTTCTGAGTGAGCTTCAGACATACACGACTGAAATTGTGTAAATCTGTCACGAAAGTTATAACTTTTTTCTGATGTTTGGCGTGTTGCTTGTGCAAGCAAAACTTCAGACATGTTTGTTTGAACTTCAGAAAAAACAACTGGAGTTTGGCTTGCCATATGCCTGAACTTCATACATTCAGTCATGTAGCATGAGAAGCTTACGTTTGATGTAGGGTGAGAAGCTTACGTTGGCTTAAGAATAGCTAGAGTTATTAGACAGTATGGGTATGGAGAAGCAACTAAGAAGAGGACCAGCAAGCAATTCCAATCCCAAAAAGACTATTTTTGGAAGCCAAGGCAATCCTCAACGCACACTTTTTCATTATATCCCTCTACAATGTGAACGAAACTCTTGAAATCAAGATCCAGGAGATGGAAAATATAGAAGCTATTCTTGAGATTTGTTCTCAATGGAACTAGAATATGCATACAACAACATCCTTAGTTTGATCCCACAAGTGGGGTCTGGGGAGGGTAAAGTGTATGTAGACTTTACCCCTACATTCTGTGAGGTAGAGAGGTGGTTTATGATAGACCTCAAGTTTGACAAATGCAAGAGTGTGATCTAGTAATACAATTGAAGATAAATAAATAATGTAGAAAATAAAAGTACGGACATCAAAAGTAGTTAAGATAACCCAAGTAAAAGAAACAACAGTAGTAATACAATTGAATAATAAATGATAGTAGGATAATAATAATGATACTTTTTAGAACAAGGAGCGGACAAAGTGCTGTAAGCTAGAATCATGCTCTCTCACAGGAAAGGGAGAAATCGCTTGGCTACCTACTCCTACTCCTCGATCTAGGGTTATGTCCTCGGTGAGCTCATGACATGTCTAATCACCTCCCCAACTCTTCCCCTATCTGCCTCTGCCTCTCATACTTATCACTACCAACCTCCCACACCTTCTACTGCGGCATCTATGCTCTTCCACTTTACATGCACAAACCATATCATCCTCTCTTCCCGCATCGTGTACACCACTTGTTTAGAGTAGAATAGAAGACTAAAAACAATGTTTTTCTTCCTCACTCTTTTGAAGAGGCCTTGAGTCCTTTACTATAGCACATGAGCTTCTCAGTTGATAATATGGGGCAATAAGATTTGGATAAATTTGTGGATAGTTTGTCTTGGTCGCTGTGCCTTTGCTGGATAGTACAAGTTCTAAATTCCTATTTGTGCATGAGGAAGAAGATATATAGAGGAGTTATTAGTTTATTGTAGACAATTTCTAATTAGGATTTTTGTCAAAAGTTCAAAATTTACTCTCTTGCTCAATGCAAAAGGTTACTACTTGGTTATGTATGATAATAGTAATGGTTATTGGAACACGGGTGGTTCTGTCTCTCTGACTCAGCCACTTGGCAAGTAAACTTACTCTATATAGTGTGTAGGACCAGATCAATTGTTTTAGAATTAAGAAGAAATATTTCCTTTGGATTTCTTGCTAATAAATTTAACTGATTTAGGCTTCACTATTGTATATCTGTTATAAAAAATTGTGAAATTACATGCCATGTTTATCGTTATGATGCTATCTATGATAACACTTGGAATCCTTCCAATCAGGCAACTAATTACCTAGAGCACAAGGACAATGGGTTAGATTAAACCTTTTCTTTGCAATATCTGATAATTCATGGGCTTTAAGCTTTGCTCTGTTGGTTAACAGTCTTTAGCTTATTGGGAGGTAAAAGAGGGTCAGTTTTGTGGTGGTGCACTGCCGTCTTTTATTCTTCTTAGTCACTGGACAATACTGACTATTAAAAGACCTGTGCTTTTCCTCCTTTTTTTTTTAGTTCACTTTTGTTAGACTACTTCTTGTATGTCCACATATAACGTGCTGTTAGGAAACTGCTAGCTTGCGTTTGCTTTTTTCTCAAATCAAGTAGCCAAGATTTTATCGTTCAGGGTGTCTAAAATTTTGACTTCTAATATTTCTGCTGCCATAGGTTCCATGTCGTGGCGTATTGCCAGCAAGTATGGTGGTTTGAAGTAAGCGGTTCAGTGAAGTTTCCATTTCCTCCAGATATATACACACTAACATTCAGGGTCCGCCTTGGGAAGTTTTACAAGAGACTTGGTCGACGTGTTTGCAACTTTGAGCACACTCATGGATGGGATTTAGGGCCAGTACAATATGAACTCTTTACATCTGACGGGCAACATGCAGTGAGTGAGTACTCCCTAGATGATAGCGATCAAGATGATACAAGTGCGAATTTAAAGCGTGGCGACTGGATAGAATACAAGGTGGGTGAATTTATAGTAAGTAGGTCCGACCCTGCTACTGAAGTTAGATTTTCAATGAAACAGATCGATTGCACACATTCAAAAGGTGGACTTTGTATAGATTCTGTATCGATTACGCCAAGTGTTCTGAAAGCACGTAGAAGTAAAGGGGTGTCAAAGTATCAGTAAGTCATCTGTTTCTGTTTTTTTCCACTGCTCTCAGAAAGTTTTGGCCCTTCGGAAACCTCTCTACGTCTACAAGTTCGGGCTAACGTCTTCCCAGACCCCACTTGTGGGATTTCACTGGGTATGTTGTTGTTGTTGTCGTCCTGGAAAGTTGTGGTTGGGGTTCCGTTATAAACATTGGTTTCGTGGGGTAACGTCTACCCAGACCCGTGTTCATGTAAATGTTACTATGTCATCTTTGGTCCAGTTTTGTTGCATAGAATCTCATCTGCAGAAGATGAAGAAAATATACTTGGCTCATCTGTCATTGATAATGTAAAGGTTCTTATATTATATATTTCAGTACTATATTTGAAGCACCCCTGTTCTTGTGTTATTTAACTATATATGTGTCGGTGTTCGATTGAGCACAGAGTTTAATAAAGAAAAGAAGAGTTTCGAAACTCGAGCTTGCTATAAATCATAAGGTAAGTAAGGAGTTTAAACTCTAATATTCAATTTTTTCTAAAGAATATGTAAAAGCTTGTAATCTCTATCCCTATCTTAGGAAAAGGTTTGAAGAGTATAATGTGTATGAAATTTTACTTCAATCGAGAAAAAAAACCAAACTGCATAATCAAAGCGCGATTCCTTGTTGGTGGTTTATAGGTGTTTGTCCAATTCACCTATGTCAGTTCGAACTTGGCGGATCGCTTGTTCGTATGGAGAATCTCTCTCGTTACTCAGGATTTTTCTCAGTTGATTCGATGCGTCAGAGATAGAATGGAATGAGCTATACGCCGATCCACGTTAAAAGCGGAGAAGGTTATTTCTAGTAGCCCTTTGAATCAAATAATACATAATGTAAATCAAGTATGTAAAGTAAATAAAATAATGAAGAAAACATGTAATACTAAAATCGAAGAATAAGATAGTAAAGGAATACCAATAATAAATAATCAAATTGATAATGAAACTAGACAACGTAATCATATATCTGTACCTATTAATCTTTTATCCTAATCATCGACCTTAAATACTACAAAAAAAAATAAAAATAGGGTGGCCTTTTCTTCCTCTAATTTAAACACGTCATCAAAAAAATTACTATCTTTTATATATAAAGTAAAAATTATTTATATGTATAAAATTATAAATGTTGAAATTTAATAGCTATGATACCTATAATAGTGTAAGAAGCATAATAATGATTTAATAGCTAAATTAGTACAAGGGCTATTCCCACTCCATAACATAACACGTTTCACTCATTCATTACTAAATTACTAATAAATTAACCTAAATAATTATTGTTATATTACGATTAAATAATTAAAATATGATTAAATTGATCGAGATATTAATAGGATCAAAAGAGTTTGTCAACATCAGATTTATACGAATTCAATACTTTTCATATGAAATATAAATTTATATATAAAAATTCTATAAAATTACAAAAAAAGAAAAATCCACAATTTCAATATTAAAAATTATAAAAATATTGAACCTATAAAACTTTACATATACCTAATCAAATCATTTTTTATCATTATAAAGAAGTAATCTAATCCCTTGGGCAAATCAACCAAGATCAAAATATCTTCCATGCAATTAAAACTCAACACATATTTAATATTTATATCAATTTAATGATTAAATAAATAATATATATTTTAATATATTATTATCACTTATATATAGACTATAGACATGAGCCTATTATAATCAGGAAGAGTTGTATACATAGAAGTACAATAGAGAAGTAGGGAGAAAATAAAATTTCACTTTCCTCGTTTTAATTTATCTGTCTTAATTTTTAAATTCATTTTAAAGAAATATTTTTTTTCTTTTCAGACAATTCTTTAATTTAGTGACATGTTTAAGATCATTTGGTTTTGTATATATTTTTAATTTAATATCATAAAATTTAATATATATGTATATATATATATATTTCTTATTTTTTTTTGAGTTTGTATCGAATCAAAATAAGACAGATAAATTGAAATAACGTAAAACAATGTATATTTAATATGTACGTTAAGATTTCATCATTATGGGCGGCTTGTCCTTTGATATTAAATCCATTTATACTTTGCAAATATTAACTATATATTGAAAAAGGACTTTGCATTATATGCTTCAACTATATTCCTTCTAACTGTAAATTCAGAATAGATGAAATATGTTATTTGATTAAGGTTTGAATAATCAGTAATATTATATTTGACAAACATTGAGCATTCAAAAATTGAAATTATATTGATCTATCACATAAAAGTACAATTAATTTTCATGTTCTACATATAATATAATTGAATTTATGAGAAAATAGTAATGTTTCGTATTAAAAAAATTAGAAATTTTTTCACTATTTCAGTAAAAAATTTGTAATTTTGAGTGAATTAATTTTGATGGGAAAAGTCCCACATCAGAATCTATTTTTCATCGTGTATTTTTCGAGTGTATTAATCTTGATGGGAAAAAGTCTCACATTAGAGGGTAATTAAACACTATCTAACAAAGGTGATTCCGTACCTCAATATTTTTCATGGTGAATTTTTCGAGTGAATTAATTTTGATGAGAAAAAGTCCCATATCAAAGGCGACTCTACACCTAAGGGGGTTTGAACTCGAGACTTTTTGGTTAATGTTGAAAAATTACTTACCAATCCACCACAACCATAATGGTGGATAAATTATTTTTATTTACGATGAGAAAAACCTCTATTACTAGTAGTGAATATGTCACTTTTTATCGTGATAAAAGATATAAAACTGTATTTTACTATCGAAGGGTAAAAGTGTTCCCCGTCGAATAATAGAGGAGCCATTTTTGATATTTTTAATTATGAATTCAATAACTAAAACAACTTACGAACTAGTTTGATCAAACTAAATAATTTTAAATTTCAAATTCTAAATCAACGTAAGATGATAAATATAACATGGGGGTAAATATTTCTCTAGTACAAAAGAGGACCATGCATGTTGTGGGCTACTTCATGTTTGTGGCGCATCATAATATCTCATTAATATATGATCTTTTCAACTTCATTTAATTTAATATAACATAAAATAAATAGCAGAAATTCCAGAGAAGAAATTAAATTAACAAATATTTTGTACCTTTTTTTTTATATAAAAAAAAATGTACCTTTGTAGAAAGATTAATTTTGTGGTCGATAATTAAACACTTTGAAGTAGCATATGGACCATTTTACTTGTTAAAAATTGTCACATACATATATATATTTTTTATTATTATTATTATCATTTTTTTTTATAGGCAACACGTTGTGGATTAAATTAAATGTTGAAGTTTGATTAGATTTTTGTAGTCCTCTTAGGTGTGATGATTTGAGATTTGGATTATTTTTATGGTCCCAAATGTTTTTTTAGAATTTATTGTAGGGTTGTATGTCAATGGTCTTTTAAATTTATCGATAATATTTTTTTTAGATATTTAAATTATATATAATTTATTTTAATTGAGCACTTGATAAAGTGTTTATATTAGACACTTTTGATTTTTATAGATGATATAAGATAGCGTAATAAGTCGTAAAACCTTAAGCATGTCTGAGGTTGATATCTATAAATAAAGGAAATGTCATATTTTATGCGATTAACTTAATTGCGTAAAAACGTTGGAGAACATACACAAATTATTATATTTTAAAAAATAAAAAATATTTAATAAGAATACTTTATTATTGATTCAAACGCTCAATTAAAATAAATCACAATTTAAATATCATATAAATTAAATTAAGACGATAAGATAATAAAATTACTAACAAAAAGGAAAAATTTGCAAAGTCAATATCCCTATTACGTGTGCATAATATTATATTTTTAGAAAAAGTTACTTCCGTCTATTTTAAAATTAAAAGAAATCCACAATAAAGCATTTGATTTAATTTGATATTCACAATAAAAAAAATTTTTATCACCTTTTTAGTAAATGAAGTTATATCTTTTTAACATGACGATATTAACTTTCATATATTGTCAACTCAGTTTTTGAGATGTTTGATCGAGTTTTATATTGAAAAATGAAATTTACATTTTGTGTTAGCCAACATCGAAAATTTTTCTACTTTTAGTTAGCATTATATTTTTATCGCACGGAAAAAGTTTTTCCTTGCTTGATAAGTATGCAACCACAAGTATCACTTTATTTATATCGTTATCACATATAACTTAAACCTTAATCATTTTTAACTATTGTCCTATTAGATTAAATCGTTAATATATATAACTTAAACCTTAAGCAGTTTCAATCGTTGTACTTTGTATAGGCCAAATAGTTAGTGAAATCTAATAAAAAAACTCTATATATGAATCTATTTTTAGTACTTAATTAGTTGAAGGCTCCTAGTAGAATAGACAGTACACAATAAAAGAGCCTAAGTAGATGATACTATATTATTATTATTTCCTAGGATTACAATATTATAAGTAACATATACTAATAATTTAGTTTCTCACATTTAAAATAGAGAAGTTAAAAGACTAATACTTTAGAGCTCGTCTGGTTCGAGTAGGCAAGCACGCTGGTTGTACCGGTCAGCTTTGAGCTGTCAAGTGACGATTGGCCGAGGGGACTTTCATCATGTAGCTGGGTTCAAATAAGCCAGTTAAAGACGAATAGTGGAATAAAGAATAATAATTTCAAAACAAAATATTAAACTATTTCATTTTTAGTCTAATAAACTTAATATATAATTCACTAAAAAAGATCTGAAATATCTATGAACTTTGATCGATATTGTTGCAACAATTCTAAATTTTGGGTAGGACCTTTTACTCATGCATTATTTAATAGTAAGACTATATGTGTCCACGTGAACATTATAAATATTGCATCACTATAAATAATAATTTATCCACGTTGACACATAAAGGTAATAGATCCTTCCAGTGTTTGAGATTATTAAAATCAATTACGATCAAAATTCATGTATATTTCAAACTATTTTCCCATAATTTTTATCGTCATTCAATTCTTATATTCGATTTATCACTATAATTTCAATATAAATTGTTCATCGATTAAATAACACCTAAATTACTTAAAATATGTATTAGTAATACACTACTACTATATATTACTTTTTTTTTATTATTATTATAGGAATAGGGGTGAAAAAAGAAATTTATCCCAAGAGATCCAACTACTATCTAATTTATTAATTACTGCCCTATTTAGAAATGATATTATAGAAGTAGTTTTTTTGTACCAAAATATAGGAAGTACCATTTTTAGTGTTGGACTCTAATACTTAGAATAGTATACCCTATATACACTTAACTTCTTAGCCCACAAAATCAATTTCACTGAAATAAATGTAACAAGCACTATTCTCTACCAACTAACTTACAATACCAATCACCCTTTAGCTCCATTCATCAGATATTTCGATTTCAAGCCTTAAAAACAAAATCGTCTTTGGCAAAAACTATTTTTAATCGTTAAAAAATTAGTCAGGATGACTCAATTGGGAAACAATAGAAAATGAAAGGTTATATATGTACTCTATAAATTTGGTAAAAACAAACTTTATATATTGACATGAGCTTGTGATTTTTCAATAAAAATAATAATTAATATAACCGCTAGTCAATATACAAGATATATACATTAATTATGTATACATAGTATGTATATCTTGGTAGGAGGTTATACAATATAAGAATTCCAAATTAGCTTACCATGAAGCTAGTAAATAAAATTAAGATAAACAATGTGTATTAACTAATTATGATTAATAGATAATCATCTTTTATTATATAAAAAGACACATGTTCTATATTATTCAATAACTATAAATATTAATGTGGGTGTAAGTTTTTTTTTCCCACTATTTATGTAAGAGTTAACAATCTTTTTTTTTCCTTTCCACCTTAATCATTTTGAAGTATCATCAAAGTTTGTGACAACTACTTTTTATTAGTTTTATTAATGATCCTTTTCACCAACTTTTTTTTTTTAATTTCTTGTGTAAAGATGTATTTGTTCAATTAATGTAAAATTTGAAAACCAAAATTTCTCCTCTTTTATTTTAAAAAAGAAAAGAAAAGTCTTCCCAAACTTGTATGAGAATGAAATAGATAAATGTACCAAAATGAATTAATTATAAAGGAGCTTATGTGAATGCATTTGAAATTGAATAAGTACACATTTAATTGCCACCACATTTGCTCAAATATATAATTATGCTTCCTAGCTAACTAGGCAAGTCAAATAATGTGACCAACAAGAAAGACTACTTTGGTCCAAACAAATTTTTTTATTATTTTCTTTTGAAAAAAAATAAAAACTTTGTTTAGATCGTTGGTATCCATTGTTTCATAATGTATTGTATAGTATTGTACTTTACTGTACTATATTGTATGGTAGATGCAATGTCTGTCTAAACTGTATTGTTTGTTGTTGTTTGATAAGATTTTAGTTGTGTGGTTTAATCGTATCATACTGTATTGTAATTTATAAATTTACTAAAATATCTTAATTATTTTAGGGTAGGAGGTTTGACTAGATTTAAATAATTAAGAAAAAGGGTAAAAATAGTATTTTGAAATATTATGTAAATATATAATTGAAAAAAAAAATTAAGTAACAATGCGAACAAACCAAATTGGTTGTTTCATAAAATAAAGATTTTCATTGTTACGTAACAAAGAAATTTAACAATACAATACAATACATTTTAAGTAACAATCAAAATAAACAGTGTAGATATAATAACGATACAATACAATATAATAGATAACAACGATTCAAACATAGTGTTAGTCAACTTATCATAAGTGAATTTGAGTTAATAGAACTTAGTAAACTTCAGATATCAGATAGTTAAAGAGTGAAGCGCACAAATTGTTGTTTTTAAGACTCATATTCAAAGAATACCCAAAGTTTACAAAAGCTTTAGTTATTTTAAAGTTAAACTCAAAACTCAAAAAATTATATTTAAAAATATTCATATTTGCCTCAACGATTGCATGCTTTTTTAGAAATGAATTTTCAAAGAAAATTATCAAAGAGTATTTAATTTGTGGGGTTTATAATTGAAAAAAACATTTGTTAAATAAATTCAGCCAAGGTCGTACGAAATTTTCCTCTAAAATCAAAATTATTGGTGAAATGACATTAATTACAAAAAAAAAAAAAAGATACAATTTTAAAATATTTGGTAAATATATAATTATATTTTTAGTTATTTTTTATATCATATAAATTTTCACCATGATTATATATGAAATAAAAGCTCTTTCATTTTGTCCTTATTTATCTTTTGGGTCAAAAAAAACTTGAAAATAATGTTAATATTTTTTTGTTACTTTTAATAGAAGAGATAAATGATTTATAATGTCAATTTGCATGCCTTTGTTTTATGGTCCATCGACGTTTTTTTGAAGCAAAGACCTAAATATCGAAATGATGCAAAATTATTCGATGAAATTAAATAATTAAGACCTACACCTTATCCAATATAAAATTAAATTTTTTTAGGTATTCATTACCTTTTACATGACCTAATAATGACTTATATATAAAATATTTCAGTCATAAAATATAAATATGTTAATCCTAACTCGACATCACCTAAAATTTACATCTTCGTGTATATATGCACAAGTAGACACAGTTGAACATATCGTATGCGACATACTGCATATAGAAGTAAAATATCATATAAGACGCGAATGTCTACTCGTTCATTTCTATAAATATGAGATGAGAAATCAGATTAAACGGTATTTTTATGCTTATATTTCATATTAAACTCAAACTCACTTCCCTAGGGTTTCTAGTGGCACAATCTTACCATTTAGGTGACGTTGTTAGTATCCTTTTTATATCGTCAATATATAAAATTCAAATTCGTTATCGTTCAAATGACTTGGCATTATAAATTATAGATATGTTTACTGTGTTCGTGTATACAAATTAAAACTCTTTTAATTAATGAAAGTTCATGACGTGCAATTTGTAACGTTCTATACCTATCAAGCCCCATTTTCAGTCTGTTGGTCACATTTTCTTTTTTGGGATTCTAACAGTACCCTTTAATTTAATTTATTCTTCCCCTCTGTTATATATAATAATAATAATAATAATAATAATAATAATAATATTGAATATTAATTATATGTGTTCATGATATAGGTCCACTTACCGATCTTTATACATAACTAGCCAAGAAAAAAGACTGAGTCTCTGAGTCTTAAATTTTTATGTGTAAGTGAAAAGGAAGGTTCATCAAAGTGACTTATCGATTGTGATGGACTGATAACTATTTATTTATATTAATATTGTTATTAATATGTAATAGATTTTGTTAGGGAGATTTATTCCTAATATAAAGTATTTTGATGCGAATTTGAATTTAATAAATTCATAATGTGCAAATTGAGAAACGAAAATTTTAAGAAATTTAATATTTGTATCAATAAGTATTCTGTGGTAAAGTGATTAGTATTTCTTTTTGATAGGTGCATACTTTGAATTCTTGCTTAATACATTTCAAGGGGAGTTTGATGTAACTAGTAAGGTTGTTGTCGTGTAAGAGATCATAAATTCGGGTTATGAGAATAGCTTCTTGTAGAAATACTTGATAAATAAACGCATAATAGATCCTTCCAGGAGTTTAGTGCTTTTGACGGTCATTTTTAAAAGTTATGGTAGAAGCGATAAGTATTGCTTATTTCAGAAGTTTGAGGTTTAAATCTTAATTATATATGAGGTCATCTTTGTTAGGCAACGTCTAATCCTCAATATGAAACTTTAAGACGGGAGTTATGATCAGTCGAGCTCTAGTGTGGATGTTGAACACAATGACATAGTACTAGCGTGAAATTTTTCAACGCAAATCTAAATCTGAACGAGGCTCTAATAGTGGTGTGTGCAAAAATCGATTTGACCAATAAACTAAACCAAAAATGAAATACTATTGATTTATTAATATTTGGTTAAATACTTTGTAAAAGGAAAAAAAATGAATTATTGATTTGTTTTCTGGTTTTATCATTTTAGTTAATGGTTAAATCGATAATCCAATAAAATTATATTTCAAAAAAAAATAATACTATTTTACTTCTAATTACGTAACAATAACTTTAACATTTTATAATCATCGTATTTATATGGTCATACAAATATCTCCTTATCGATTAAAATGATATCAAACTATTATGAGACACATCTAATAAATTAAAAATTGATAAATCGAATAAAATCAAACCGATCGATACGTATCACTAAAGCCAAAAAGGGAGAAAAAAAATCAAATATATTTTGTACTGCAAGTTCATTTATTATAGGAGACCTACCCCATTGGTCTTTAAGCAGCATCAACAGAAGAATTTATTACTCTTATTATTTATTATTAACCACTACTATACCTCGTTATTTACCATATTTCTGATACATTTACACTTTTTTTTTCTCATCAATGTCCCCTTTCATCATTTTTTTTATTTTCCAAAGGCATGACTAATCGCAGTAAATAAACGGATTGAATTGAATTTAATTGAGTTAATACAGATAAAGTAAGTAAAATAGGTTATTATATAATTTGGTTTACAATTTATCTGGATTGAGATAGATTATATGTTACTCTTTTCGTCCACAATTGTTTATCAGGGTAAGGTCATGTACTATTTTGAAGAAAAATTTAAATATAAAGTGTGATTTGATTAATATAATTCTGCTATATCAAGAATATTAAAAACCTAGGTAACTTTTTAATTGATTAAAATGAAGTAATTATTAAGGGCAAAATTTAAAAAAATAACTAATTATTTCTCGATTGTTTAAATTGATAATTAATTTAGATATCTATTTTTATATAACTGACAAACAATTGTAGACGGAGGATATAAATGACATGTAAGGTGATTCATACGAATGTCTCTATTTTAAGATGGTCTTTTTAACTCTTTGAGTAATTAAAGAAAATAATAAAATTATAAATCAAAGAAAAGGTAAATAAGACATTTTTATTAAATTAGAGGCAAAACTAAGAGTTATATTTGTGAGTTTTAAATTTTGAAAAATTAAAGTTGATAATTTTTGATAAATTAGTTATACATATTAAGTGAATTTTCTAAGATAAGTATACGTTTATGTTAAAGCTAATGAATTTTGTCGAATTTATAATTGAAATAGTAGTTCCATTATTTTCAAAACAAAAGAATAAAGGGCTATAGGAAGAGTTCAAGAAGATTTAGTTCTATATTACAAGTAGTATTTTAGTTTCGTCTCTAATTTCATTTTTCTAACAAACAAAATCATATTTTTTTAATCGCGACTCATTTGTCACTAAATTAAGATAATTTTCTTCTCAAAAAGTGACTCCTTTACTACTACGCTAGAATAATCTATTCTTATGTTAAGAATATACATAACCGTAAAAATTATAATTTGATCTTATTGATACAGACATACGACATAATTTTCTAATGAACGAAATTCAAAATTGAACCTCTTGCCTCCCTTTAGCTCCGCCCCCCTAGAGAGACATTATTTGTCTCTTGCTAATATTGTTTTTTTTCGTGGACTTTAATCGAATTTTCCTAAGAAAAAAGATCACATTTTTATAATCGCAACCCCTATGCTACTACATTAGCTCCTTAAAAAGTGACTCCTTTACTATTACACTACCATAATCTATTCTTATGTCAAGAAAAACTCAATAGTCCATACTTAACCGTAAAAATTACGATTTGTCTCATTTATACAGATATACAGTATAATTTTCTAACAAATGAAATTCAAAATTAAACCTCTTGCCTCCCTTTAGCTCCGTCCCCCTAGAGAGACATTATTTGTCTCTTGCTAATACTATTTCTTTTCTGTGGACTTTAATTGAACTTTTCTAACAAAAAAATCACATTTTTTTAATCGCAACGCCTTTGTTACTATATTAGCTCCTTAAAATGCGACTCCTATACTACTAAACTAGAAACTCGATAGTCCATACATAACCGTAAAAATTATGATTTTGTCTTATTGATACAGACATACAGTATAATTTTCTAACAAATGAAATTCAAAATTAAACCTCTTGCCTCCCTTTAGCTCCGTCCCCCTAGAGAGACATTATTTGTCTCTTGCTAATACTATTTATTTTCCGTGGACTTTAATTTAACTTTCCTAACAAAAAAAATCACATTTTTTTAATCGCTACTACATTAGCTCTTTAAAAAGCGATTCCTTTACTACTACAATAGAAACTCAAATAGTCCATACATAATCGTAAAAATCATGATTTGTCTTATTGATTCAGACATACGGTATAATTTTCTAATGAACGAAATTCAAAATTAAATCTCTTGCACCCCCTAGCTCCGTCCCCCACCCCACCCCACCCCTAGAGAGACATTATTTGTCTCTTGCTAATATTTTTTTTTTGTTGGACTTTAACCTCATGATCTTCTTACAAATAGACAGAAAAGAGTACTCAATATTGGTGCATATAGAAGAAAACAAGTACTAAGAAGTAGAAGTACTAAAGATGAAGAAGAAAGTTGTTAATTTTGTCAGAAAAAAAAAAAAAAAAAGAGAAGACAATAGGCGTGAAAATAGCTAAGGCATCTTGTCTCTTCTTTTTTTTAGGCCTTTTAGGGGACCATATAGGGGACTTATATATCCGATTTAGAGTCCGATTAATTTAAATTTGTGTCGAAAATTCTCATTTTAAAGTTAGAACTCTCTAAATCAACTCTTTATATTAAAACAATTTTATATTCATGATGAAAACTCGAGACCTACTTTATCATACCTCTAGATCGTGACGTTTGATATAACGTTTTTGTATTGGCTCCCGATTAACATTACTACCATTAAAGAATAATTCAAATTTTACTCAAAGATGAGTGATGAAAACATTATTTATATTAAGAAAATTTATCATATATTATACATAATAAAATAAAATAAAAATTATACATACATGTATGTGATTTTCAATTGAAGAATTCTATAAACTTTTCCTACAAATCTAGTTATTATAATATTAACTCAAAATTATTATAAAAATCAATAAATTTTAAAATCTAAATCTACTTCCTATTTATTAACTTCTTTTACCACTTCACTTGATGAAGTAGCATTTTTTATTATTTTATATAGGATTAAATAATCTCAATAACTCCTAGCTAGTTAATGAAGGAAGTGCATAATATTATGGTCTTTAATTAAATATATATACCATTGGAGTTAAATTTTTTTCTGTTGAAACTTAACACTAAATTAAATCCCAATTAATTAATCTCTATAGTACACCCACTCAAGGTCCCAAAAAATATTAACAGCACTAAATTAAATCCCTAAAAAAATATATGGAGTAGATTTTTTCACCCCATTTATGATTTTAAATCTCAATTAATAACTCCTAGCTAAGTTAATAAAGAATGCACATATTTATGGTTCTTTAAATATACATCAATGGAGTCCAAATTCTCCTTTTGAAATTTAACACTAATAAAATTCCCCAATTAATTAACAGCTTAAGTTAATTTATAGGTAAAAAAAAAAAAAGGAAATTTATAATCTTAAAAATAAGATAAATTAATCGTTATAGTTGATCAAAATACTATCCAGGGTAAGAAAATCTCTTGTATCAGTGTTGTATATGACTTAAACTCATTCATATAATAATCTGTATCTTTTGTATAAGAAATATTCACACTATCATATGCATATATACACACACTTATGTGATTTTTTTTTCCGGTCTGTTTCAAAAAGAATATCATTTTAAAAAAAAAATAAAAAAAATTCACCCGATGCTCGATGACCAACATTGAAGCCCGACTAAATTTGGATTCGTGCCGAAAAGTTTCATTTTGGGAGGTAAAACGCTCACTAACAAAGACGACTACGTATCGAAGGAGCACAAATCTGAGACCTCTTGGTTAAGGATGAAAGAGCACTTACTGCTCCACTAAAACCCTTATTGATAAAAGAATATGACCTTACTATAACTAAAAACAATTTAACTTTAAAATTCCTCTTTTACCCTTGATTAAAATGATTTTCAGCCACACAAATACTCAAGAATTATTTTAGACCATAAGTTCCCAAAAATCTTTTTTTTCTTAAATACCGTATCAAGTAAAACAATACCACATAAAATGAAACAGAAAGAATAATTTTTATGATTATATTATTTCAAGATTACAAATCACATATTTCTTTAGATTAACATCCTCATAGTGAAAAAAAAAAACAAATCTTTATACTAATCATTATAAATATATATATAAAAAAAAAAATTATAATTAATATCACTATAGTACCCTCACCCACCCAAGGTCCCAAAAAAAGAACATCCAAGAACCAAAAGAGGGAGTGGTATTTATGAGTTGCTCCAAAAAGTGAAGCATATATAGAGCCCTCACAAGTTCTTTATACTCTAACTATCTCTTTCACAAATTGACATTATTTCTACAAAGTGTAGTAAACTCTCCCTACAACATCTTCTTATCATTTTTTCACTTTTGTTTCTTCAAAAAAAACCAAAAAAAGTTTCCAAAACTTTATCAATAAGACAAAACCATAAAAAAAAAAAAACCTTTTTTTAAAAAATTTTGTTTTATTATTTTTTTAAAGTGGTCCATTGTTTTGAGTACTAGAAAAAAAGAAAAAAAAAAGGAGTATTTATCAATATATTGAAGGGGATAGAATTTGTGTGTTTTCTTGAAATTTTGCCTTGTTTAGAAAGAAGAAAAAAAATATGGATTGGAATGGAAATATTAGACCTTTTGTTTCAAGACAAGTTATTGATAATTCTCTCAATTTTCTCTACAACTACAATTATGACCAATATCCAGGTAAATATATTACAAAAAAAATAGCAATTTTTTTTATTTATTTATTCATATACTATTTATCCTTATTGATACTTTTTTTAAAAAAAAACTTTTACTTGATTTAGATATTTTTGCTTTTCATTTAATTTTGAAGCATGTTTTATTAATATAGAACTTTGTCATAAAAAAAATGTATTTTTTTGTTGGGATAAGGTGTGGAGGTAGCAAAATTAAGTAGTTTTTTTTTTCTTTAAAAAAGTGTTAGTTGTAATTACCATTTTTTCCAGCCTCATGATTGACTATTTCAACAAAAAATGATAATACTATTATAATGTTTCAAGGATTAAGAAAGCTATGTACAATATAATGAATTTAGTGTAATTTGATATGTTATAGTATGTTTAATTTATTCTAAAAGTTATTAAAAATCAAGAGAGGTTATAGCGGTCGGTAAATACTTTCTTATTCTTAATGGGCGATTTTGTGTTTTAGTCATGAAACTTCGATAGGGGATATGTTATAGCATGTTTAATTTATTCTAAAAGTTATTAAAAATCAAGAGAGGTTATTAGCGGCTGGTAAATACTTCTTTATTCTTAATCAGCAGTCTTGTGTGTTTGAGTCACGAAACTTCGATAGGGATGTAGAACTTCTAAACACGAATTTGAATCAATCTGATGAAAATTATCTTAAGAAAAATATAATGTTATCTAATGGAGTTACTTGCGGTTACCATTTAAGTCCATACATTATATTTTGAAATTAATATCAGTGCGTAAAGCTTAAACTCGTATTTATTTTTGTGAATTTGAAGGTATTGACATGAAGCATGCAATGCAAACACAACATGGTGGAGTACAAGTCCCAACAATGGACAACAACAACTTTGTACTCAATCAACATCAATTGGACAAGAAGAAAAGGTTGTCAAGTGATCAATTGGAGTCACTTGAAAATAGTTTTCAAGAAGAGATAAAACTTGATCCAGACAGGAAAATGAAATTGGCTAAAGAACTTGGATTACAACCAAGACAAATTGCTGTTTGGTTCCAAAATAGAAGAGCTAGATGGAAGGCTAAACAACTTGAAAGACTCTATGATTCACTTAAACAAGACTATGATGTTGTCTCAAGGGAAAAACAAAAGCTTCAAGATGAGGTAGACAATTCTTTCTCCATTTAATTTCTTTTATATCCATGCAATTCATGCACATGTCCTCGCCGTTTACAACAAATTTTAAAGTGACAGAAAATCACAGGTTAAAAAACAAACATAACCTTAATTAATAAGTATACATGTACAATTATGTTATTCTCTTAATTCGGGGTCGTTAGTGGAGTATTTATCGAACTAGGTTGATTTGGCTTTGATCTCTTTATAAATTATCCATGAATTTGCAGAATGATTGAGATGCATTTCTAAGGGTTTACAGTTAAGTAATCTCCGAAAATCCTAATTGAAACTGAGGACACCTTGTAGAATATCAACTCGAATTGAACATGTCTTGTAGAGTCTCACAAAATTTTAAAGTTTACAGTGACCTATACAATTAATGGATTTATATCATTGAATTCATTGATATATATATGTATAATTAAGTATGGAGACAACTTTTACTTCAGTAGTCCACATCATTATTATAAAGCAAGGTGGGCTTAATTGAATGCAAATAAATAAATATTAAAATAAATTTATGTGTTTCCCTAATAAAACCTTGACATAGAAATTGAAATTGACACATCATACAACATTGTTCCCTATTCCCTTTTCCTTTTTTTTTTTTGAATTAATAAAAAATTATTCTCTCTCATGCAGTTTAATTATATAAAAATATGTAAAGACAATTATATGAGTGAAATATAAAATTAAAAAAAAAACACAACAAAATTTTCAAAGAGTGTCAATAATATTATTGTTGCTACTGCTCTTTTCTCTATTGTTTTTAACATAGCTTTATCACTGATATATTCAATTTTATATGTGTTACTTAAGCTGATTGTCTATTGAAAACAACTTTTGTACCTCTAAAAAGGTAAAATAAAGACAGTGTGTACTCCGTACATTCTAGGGCGGATATAGGGGTCCGATTCACCCGACCACCCTCAATAAAAGAAATAACATAATATATATATATGACGTATTATATTTGTATTATCTATATATACAAATTTTGAATTCCTTGAACATAAGACTAGGAATTGACTCAATGGTTTAAAAACAAACTATTATTTTCAGACTCCACTTGTATAATTACACTGTATATATTATTATTATTGTTATATCATATGAAATCCATTACACTGTCAGCATATAGAAGTTAAACTCGTTTTTTTCTCTTGATAGGTATTGGCATTAAGAGCAATTTTGAAGGAACAAGCCACAAAGAAACAAGTAAATTCCACAGTTTACACTGAAATATCAGGTGAAGAAACAGTTGAAAGCACATCAATGCCAAGTTCAAACAAGACAATTACAAGAGGAATTACTATAAGTAACCATCAAAATAATAATAATAATAATAATAATAATATTGCTGAATGTAGCTATGTTTTTAATAATGTTGTAGATGGGCTTAACCCAGTGATGCCACCTTATTGGGCCACATTGCCAACATATCCATGAAGTGAGATTAATTTTAACTTAATTGTGCTACATCTAATTAATTTGTTAGGTTTAGTTTTCTCTTTAATTAACACCTAAAACAGATTAATTAGAAGTTGAGAATAGAGTTGTAGCAGAGTTTAGTTTGATTATTTGATGTTATATTTTCAGATTAGGAGTGTTAAGTGGTTTTTATTAGTTTGAAATTTTTAAGGTTGTACTACTATTTTGTTGTATTGACATTAATATCATCAGTTTTTTTCCTTACTTCTTCTGTCTCAATTTATTTGGTACTTTTTTTTGTTTTTCGAGAGTCAAACGGCTTAAATTTGATCAAAACTTTGTGCGTGAAATCTACATACTTCGTAAAATGTACTATAAGTCACAATAATTGAGAATTCAAAATAATTAAAATATATATGATAAATTTATGATCAAAGATAAATTTGTTTGAATCTCGAAAATTCAAAAAGTGTCATGACGAATGGAATATATAGTATAGAATGGTTAGTGTTTAATTAATGTCATTAGTTATAATATTTTACAAATTTTAAATTTTGATTGAATCTAATCAGGCCTCAATATAGGTACAAATAAAATATTTCAAGGATAGTCGTTATTGGGACATCAATTATAATTATATAAATTTGTAAAAACGATTACCTGAATGAAATAAGTAAAAGAAATATATTCGATCAACGAAAAAGGAGAGTGCCTTCACCAAACTTGGCAAGCCTCATGTTTCCTTCTAAATAAATTGTAATGTTTTGGTTATCAAGAATCAATTAAACTATTCTCGAAAGCTAAATTAAATAATTTGATATTTTAAAAATATCAATGCCATCTATTTGATATACAATTATACATCTTAACACGAAATTTGTGTTCCTACTTTGCTCTTTAGTCTCCCATCATTCTTCTCCATGTATGTTATTTGGATATATACTTAAACTTAGGTGTAACACTTTACTTCTTTTAAAAAAATATAGATAGTAAGGTGCAACAATTTACATCAAAAACGAGGTCTCTGGTTCAAGTCCAAAAATTTCGTAGCTACACTATGAAAGTAGGAAAGAAGAGCACTTCCGCAATAATGGAAAGACGTAACACTAAATTAATCGAACTTCAAAACAAATGCTTCCTTTTGTGCTTTTTTTACCTAAAAATGCATCACAAAAAGCAATAGGGATATACTATAGGCAAATACTATCATCAATACAATGCAAGGAAGGATACATTTCTCATAATGGAGCAAGATTATAATTATCATAACAGAATGAAAGTAAAGCAATCTGGATATTTGAAAACAAGACAAAAATTCAGAAATATATTGTTTCAGAGTGCACGCTAAACGCTGGTGGATCAGAATATAGCTACACTCAATCAAGATGCAAAATCACTCTAGGCGCTACTTAGCGAACAACATAAACAATAGCTTAACGTTTTCCACCACCGCCGCCAAGCTTAGGGCCTTTTGATCCTCCCTTTGACACATTACCCTTACCGGCTTTCTGTGACTTAGCCACCACCTCTGCCTTCTTGGCCTTCTTTTCGTCCTTTGTTTTCTTGATTCTTTCTTTGATTTCACTGCAGACACCAAACAAACAAACTAATCAGTCTCCCATTTCAAAAGATGCACAAAGCCACATTGGCAATATATAAGCTTGGTTAATACACACCGAAGAGCAGCCTCCCTAGCAGCATCTCGAACTTCTGGCCTTTCAGCTCTCTTCTTCTGGATTACCTCCAAGGTTGCACCCACAATGGACCTAGAGTATGGTTTCTTTGTGGTACGTCTCCTCTTCTTAACAGCTTCTTGAGCAATATCCTAATGTTATTGAGCACACGCACAAAAGAAAAACAAATTAAAATAGGCAATAGTGCATATGAAATGGCAAAACATAAAAGCGGTATAATCTGATAAAACATTTTTCCTCGATAAACTACGTAAAACAAAGTAAATCTCAGTGTACAACTTCACATCACAAAGTTGTATCGTTTGATGTTTGGAATGCTAGAGGAAATATTCAAAGTGGCGAGCAGAATGTTAAGTTGAGAATACGAAGCTTGTAAATGCTTTATTCCGTACTCACCTTCTTGTGCTGCTTCCTGTACATGGCAGTCCATGTAAGCTTGGAAGGCTTCAGGCGGTTGTGGAAGTAATGTTTGCACTTCGAGTTGACAAATAGGAACACCTACAAGGACAGAAACTACTATAAGCAATCACGACTTTGCGTCCTATAATCAGTACACAAATCACGTTAACTACCGTCTGCAAGAAATGGGTTTTCATGTTACCTGAGAATCTGATCGAATAAATCTGATGCCCCTCCCAGGATATATCTTGGCACCGCTGAAACGGCAGAGTTCTGTCCTGCAATAGAAGTAAGAATAAAAGTAATGAGTCATCACTTACAATGCTACAAATCAACCGGGGTAAACCAAATGTAAAGGCATGTCGGCAATAACACAAGAAAGAGGTAACTCCTCAAATAGAACGAATGACTAGCTGAATCATTACAAACTCAGCCGACAAGTACCTCCCCCGTTAAGGCAGTTCATAAATCATCTGTGCTTGTTATTATCAGTGATATATATCATAGGTAGTGTATACATTTTTTCAGATAGTGTAAAGCTGAATCAGTTGTAATCATTGTGAATCATGAAAATATTGAACAATTCTCAGAAATAATAAACAGGCAAGCAATGTAGCAAAAAAAATGTTAAGACTTGAGATTAAGCTATCTTGACATAAATCAGAGAAACAATACTCAGATACATCAAATTTAATCTCTTTGTGAATCAATATAGAAGGACAAAAGCTTTATGGTAACAATTTCCCAATGTGCTCATCTTTTCATCCATTTTCTCCCCTCTCATATTAACTATGCATTAATCAATCAAAATAACTAAAATCCAAATAACCGAAACACAAGATCCAAGAGAAGTGAAGTTACGATTTACCAATAGAGGGGTTTCAACTACGTTACTTGGACCTTTCAAAAATGCTGACAACCCCATGTAGGATCCTCAAAAACACCCAAATAATCAAACACAAGAACCAAGAAGAGTGAAGCTACATTTCAACAATAGAGGGATTCAACTATGTTACTTCAACTTTCCAAAATTACTGACACCCCAATGTTGGATCATCAAAAAAACCCACCACTTTCGTAAGATCCAATACATACCCAACCACAATTTAAACGAGTCCGAGCTACATAAAGATTCAAGAACAGCTTTTCCTACTACAATAGACTCCAATCTAACCTACACCTTTTCATAAATCTCCCAAGGATGATGAACAGAGTAAAGATTTGATCTTTAACCATTTTTCGTGTAGTAAAAATCCCACACACACTCAGCAGTACTCTCCAAGAGTCCAAACAACACAAGGCTTCACGAACATCTTTACTTCCTACAACACACTCCAATCTACACTACACATGACCACAAATCACCCAAAAACAATAGCAAAATCAATAAAGATTCGATTTTTGACCATTTCCCACGTAGTAAAAACTCAAATTAGCAAAACCCAGAGAGGATCAACCTCGAAACACTTCAGATTCACCTCCATGAAAATGGTAAATTAAACTCTCTACCAATACAATTATCAAATGGGGTTTCTCCAAAATACTAAAATTATCGAAAATTACAACATAGGGAGAAGATAACTTACTTTAGCACCATGTCTGATGTTGTTGTTGTTGCTGCGGCGAGCTCCTCCTCCGGTGCTGTACTTCAATGGAAGAAAATAAAACCCTAATGAGACTTTAACTTTATATATTGGGGATTTGTTGTTAGGTTTTTTAAAGGCCCAAAAGACTATTTGATCTATTATTCAAGCCCAACATAATGGGCCTCAATATGGGCTTGTTTACATTCCATTTTTAACCTTCGAAAATTATCTTTTAGAACGACGTTACATTCAAATCTAATTCATATATCGTTCAATCTTATAATAATCCTAACAAACTCGGTGTAGTTTGATATGTGACATTCGAAAAAAGATAGTACGCACAACCTTACCCTTGTGTAACAGGGAAGTTATTTTTGATAGACAATAAAACACGATAGAAAGAAAAATAATGCTCGTAAAATAACAGCAAATGTAACAATATATAGTAGTAAAAATCAAAAAAAATAAGATACTATGTCAATACGCAACAATACAACTAAATAAAGGTTATATAACGTGTGCATTAAATTTTGAAATACAATATAATATTTTCTTATATGTGATTTGCGCAAAAGTCTATGAAGAAATTTTTGATAAATTATGTAAACTATATTAGACAAGTTTAAATAGTATATATGAAGTGTTAATGTATATTGTCAAATCGATACAAACTTTAAATATTAACTACAAATTTAAAATAACATATGATTATTTTGTGAGATAATAAAAATAAGCTTCATCGTCAACTCTCGTTAAAAAATCTCTTTTGAGGTATATTAATACTAGTCAAGGTATTATATAAGAATAAATATAAATTGAATTATTCATCAAAAACATATAAATATTGAAATTATATTGGATTAAATAACTTAATCTTATCATTTTAGATTTTTGTGACAAGGACAAAATTGACAACTGATATATAATACATTGAAGCATGATGAGTCATCTTAAACTTGGTCTAAGTTGAGTGAAATAACATTAAAATTGCCAATGTATTTTTCTATGGTTAAATTAGGGATCAAGTGATCAGTTATTTTTCGATTTTTAAATGAAAAATTATTTTTATACATAGATAAATAAAAATGAATAAAAATTATTTCATATTAATTTTTGAATATCTATTTTTTTTTTGAAATATTAAATTAATATAATTTAATTTAATTTTGAGATTTTGTCAAATAATTTTCGAAAAAACGCATATGACAAATAAAAGTAAACGAATGGAGTAATATATTACAAAATTTCTTATGTTTAAGAATTCGTATCAAAGTTAAAGAGAGAAGTATTAAAAACACCTATAGACTAGGGGTGGATTATTAGTTTCTTCCCCAAATTATTAACAATTCTTAGAAACACTCATTTACTTGACTAACTGAACTCACGTACACCCTCGATCTCACAACACGATTGAAATGTATCCCTAAATTCCCGCAAAGTTTAAAAACGTTTTCAATACTTTTCTCGACTTTTCATTAGAAGCGACATGTCATAAAAAGAGTTTGAAACCACTTATTATGTCTTTGTGACAAATCGAGGGTGATGAGAGTGTATCTATGTATACTTAGTCCGTTAGATGAATGATTTAAAGTTATCAATTATTCAACGGTGAAACTAATAATTTACGTCAAATTGTGGTGTCTAAATATAGGTAAAGGACAGATGGAAAAACTATTGACATGTTATTATGGAAGAAGTAACAGAGGAATGAGAGTAAAGAATTCAGTGGTATGTATACATGTGGAACAAGTCCACAAGCAAACGAATGGAGGAGTAGACAGCTTCACCTGCTTCCTCGTCGTTATCTCTATCATCTCTTTCCTCCGTTCACTCACATTCACAAAATCCCCATGTCCTGTTTGAACTCCAAGAAGAAAACCCCAAGTTTTTACAGTGAATTAATCAGTTAATACCTCTAAAAAAGAGGATTTTATTGAGTTTTGGAGTGAATTTTGGACACCAATTGGTTCAGAAAGAGGAAAAATTGATTCTTTTCATAGACCCAATTTACGGAATTCAATTTGGGGTGGGGAAATGGAGGGGTTTAATCAAGAACGGCGGGTGAATGCTGCGGCGGCGGAGGTGGTGGAGGAGGTGGAGGTGGAGGAGAGTAGTGATGATTGTAGTTCGGAGGATGAAGGTACTGATGATTACAGGAGGGGAGGTTATCATGCTGTTCGAATAGGTGATAGTTTTAATGGAGGTAGATATGTGGTACAGAGTAAGCTTGGTTGGGGTCATTTCTCTACTGTTTGGTTGGCTTGGGATACTCTCATGTCTGTAAGTTTTCTGATGAGATCCCTTTTCGTAGTGTCGGGGCTAGCTTACGCGCACCTTGACTAATTTCATGTTGCTTTGTTGCGACCCTTAGTGTTTTTTTTTTTTTTTGAGTTTGAAGCTGGGAACTGAACCTGATGAAACCTTTTGTTTTGTAATCATCTTTGGCCTTAGTTTAGAGCAAACCATTTCATGTGAATTGTCATAATATTCTAGTTTTAGGATGGTGGGTGATCAATGATTGGTGTTTTTTGTGCTTCGATTCTTGCATTTTTCGTTGTTGTTACTGTTCTTTCTCTTGGTTGTTGTGTAATGCTCGTTATGTCGTTCTTGTTATTGCTCTCGTGTTTGTATCCCCTCCTTTTTCAAACTGTGGGGCATGCCTTATTTGAGTCGAGGGTTTATCAACCTCTCTATCTCTACGAGGTAGGGGTAAGGTACTCTATGTACACTCTACCTTAGGCCTCAGACCCCATTTGTGGATTACACTGGAAATGTTGTGGTTTATATTGTATATTGTGATTTTGATGTGTGATATATGATGGAAAAAAAGGTTGAATCTTTAGGTTGCTTATCAAGTTTTTAGCAGTTAGTTTCTTTTAAATGAGCTTAAATGTTATACATCTTCAAGATAATCATCATGATAATAATCATAGTTGACTACAAGTGGTTTCTATCGAAAACAACCTCTCTAGCCTACCAAGGTAAGGTAAGGTCTGTGCGCCCCACCCTCCCCATACCCCACCTGTTAAGGTGGTTGTTAGTGGACTACAAGTGGTTTGCGGCAGTTGATGTAGGAGTAAAATGTTTTTGGCCTAGTTTAACTAATTGTGCATAACTGCATAAAGAGGGATGCCTGCTCAAACCTCTGTAATAACTGATGAATAAGAATTCGGATTAGAATTCTGAGTTGGTATTACTTTTAGTTTGTAACTCTCACCGAGATGTTAGAAGTTGATGTGTATATTTTTGTTAATGATGCAGCGATTTGTGGCATTGAAAGTGCAAAAGAGTGCTCAGCATTACACCGAAGCAGCGATGGATGAGATCACTATTCTAAAACAGATTGCAGAATGCGATCAGGATGATAAAAAATGTGTTGTGAAGTTACTGGATAATTTTAAGCACTCAGGTCCAAATGGGCAACATGTGTGTATGGTTTTTGAGTATTTGGGTGACAATCTCCTGACACTTCTTAAATATACTGATTATCATGGACTGCCTATTCATATGGTTAAAGAGCTCTGTTATCATGTTCTAGTGGGATTGGATTATTTGCATAGACAGCTTTCTATCATACACACCGATTTGAAACCCGAGAACGTACTTCTCTGTTCCACAATAGATCCATCTAAGGATCCCCGAAAATCTGGAACACCTCTTATACTTTCTAGTCATAAGGATATAACCACGCTGGATGGCGGGTCTGTGAAGGGCTATGTAACATCAAATGGAAATTTGACTAAGAACCACAATAAGAAGATTAGACGAAAGGCCAAACAAGCAGCTCAATGTTTTGTGGGAAAAGAATCTTCTCTCGGGACTAAGGGTGGACAAGATAGCTCAGCTTCTGCGGAGTCATCTGTCAGTGTAAAATCAAATTCGGACATGTTGAATAGTTCTAATAGAATGTCAAATGCCGATACTGCAAAAGGCAGCGGGAAAGAATATGAGGGTCCTAAGAGAGGCAGTCGTTCTACAAGGAGGAAGCTATTGGAGGCAGTCGACCTTAAATGCAAAGTTGTTGACTTTGGCAGTGCTTGTTGGACATACAAACAGTTCACGGATGATATTCAAACTAGACAGTACAGGTGTCCTGAAGTTATCCTTGGATCAAAATATTCAACCTCAGCAGATCTTTGGTCCTTCGCTTGCATTTGTTTTGAGCTTGCAACTGGCGATGTGTTATTTGATCCTCACAGTGGTGATAACTTTGACAGAGATGAGGTATAGGTGCATTACTGCATTACTACTTATTTTCTGGTTGGTTTGCTTAATGTTATTGTTGCAAATTTGCATACCTTGAGAGAGAATTTGTGTCGACTTTGATATTGAGTGATTTCTCTTTAAGATGCTGCCAACGCATTAAATTGTGGTTTGCTAAGTCTATGATGCCTCTGTCTATACTTTTTGTTCTCCTATTTCCTCAACCTTAACCACTTTTCATTCCGATTACTCATTCATAAACCTTTTTTCATTTCAAAATAGCAACACACGACAAAAAAAAAAGTAAAGGATAAGCTTCCATTATAGAAGTTGTAGCTTCCCACCTCCCTCACGTTCAATCTAATTTCATTTTATAGCACTCCATGGGGACTTTCTTACAAAAGCACTCCAAGAACTCACGTGAACTTGACGAGAGAAGCAACTACTACCTCTCCATCAATGGAAACAGAAGCATCGACTAAATAGAAGGCCCTTGAATCTTATCTTTAGCCTTGCGTTTTATTTTCCTTATAAGTAAAGATATGTCTAGTCTGGGGATGCTTTTGTATCTTGTAACTTATCTGATTTTGTCCTCAAGCATGGTTATATAAAATGTCTGGGAGATTTCTAAGAAACTCGACCATCACATCACATACTTGGAGCACTAGTAGTCATTTGCTTAATTCTACTTCATGGTATACGATGTTTTGACTTGAAACAAGATTCTCATTTAATTGGATTCTCAATTGTGCTAATGACCGATTGTCAACCATTTCGGTTTCATCTGATACTTTTAAGCAGATTTTATTTTTGAGATGGTCACACCTTACTCAATTTAGCCACCTCAATGACAGAGTATTTGAGCCAACCCAAATGATATGTTGTGAATAAAACGATGTTTTAGTGTCCCACTTCCTTGCTGATTATGCTATAAATTCTCTATTTCAAATCAAATTGCTGAACTAAGAGTTGCAACATAGTAGAAGTGGTTTTATTTGATGACACATTTATCTAATTTTTTTCTATGATTGCTTTATTACTGTCAAATAAAAAGTCAACTTCTACTCAACAAGTCATCTCAACCTCAAAAGTTTCACTATTAGATTTTATAAGAAAATTTAATATAAGGATTCTAATGGTTGGTGTTGGAACACAGATCAGCAAATAGTCTCTCTTGATGACCAAATTTGTGAAGAGTAGGGGGAAGATTCGTATTCACACAGTGTTCAGATGTCGGAAGAACACAGTCTTCTACTCATCTGGGAATTATTATACCGCTTGTAGTCTATATAGTACCTTACAGTCTTCTACTCTCTTACGATGTCTTGGTTCTGTTTTTCACCAAAATGTTGATCATCATGTTAGTTATTCCACTCTTGATTGTCAATGTTTTTATTTGTTTCTGCGAAGTGAACCTTGTTAATTTGAACAGAATGCTGGATTCAAGTTTTAGTCACTGTTGAGAGAAATTAAACATACCTTGTGGAATTTCATATCCTCTTTGTTCGATGAACAAAGGACTAGAATACTAGTATGCACTTGGACAGATATTGAAAATACTTGTAGTTGCCAAGCAAGAAATGAGAGGTCTACATTTAAAGTTGTTGCAAATTCTTGCTTCAATTATATTTTGCTATATTTTGACCTATTCTTTTCAACCAATCAATCAACTATATTTCATTGCCATGTTTGACGGGATCAGCTATATAAAAGAAGTATTCATCATTGTTAGTCGATTTGTATGTCGGGACACTCCTTTATCCAGTGACCATAACATACATACTTGGTGAAGCAATGCAAGAAGAACATATTTTAACCTAATCTTTTATGGTTATAAAATTAAAAGGGGTAACCTAATCTTTGCAGGATCACTTAGCACTGATGATGGAGCTTATCGGAATGATGCCACGAAAAGTAAGAAAATTCATATAATCACTTCCAACTTTGAATTATAATTTTTTGTCCTTCTGTAGTTTTATAAAGTTTGCTATTTTGTTTCCAGATTGCCTTGGGTGGTCGTTATTCACGTGATTTATTCAATAGACATGGTGATTTGAGGCACATTAGACGGTTGCGCTTTTGGCCCTTAAAGAAGGTTCTAGTAGAGAAATATGAATTCAGCGAGCAAGACGCGAAGGACTTGTCTGATTTTCTGGTCCCAATACTTGATTTTGTCCCAGAGAAACGGCCTACTGCAGCTCAGTGCCTTCTTCATCCATGGATCAATTCAGGTCCACGACTGTTGGAACTTTCCTTGCCTGATGCACAATCTAAAGCCGTTGACGCTCTAAACTCTGACCAAACTAAGAAACAGAACGAAGAAGAGAGGGAGGCAATGGAGGTTGGAATTGGGAAAATAGCTATCAGCAAGAACATAAAAAATTTCAGAAGTTACTCAGTCAAATTCTGATATTTGGCAGTTTTTAAGTTTTAACCTATGTTGCTCGGACTCTTCAAGATTGCCAATGGGTGCATGTCGGATCCCTCAAAAGTAGTGCATTTCTGGAAGATCCAACACAGACACGACAGCATTTTTGGAGAGTCCAAGCAAACATAACCACTTCGTCTCAAATAGATGTCCAAGAACATGCCCTTACAGCATCTTTCTCCAAGATGATGTTTGACAGCGTGCTCTACGATTCATTAGCATAAGGAACCATGTAACTCTTCTTGCCAAAAACAAGGGACCTACTACTCATCCTAGAGTTATCAGGTACGATAAAAGAGTCTCCTCTCTTTCTTGTCTCTCCAAGTTTCTAAGACTAAGTTGCACTTCCGCTATGCAATCATCTATCCCATGGTTTCACAAATGAGTATACTACTAGGTAAATGTGAAAGTAAAAACGCGTGTCATGTGTGTGTGGACCAATATAAAAGAGTCATCCCCCCTTTGTGTGTCTCTTCGAGTTTCTAGTACTAAGTAGCACTTCTGCTATTCAATCATCTTCTCATTGAATGAACTCCATGGCTTCACAAATGAAGATGTTACAAGGTAAATGTTTGTGTGTGGGGGACCAATATAAGTGAGTCCCCTCTTTGTGTGTCTCTTCGAGTTTCTACTACTAAGTAGTACTTCTGCTATTCAATCATCTTGTCGTTGAACAAATGTCATGGTTCTACCACAAGGATACTATTAGGTAAATGTGCGTGTGAAAAGGTGTCCGCGGGGACCAAATCTATGAGCTGCTTCAGAACAAGCATGCAAGGACACTGCAGATTTTCGCGGTCCAGAGCTGAAAGCAATTTATCAATTCATTGGACCATATACAGGTAAGGATCCAACTATAGCACACTTAGCTCTTGAATCCTTGTTATGTTTACATAAAATTCATAAATTATTTCGATACAATGCTTATCGCGAGCATTTTTAATATAAAGTTTATTTGATCAGAGCTGTTCTGTTTTCTTGTTTGCACCATTTATTCAGTTCACACCTATCTGATTGCGCGATTTTATGTTTAAAAGAAATTCTTCCTTAGCCTTCTCTTCTTCCCGTTTGTTCAAGCCTTGCATCGAGTTAAAAAAAGGAAATAATCGATAGTCGACCTAATTGGCTTCAAATTGTGTTTAAACATATAGATGGTATAATTTAAGTAGAAAAATAGAACAACAAATTATACTCCCATCACTTTCATTGACGAATTATAGATAATTTGAATAATAATAATAATTAAAAAAAAGGCAACTTTTTACCTATATCAAACATAAAATTCATATTTGTATGTTATAGCAAAGTTTGTATAATTCTGCTTCATAGCAAATATATATATGTATAATCCACTATACATGTACAATTGAAGCGAATTGTATAAAACGAGAAAGAGAGAGATTTGGACAGAGAATTGAATAAAACGAAGTATATAAAACGAATTGTATAATTATAAGTGTATAGTGCGATTATATACAATTTGAATTTGTATAAAACGAGAAAGGGAGAAAGACAAAAAAGACTTGGGCAGGGAATATACAATTGAATCGAATTGTATTAAACGAGAAAGAGAAAAATTATATACAATTTGTATTTGTATAAAACGAGAAAGAGAGAAAGACAAAAGAGATTTGGGCAGAAAAATACTTTTATTGTACAATTATAAGTGTATAAGACGAAAATATATGTATTTGCATGTGTATATACAATTTGTTCTCGCTTTATACAATTAGAAACACAATTTATACAATTCTGTATAAAGCGAGAGAGGCGAGCGAAAAAAAGCGAGCGAGAGAGGGAGAGTGGCGAGCGAGAATATGAGGGAGAGAGGGTCTGACAAACAGTTTGTTATGGAATACAAATAAATCAAACGATAACTACTATATTTATTTTATATTATTAGTTTGTCATTCTATACAATTGAAAGGATTGTTGTTGAACTACAAGCAATTAAGCCAAAATCCCTGACATGGGTTGCGGTACATTGGTGAGAATGTTTCATCCTTAACCAAAGATCTCGGGTTCGAGCACTGATGTAGAGAAAATCATATTGCGAGCGTTACCTCCATATGAGCCTGCAGTGCTCAATTCGAATTTAGTCTGAACTCTAATATGAGCTTCGAATATCGGACAGAAAACCCCCAAAAAAGAAAAATTAAGCCAAAATCATAATTATAATCATCATGGCTTTGTGATTATGAATTAGATTTAATTGACACTTAACAAGATGATGTCAGGGGGTAGTTAATTAGTTTAATTAGAACATTATTAATCTTGGAACCCACTTTAAGCAACAAAGTTGAAAATGTCATTTTTCTAGAGCAATCTTTTTGTTCATAAGTCAATATTGCATTAATTAATGAATCTCACGGTCCATATATATGTGTATATGTTCAATTATCACATAAAATACTATTTTTTTTACTAAATATATTCTTTTCACTAGCACTATATAAGTGGCAAAACATAGAATAAAATAGACTTTGCCAAAAAATGATAATGGTTATTTCAAATTCATTGTTATTATTAGCGAGATGAATAAAGTATTTCATGTTTATATACGATTAAAGGAAAAACGATATCTCAAAAGAAAATATAACTTAAGTAGTTTAACCTGATGTTTAGATGTGCATTTTTGAATTTAGAATATTTATTTATTAACTGAGTTCAAATTTAAATATCCGTTTGCGTCATTATTCCGTCCTTAAATGAGTTGTCCAAAATAAGACGATGGACGACGAATAGTACATGTGGTGCTTCACGTTATACAAGTTGATATCAAAGGACAAAGCAATTATTGCACCATCAAAATTAATTTGCGGTGGTTCGTAGATATCTCTTCATTTTTAATCAGGTTCTTTCGAGTCTTGAAAATTAGAGTTATTTTTAGTAGAGAGTATTTTATTTTACAAAATATAATTTTTTATGCAAAAAATAACATATAATTTCAGATATCGAACATCATATTTTTTTTTAAAAAAAAAAAAGATAAAACAATTATTGTACCGTCAGTATTTGTAGTGTGTGAGGCGATAAGTACTCAACAACCATATACACAAGGTAATCCCATAAATAAGTTTTATGCAAATCTATCGAGAGTCGTGTTTTTAACAGACTCTCAATTTCTAGTGGACTAGTAAATATTCATTCCTCCTTGAAACAACATCTACTCTTAGTCATCTTCAATCATCAATATTGACTTTCAAAAACGAGAAATGAATAATAACACATAAAACGAGGGCTATGAAGAGTCTAGAGAGGGATCGAACTATATTAAGTCTATTGTACAATAAATAGTAGAAAGAATCATAAACTTCATTCCACATCAACTGACCAATATAACATGGTAAAAATACAAATGGTGGTGGTAGTGGTGGATGATGATTCTGTTGGCGTTAGCGCTAGCTAACCCTCATACAGAACCAGTTCAATCACACAAAAATAGAGCAAATGTAAACAATGCACTGGTGTTAGCGCTAGCTAACACTCAGTCACAACCATAGTTGAACCCCAAGCACAATATTTTTACAGCAAATAAATGGAAAAATAGACGTGGCTATGGCTGGCGTTAGCGCTAGCTAACTCACAGACAAATAGTCACACTAACATCTTACTTTGTAAGAAAAATGGATGATGTTGGTGTTAGCGCTAGCTAACACACAAGCAAATTACCCGGTTTTTCGATAATATACTGTACTGTACTTCTTCAAATGGTTGGTCAATTAGGCATTGGCCAACAACTCTTATTCTTCTTCTTCTGCTGCTACTGCTCTTTACATGTATATATTCTTGTTCACCAATAATTTTCTAGTCGAAACACAGAATTACTGACTGCTGCAGAAATCCAAGAACCCCATGAACTCGTGATTGTGGATCATACGAACGGTCTTCTCTATACCAATCACCCCTGAAACCATCGCCACATTAACAAAATATAGGAGGGGAAATTCTGTCTTTTCTTTGCTTTGTATAATAGTTTATCGACTTACCCATTGTGAGAGCGCTGGCGAAAATGACACCAGAGAGTATGAACACGATGATTGATGCACGCTTTAAAATTGCGATAAGTTTTCTAATGAAGCATTGTCCCCAAAATCCAGCAAGAATAGATACACTCATGAGGTATAGAGCTGCAATAGGAGTTTAGTTATGGATAATGTTGCACATGATGTATGTCGAAATCTTAAGAAAGTTATTAAGACTAAGAATATACCGTAAGGAATTGGGAATCTCTTGAGGAGATAAAACTCCACAACTGATAAAGATGACGAGAACATCATCACAAATGTTGCTGTCGCACTAGCTACCTGTAGAAGTGAAAAAAATAGGTCCTTTTTGTCAATTTTAGAACAGCAATATTTCTCTTTTACATTACTCTAGTTGTTGAAAGTTATAAGACCCCTCCTACCAACCCCTCTCACACCTAATGGACTTAAATCGCGGTAAAGTTTAGAAGAAATGACTAATTTTTGAAGAGGAAGAGACAGAGGTGACACCGAGTGTGCTAATCAACAAAGTATGTTCATGTGTTGGCTTCTCAAAAACTATGCTGCTCTCGACGTAATCAAATTCCAATAGGAGATCCTAATCGAGATACGAGAAAAATGAGGATGGCCATACCTGAGGGATAACTCCAATCTCAAGAAGAAGAGGGCCAAGAATGAATCCACCACCAGATCCGAGCAATCCTCCAACAGTGCCACCCAATATACCACAAAGCGCACAAAATATAAGGTTTGTGGCGGTCCATTGAATGTCAGCCTCACATACTGACTCTTGGTTCCCTTCTAGTCTCCTCTTCTTGCTCTCCTTGTACAATTTCACACATTCATATCCGAACACCCCCAGTGCTACTGGAAACTGAAAACACAAATGCATTCAATAAGACTCAACCTCACCATTCAAAGATAATGCCTACCGATATGACTCAAATACACAACAGGATTTTGTAAGTGCCAAAGTAGCACGATATTCATATATACATAAAAAAGGCAAAAAAGTTTGCACACATAATGATCATAGCGAATACTTCAGAGAATAGAGTTAATAAAAAGTAGTGTTTGATATGAAAGATGTTCACGTACCTGAAATAAGTTGAGCACCCAGTACAATGGCGTACAAGCCACTAGATCATTCTGTAAACATGTCAAAAGAAAGGGTTAAATTAGGTGCATAGCAGGGAATGTTTAACGGAGAAGTTATTTGTTGGCACGTTAAAAAGAAGAAACAAGTATATTCAACAATTCACTTGCCTTGAACACTTGAAGAAGCAGAAACACGAACCATACTACAAAGAGCACCAGAATTCTCTTCAAATTAAGGTTGAACTTGAAAATTTCCTGTGAGATAACCAGAATTAGACAGTAAAAATCAACAAGATAAGCTTAAAAAGAGGAGCCAAGAAAGAAAACGGATAAATTTGATCCATTTGATATGGTAAACTAACTCACCAGTGCGGTTTTCTCCTCCTTAGGGACCAATGGCTCATAAACTGTATCAATAACAACTGAAAGAACACAAGTAAAACTAACAAATATTAGCCTAATCTAAGCAAGGATCAAACCATTAGTTACTTCTACATAGTTTAAAAAACGAGAGGGGTATTTAGTTTTACGATGACATACGTTCACCACGTGAATTAACTGGAACTTCTTTCGTCGATTTCTGCAAGTTCCCCAAAAATGACAAAGATAAAAGACTTAGTTTACCATCAAATATATGTTCAAGCACATTTGAGAGAAAAATGATTGGATAAGTAGAGCTGACCTTGAGAATTGTTTCTTCTTTCCACATCTCAATGGCCTTAAAAAATGATCTTGATGAAGTCCCTATTACCAAACAATAACATTTTAAGCAATCACTAATAAAACTAATCATGGTGAGTGAAAAAAATTAGTTCGATACGATTGTTTATACCCATGAAGAGGATGATAATGAGGACAGTGATGAGCCAGTAGGGGAACACAACACTGAGAGAAACACCAACTGTGATGCCTAACATGAGCATGGGCTGAAACAATAGGGCCAGATCATAATCAAGAATAGGTGCTTCTCTGCATGGATGTGGTACCCTCAAATTGTACCAAACTGATGATGCTGATGCCCCCATTATCATACCTGTAAAAAGAGCAAATCAACTTTCTAACATAATAAAAGATACTATAAAAGCAAAAAGACAAATAAGGTCTCTGCCAGGTCCAGCTATAGCTTTTCTGACTTTTGACTCATCCAAGTAACTTTTTTCTTAATGATAGTAGTTATCAGGAGAAGGGAGCCTACACGTAACCGGTAAAGTTACCGACATATGACCTAGAGGTCATAGATTCAAGCTATGGATCTATCAAGGCTGCATAGAATAGACCCTTGTCGTCCAGCCTTTCCCCCTGACCGCGCACATAGCAAAAGCTTTGTGCACCGGGCTGCCGTTTTTTATGGTGGTATCAGGACCAATTTGGATGTACCTCAACTAATTTCATGTGGTATCTATTAGTTCCCACCAGCACAGATATCGAGTAATTTGTTTACCAAAGCTTGGGTGATAATCCAAGTAACTTTATTTTCTAAAGCTTGCACAACTCTCAACATATTTCACCAGGACAAGTAATAGATAACTCTTTGTTTACGAGTTCCAATGCTATTAATCTTCTTATCTATATATGAAATGCAAAATGAAAAAAAATGCTCACATTTGGAAATAGCAGCAGCAGACTTGGTATCAAATCCAAGAAGCAAAGTAAGCATAGGAACAAAAATGCCACCTCCACCAACACCACCCACAGTACCACAAGCTGACCCCAAAAATCCTATCACAGTTGCCAAAACAATCCTCCAACTAAACTCCAATTCCTGTCACACGCCATAACCAACAAAAATCATTACAGAAACAAGAAAAAAATCATAAACCAAATATCATTAAAGGTAAACTCAAGGAAAAGCATAAACCAAACACCATTTGAGTTAAATTCAAGAAAAAATCCAAAAACCCAACACCATTTGAGGTAAAATCATGACCCTTTTTTGCTCCATATCAATATGGCACATAGACCAAATGGACAAAGAACAACCATGAAACCATAAAAACAAACACCATTTTGAGGTAAATTCATGAACCTTTTTTGCTCCATATCTTAACTCCACATGAGAACAAGTGGACAAATAAAAACCATAAAAACAAACACCATTTGAGGTAAACTTAAGACCCTTTTTTGCTCCATATCTATACACCACATGAGAACAAATGGACAAAGAAAAACCATAAAAACAAAAAAACCAAACACCATTTGAGGCAAACTCAAGACCCTTTTTTGCTCCCTATCTCTATAAGCCCATTACAAAGAAAAACCAAAAACCATTTGAGGCAAACTCAACACCCCTGTTTTTCTCCATACCTCTACAGCACATTACAATGAAAAACAAGAAAAAAACAAACCAAAACACCATTAAAGGTAACTTTTTGCTCCACACATGTACATACAGCACATGAAACAAAAGCAAAGAAACATGACAATGAAAAAACAAGAAAGATTGTAACTTTGTTAACGTTTCAACAAGAAAGATTAAAACTTTGACAATATTATAACAAGAAACATCATTTACCGGCCAAACTTTGTCTTCAGATCCAATGGGTCGTTGCAAAAGATTAGAACTTTGATACAATTTTGGCTCAAAATCACCATTTTTGAAGTTCTGCACCAAAAAAACTGATAGAATTGCCACAGAAAAACCTGCTAATAGATAAATCACAAAGCCTTTTGTACCCATAATCCAAAATTGAATATATATTTTTTTTCAACTAATAAAAGTTGGTTTTTTCCCTAATGAACAATTTGAACACCAAAAAAAAAAAATTGGTTTAAAGAAAGTTGCTGCGACATATTTATATTAGATAACATTACAAGAATGGTAGAGAATCCTTATGGAAGTAAAAAGATATTTTTAATTTATTTCTTTTTTGGAATCTAATCTTTTATTAAAATTTATAGGAAAATAAGTAAATTTCTTAATTTGTTTTTGTTTTTGTTTTTGGTGTTTAGGTAAGTAAAAGTTATTGGCTTAAAAACATTAATTTATAATTTGGATATGTGTTGTAATATTGTTAATTTAAATATAATGTTTGTTTTGATTATTATTTAAATTATATCGTACAGTGCAATTTTAATTCATATAATGATGAGAAAACTCATTTCGTATAACATTCGATTTGGTGTGATTAGGTCGTTACCTTATCGTTCTTTATATGTAATAATAATGTTTTTTATTTTTTATTCTACCTTTTCATAGTAGTTTTATCTCGTATCCTACTTTTATTATAGGTTTATCATTCAAATTATGAATAAGAAACGTCATGTAACGACAAAGAGCGATATAATCAATTCAAATATTATATTTATTAAAATATTACAAGACAATACGATACGATATATTATAAACAATATGTAACAATCATAATAAAGTGTAAATGAATGATGGTATAATGCATTATTCGCCAATTATGTGGTGTACATAAGTGAAATATTACTTTATCTATTTCATATTAATTAAATTTGTAAGTCGTTGTACGTTTATTAAAGAAAAATATTTAAAGACATAATTTAAAATATATTTTTTGTGAAATCATAAATATAATTTTATAAGTTAACACAATTTGTCTCCTAAAAATTTCATAAAAGAATTTTAAACATCAATGGTCCTCATTTTTAATAAATTTATTTTCTCAAATGATTTTTTTTTCTAAAACACATAATCAAGTAAATAGAAAAAAATCCTCTGTATGGAACACATTCATAGAATTATTTTTTGAAACAGTTTCTTTTTCCTGGTGGGGAAAAATTAAATTTATTTATCTTTATTAAGAGTGGGGGCATAAAATTAATGGAGGCACATGTAACAACTTAGCAGTTTATGAAATAGACAAATAAAAAATATTAATTGCTTTGTCAATATAATAGTTGTATTTATTATCTTTCATTGATATAAGACAATAAAAATTATAAAGTTTTTTTTTTAAAAAAATGTATTTAATTAAAATAAGATAAATAAATTAAAATAAAAAATATATGTTTTGGTAATTTAATAAAATAAATTAAACTATTAATGAATGTTTAAATTTAATTTGGTTATCGTTATATTAGGTTAGACTTAGTATTCCACAAGCAACAAAGAAGAAGTAACTTATTATACCTTACCTCCTTATGCACATAGTTTAACGAGAAATCAATTATATAACGTAATGTAATAAATATTATCTTTTTATATATAGTGCGCGGGTGAAACTTGAGCTAAAATGAATTAGTGAATGTATTTTAATTTGCATAGTTCAAGCGGATTTTTTTTAAGAGAGAAGTATTGCAAATATATGTTAACTTAACGAAAAGTATTAGTTTTATTTCTGAATTATATACATTAAAATATTATTTTACTTGACTAACTAAACTTAGATAAACCCCTCGACACACCTCTGATGTGCGAACATGACATTGCAAGTGATCTGAAATCTTTGTAGAAGCATGTGACTTTTAATAAAAGACGAGAGTCGTGTTAAAAATACCTCTAAACTTGACAAGAATGTAGAGGTGTATTTCACTCATAATATTAGATCGGAGGTGTACTTAAATTCAGTTAATCAAGTAAATATGTGATTTTAAAACTGTCAATAATTTGAAGATAAAACGAATAACGCACACCAAATTTAGGAGTTTTCAATATTTTCTCTTATTCGATATTTGATATTTATATTTTTTTTTATCTTTAAATATATGCCACGTTTTGCTTCCTAATTTGTCATCTAATATCCTATATAGTATCATTTATACTTTTTAAAATTTTAAATGAAATACATTTTATATACTGAACCAAATGACAGCATGGTGATACACACTATTTTGTCTCATAACAATTATTTGGTTCTTAAAAAGATCAACAATTGGCTGTTTATATAAAGTTAATAACCTTTTTCACTTTATTTGAATATATAAAAAAACTTTAGTGCTATAACTATTAGTCAAATTTTTATAATTTTATTATATAATTTGTATTGTGTTATAATTATTATATAATTATTATTATTTTTTAAGTTTTACATTGTTTTTGTTATAAAAGATGTGTCTCGAGATAAGGATTTTTTCAGAGTTAGTCTTGTTTCTTTTTTAAAATAGTGATAAAGTTTATGTATACTTTATTCTTTTCAAATCGCATTTACTAGGATTT
Source organism: Solanum chilense (assembly GCA_032847665.1). Lineage (NCBI taxonomy): Eukaryota > Viridiplantae > Streptophyta > Magnoliopsida > Solanales > Solanaceae > Solanum > Solanum chilense. The sequence continues at coordinate 3,152,054 of CM064971.1, read as the reverse complement.
TATTTTAATCTCAAATTATGATTCCACGCATAATGTATATGTTCGAACATTGTTTGTTTTTTCTTATCACTATTATTAATATATGTAATAGTGATAAAGAAAAATAGACGATGCTTGAATACAAACATGTTAGTTCTTTATATGTAGAATCATAGTTATCGTATTATTTATCGTTACTATTTTATTGTGATATGACATTTTCATTATTATACTTTTTTTCATGTTGATTTTAATATATTTTATTTGGATAAAGTATATAGCAAAAAAAATATTTTTATTTCCAGGAGATTAAAATAAATTCACACCCGAATCATCTTTTCTGAATTTCGTTTATGATGATACTCAATTTGTTATTATCTTTTACTCTCTCTGTCTCAATTCGATGCATTTCGAAATATTAATATTTTAAAGTTGTTTATTACTGCGACTTATAGTAATTTTTACGTAGTTTACAAATATATAAATTTTATTATAAAAAATTAAATTTTTATCATAAATTCTCGATTAAACTTAAATTATTTAACTTTTAAAAAATTAAATATATCATTGACACAAAAAGTACATATTTGTAACCTAATAATTCAATTATTCACCAGTCAAAAATTGGGTGTAGATTTTTGCAATTTATGACCACATATTTAAATTGTGGCCTACATATTGTGTTATAATAAATATAAAAAATAGCAATTTCGTGGCAATTTCTGAATTGGATGTATATGGGAATATTAATTAAGGAATTCAAATTGCGATTGAATACGTTTACTATAAATAAAATATATGGACAAATTTGGAAGAAAAATAAATCTCTATCTAAATGCAGACATTTGATATATAATTGTTAGACGTGTTCAATTCTAATTAAAATTTTATAAGATATATTGGATTTTAGTTATAATTTTTTTGACGCTATTTTATAAAAGATATTATATATTTTTAAAAAAGATTTTAAACATTTTATAAATTCTTAAATATTCATAAAAAATCATATATATCAAATATTTTAAAATTTTTGAAGACATTTATTAAGAGATCAAGATCTGACTGAATTCTTCTTGATAGTCGAATATATCAAGAAGGTTTTCAAAATCATTTTATAGAGATCAAGTTCAAATTAATCTAGTTCGAAAAATACGTTCCCTTGTATCACGAAGAAAATCGAGAGAGAAGAATCAAAGGAACAAATAAATTTGTACTTATATTATTTATTAATATTATCAATATGGTAATTTATTTTTTATCAATTTAAAATTTATTGCGAACACTAAATTTGTTAGATTTTTTAATCTTATCTAATTATTTGGACTAAAATAGATAATCTCACTTTAAGGGGAAAAAATGGAGTTTATTTTTCCTTTAAAGTGACAGAAAACGTTTTTACTCTCTCTAACTAAATTTGGCAAGAACTTAATTTATGCTTTTACTTAAATAATGTTTTCATAAGTTTTATAGCCAAAATAAATAAATAAAAATTATTTATAATATTAATAGTTTTATAATCATGTAATGATTTCATGTTACCTTCTTCTAAATCGAGTTTAATATCTTAAATTTATCTAAAACATATTACATTTCATTTGTGATTTAAAGTAACTGTATATATGAATAAATTTATACTATGCACATCGAATATATGATAGTGACTATACAAAAAACAAAATATCACATAATGACTCATGTGATATTCAATGAATACAATATAGTTTTCTATCAAATGAACATCTTGTTTTCTCTTGGTTTTGGCATTGCATTCTTCCTATTGGTGAAATCACGATTAAGAGTTTAAAAGTTTTAAAAGAGATTATGGTTCGGATTAAGGGGGTTTGAAGTCACAATTCTAGTGTTTCACAATCATTTACTTACCATTGAACAGGATTCACAAGTTATTATTCATATATATTTATTTAATTTTTTGTAAAAATACAGATTTACGAAAAAATTATTGAATTCGTTCCAACTCACAAACCCTCATCTAGCTCCGCCTCTGCATTCTTCATTCTTTTCAAAAATCAATGATTATTTATGGAATAATGCACAAGTATCCTCTCAACCTATTCTCGAAATCTCAGATACACGCTTATACTATACTAAAGTCCTATTATCCCATGAACTTGTTTTATTAATAATTTTCTACCTCTTTTTGGTCTACGTGGTACTATTTTGTGGGCCCAATGCTGATTGACTTTTTTTTCAAGATAGTGCAACATCGGCCAAAAAGGAGTAGAAATTTACTTATAAAATAAGTTCATCGTATAATAGGACCTTACTATAATATACGTGTGTCTCTAAAATTTCGAACATAAATTAATGGGATACTCGGGCATTTTCGTATTATTTATAGCAATTATTGGATATCAAAAGAAGAGTTCTTCTACAGTGTGTGCACGTTTTATAATTGTCAATATTGTTTTATTATTATATTAAAATATAAAAGGAATTGACGTAGGTAGGTGAAAAAGAGAAATTGACATACATGAATTTAATTTACATTTCAAGAAATTAAATATAAAAATATAGTAATTAATATTCAATTAATGTATAAATCAAGTAACTGATTGACAGTTTTTTCTATAGTAGTCTAATGTAATCAAATCAACTTTATGAATGGGAAATAGATTTTATTTTTCTCATATCTGGTGTTTCATACTCGTATCGAAATAAGATCATGGTAAATTTATAATGTATATTTTTATTGAAGTTAACGTTCTTTGTTAACAATCGTTATTTCATATTTTTTTAATAGTGATTTTTTTATTTTTAATTATTGAATTCGAACTCTGATTTCCGAGATAATTTTTTTTTCTTCTATTTGAGGAGTAAATTAATTAAAAATTCAATAAATTTGTCTTAAAACTTTGTTACATAGGTCAAATAAGAAATGATTTATATAAGATAATTAAAATTCTAATTAATTTTAAATGTTAAGCCTTCCTACCTGATTTAAATTAGAAAAAAATTGTTTTACATTAGTACATTTTACTTTAAGGGAATTAATTTAACTGATTTTTGGAGCTAGATTAAATTAGCATGATTTAATATTTTATAAATTTTAAATTTAGATAAACGATACACAATTCAATCCTTTTTATATTAATTTTGTAACAAATATGGAAAAAAATAATATATAAATACATTTTATCATATCAAGATTTCTAAAATTTCTACCATTTTAAAAAGTTACAAAAATTCCATCTTATTATCTTATATTAGATTTGAAATATTAGCTAATTTCATAATTATTTTATCCCTTTCATTTATACAAAAGAGAAGAAGATGAAATTACTATTTTATATAAAATGTAAAATTTTATTTTATCTCATATATCACTAACCAACTATTAAGCTTATTATATTAGATATTTATTTCAATTTCTTAGTTGAATTATTGTGAAACTTTGAGGTGGATATACATGTGACATTAATTATAATGCCCATGTTATGCATGCTACTTGTTTGATCAAAGTTGTTTCCCAAATTATTATTTTTTTTAATTAAATTAAAGTTGTTTGACCCAAAAAAATATTATTCATTAATCATTAAAGTTCCTTTTGAATTCTTCATTAATCATTCATATAATAATCTTTAAAGTATGTACTACTAGATTTTCTCAATATATAGCTATGGTCCATATTTAAATATCGTGATAACAAGAAATATTTCTTAGTTAAAATTAAAAAATCGAGATAACGATATAAATACATAAAAAAATTGAGAAAAATCAAATTATACGTATATTTATACATAAAGAAGCGAAAAGAGGAGTTCATATGAGACGTTTTAATCACTTTTATTCAATAATAATAAAGTTTATACTATAATATTGCCTCTGACAATAAAAATGAACCGACCTCTTTTGCCCTTTACCCTTGAAAGGACCTTATGATAATTTTGATCAATAATTAAAAAAATATTACAGACTCGATTTTTACATTAAATCAATAAAACTATAATTTGCATATACACATCCTCTCTAAATTACATTAATTTATATATATTTTTACTTTTATCTTATTTAATTTGGCTTGTAGTCTCATACTCTCATTCATGAATTCAAAGTCCATTCCATGCATATAACCTTCAAAATAAGATCATTTTAAATTTAATAACTATATGATAATTTGACCATATTATAAAATGATAAAATATTAGTGTATTATCATATGGTGTCCACATATTGTAAAACGTGGCCTAACTATTCCAATAATTGATTAATTAATAATTATAGGTTGTTCTAAAGGGGGTAGGTATGAAAATAAGTTTTCACTTATTAAAATAAACAAAATAAATTCTTTTATTTTTTTAAAAATCACTTTATCACCACCTAGCTAGGAAGATTAGAAAGATATATCTTTAGATTTTAAAAGATTTACCTTTCTGATTAAACATTTATTAATACAAATTTATTTTAAAATCAAATTTTATCAAAAATAATTTTAGTATCTTCATATAGTGATAAAATCGTGTAAAACCGCCCTCAACCTACTAATAAAATTTTATTGAGTTTTGTTTAGATGTCAATCATTGCAATTTGCACATGCTTGTCGTATTAGTCTAAAACAAGTGTCACATAACTTTTGGTTTGTTATATACAATATTAATGTATATAAATAAAATAAAACAAACAAGGACAAATATTAATATATAAAAATATCCTTAATTTAAATAATGATGTTGCCTTAAAGTTTAGGTAAACAATTTATATTTATATTTAGAATATGTTGTGAGTGATCTAAGGTGATTGTACATGTGACATTGCATTATTCTACCTATTAGAACGTTCTAAAACTTCAAGATTTATTTTATTTTGTTTTTAAAATGGGGAAATGACTAAATGAAATTGTATATATATTAAAAAAAAGGAATTTTTTTTGAAGAATTATATATAAAAAAAGAATGGGAAAAAGAAAGTGAAGGACGAAATGAAATTACATAAACCAAAAGTAATGTAATAATTAAATTGCAAAAGGTTAGCTTCGATGCGATACTATCCATTGATAAGGCGTTCATGATATATCATTTACACTGGGTCAATTCAATATATTTTTAAATTAATTCATTTTTAACCCTTGTTAATCGAGAAATTCTTAAGCTTCAATCGTATATGTAGTAAACCTAACTTCAGACATCGCATGTCTAGAATTATTTCAAAATAGTATTATGAAAACTGTTGAATCCTGTAATCTTAAGATAAATATCTTTAAAATACTGACTTATCAAATCATATGACCTTAATATGTCAAGTCGATTCTATATAAAAATATTATTAAAAATAAAATAAGAATATTACGGTTTCAATTATTTGAGTGGTTATCAACAAATCAATTATTTTCTTTTTGCCAATGATTATCGTGACATAATATTCGTTGATGATATTAATAAAGAAAAAGAAATTGTTCACATCGTTTTTGTCGTTGAATTTATCGAAGTAATTAATTAAAAACATTTCTTTTTCTTAATTTGGCAATATGAGAATTAGAGAAAACTTAACATTATAAATATATTGATTTTTTTTCCCGATTGACGAATAAATAATATATAAATAATCTTTAGCAGAACTGACCAACACATATGCATTTCTATTCATAAAAGATTTATTTCAAAAAGTTGTCTTCAAAAATAATTTCTGATTCAAATTTAATTAAGCTCTAAATGATTAAATCTCAAGAAATAATCGTAAAACGCAGTACATGTAATTAATTTCAATGATATACCAACATGAGGTGTATCTGGTGGGTCTGTTTCCAGAGAATCTTGTTGGTATATCACTCTCAAATGAGCATTGCAGTGCACAATTCAAATTTGATCGAAGCTTCAATTGAACTTCGAATATTAGAAAATTAACTAAATAAAATATATCAATTAACACACCTCAATTAGTAGATGTTATTCCGCCATTCTTCCTATTCCCGCAACATATTTTTTTTGATAATATATATTTAGATAAACTCAAAATTACTGATTAATCGAATGAGTCAATCTTTTTCGATTTGTAATCCACTATCGTATGACCCATTGATTTAACCAACACAACAATTGCACGGCCCAACATAACAATCTTAACACTTGAAATAAGATCGCATATAAAGCACAGTAAAATTTTACTAAGTTAATATTTAATAAATTAATAATTTTTTTAGGATAATATTTTTTTCTAATATTAATTTGGATCAATAGATAAAATTGTTTATTTTAATAAAATAATATATTATCAGAATATTACTAAATAAATATATGATTCCAATAATATTATAAATAAGAGTAATAAATATATTTAAAACAATTTAGTAAAATGTAATTTTGTTATTCATTTTTAAGAAAAATATATTAAATTTTAATTGAAACTCATCTCTTACTTTTTTTATTATAAAAAAAATAATTAATATTTTCTTTTTTAAATTGCTATAAAATTGTGTACTCTAAAATATAATAAGTGTTTTCTTACGCAATAACTGATTGGATATGTATTGTATAATCTTCAACATTATTATCAACTATTGTTTGTTCAATAGTATCCACAATTTTATATATGTGTCGCATTTTCAACTTTATTATCAATATTATTTTTTCAGTGGTATGCATAATTTTTTTTAAGTGATAAACCTCCGAATATGTATTACTTTTTATCTAAAACAATCCAAAAGATCACTGACGTAAATTTTCTACTATACCTGAGATCTTTAATCATGACGTCTTCACATATTTTAAATTGTAAGATATTTATCAATTGAATAATACCTCCATAAAATAATAATATTTGATGATCACCTCTATATTTAGTCACCTATATATATATATATATATATATATATATATATATATATATTGACTAAATTAAAAATATTCAAGCATATTGTCAAAACATTTTCAAATTATGAAGGGAAGATTAACACGAATAAAACTTATATTATTTAATTACTCATTAAAGCTACAAATAAGACTTAAATTATTTAATTACTTAATAAAGCTATAACTATCTATTACTATCACTTGCGACAACATTATACTTTGACAACATTATACTTTAATTATGTGAATTGAACTTCAAATTTATATAATAGATTAAATTTATATATATAATTTACCAAAATAAACAAATGCATACGTATAATGTACAAATATTTAGCTTATATACATATATAGTTCACCTCTCCCATGCTCTGCCCAATCTCGCTCGCCTCCCTCTCTCAATCTCTCTTCCCATATATACAAATACATATATATAATATACAATTATCTGATATACATATACAATTCACCCCTCCTACTCTTTCTCTCTCCCTCGTCTCTCGCCTTTCTCCTCTATTATAGCTATATCCTCTATTGTAGCTATAAATTATAATTATCAAACTATAGCTGTAATAAAAGTTCCCTAAGTAGGAAAGGACAAACAAAATGAATCTGAGTCCAATTCAATAGCTAATGTTCAACTCAAACTCGGACCATTAGCCCATTGTATGAGTCATGGGCTTTTGACATCCATTATCCATTTGGCAATAATTCTCAAAAATAAAATGAATCTGAGTCCAATTCAATAGCTAATGTTCAACTCAACTCAGCCCATTATGTGATTCATGAGCTTGACATCCACGATCCATTTGGCAATAATATTCTCAAAAACTATCTTTTTAAAAATACCTCAAAAAAATATAATTATTCTAAGCTCAAAATTCAAAAAACCCACATTAATTTAGAGTACTTGAAAAGTAAACAAACAAAACAGAATTTTACTCCTTAAACACGAACCAAAATACAACCAAATTCAAAAGTTACACAAAACACAAAACCAAAAAGAAAGACAAGATGTGCATTCTATTTTTTAATACTTCACTTTCACATTTTTCCCTGTTGAATCCTTAGCTTCAACTTCAGCAATACTCCCTTCAACATCCATTCTTCCAACGTCGTTGAAGGTCTGGCCGCTCATCTGATCGGCCTGTTTCAACGCCGCTGCTGTCTTACCTCCTCGAGTCTCCTCCACGTCCACCACGATCTTCGATACTCCTCCTGTAGTTGTCTCATCGGTGGTGGTATGTTTCGGTGCTAATATACTTCCGAGCGCACCGAAAATACCACCCGTAGCAACTTTTCGGTCATGATCATCATGGCCTTCGTGCATTTTCATTTCATCCATTTTTCTTCTCGTTGCTTCTTCACTCTCATCATACTTTGCCTGCAATTGATACTTTTAACCATTATAGACAATGTGTTCACACTTCCGCAATCTAAATTATTGCTATTAATCGGGGCGGACCTAGAGTATGGTGAGAGAGGTTTCTGAATCACCTCGATAAAAAATTACGTTAATACTTAAGTTATATACTTAAGATACACTAAAGAATTTCTAGGTTACTATATGAATTTTGAACCTATTTGAATATAAAATTTAGAGACTGATTTAGTGATTTAGGATTATATATTTAAGATACACTAAAGAATTTCTAGGTTAACATATGGATTTTGAACCTATTGAAAATAAAATTTAGAGACTGATTTAGCGATTTAGGGTTCAAACCACTACTCTAATTTTTCGAACTCCTCCTACAAAAAAAAATCCTGAATCCGTCACGAAATATTAATGATTTTCAAAACAAAACAAGAATTACTCGATAATTTGTCTCATCATTTTATGGCATCCAATAATCTTTCTGAACCCTAGCTTTGAAAATTCTGAATCCACTACTGTACATGACTTAGAAAATAAAACAAGACCAATTACTCTTGAGTATTTGTTGGATTATTTTACTAATGAATCCAAATAATCTTTCCGAAACCATAAATGAAAATTCTGATTCCGCCACCATTCCGCCACCACATATGACTTAGAAAATAAAACAAGACCAATTACTCCGAAAATTTGTTGGATCATTTTATTAATGGCATCCAAATAATATACAAACAAACATAGACCACAAGACCACAAGAAAATCGTGAATTACATGAGAATTTTCGTTATGAAAATTTGCATAAAAATTTTCTATGAATTTTCATAGAAAAATTTTCATGTAATTCACACTATATTTCCTGTAGTGAAAGTGTCATAAACAGCTATAAACGGCTAACCTTAGCAGCTCCCGCCGTCTCATCCGCCTTCTGCTTAGCCGCTTCAGCCGTTTCACTCGCTTTTTGTTTAGCCGCTTCAGCCGTTTCACTCGCCTTTTGTTTAGCCGCTTCAGCCGTTTCACTTGCCTTCTCCTGAGCTTCGTCTTTTTTTCCCGTAATCATACCCATCGCCCGCTTCGCGGCGTCAGCCGCACTATCCTTCAGCTCAGCCAATTTCCCTATCGCAGTATCTTTACCTTCTTTCGCCTTCTCAGCCGTATAATCCTTATACTCTCCTGTTTTCTGCACAGTTGTATCTTTAGCTTCCTTAGCTTTACTCTCAGCATACTCTTCATACTCCGTTGCTTTACGACTTGCACCATCTTTCGCTTCTTTCGCTTTATCTCCCGCGTAATCCTTATACTCTCCCATTTTCCCTACCGTCGTGTCCTTTGCCTCCTTCGCTTTCTCCGCCGCGTAATCCTTCGTCTGTTTCGCCTTATCTGCAGCAGAATCTGCATATTCCCCTGCTTTTTCCTTAACTTGATTAGCTTTCTCCGAAACAGAGGATTTAGTAGCCTTACCTTTTTCTTCAGCATAATCAGCACATTCGCCTAATTTATCAGCTGCAACGTCTTTAGACCGTCTCGCATTTTCCGCTGCTACATCGGCGGTGTCGCTGGCGATTTGGGCAGTTTCATGTGCTTTTCCAGTAACGGCGTCTTTAGCGTGACCAAGAGTACCTTGAACGGATTTGATTATCGTGCCGATAACACCGGGTTTAACATCTCTTTGACTTTGATCCTTTTGATCTTTATTATTATTCGCATCAACATCTCTTTGACTTTGATCCCTTCGCTCTTTATTCACGTCACTAAGCTCATCTGCTGCTATTTTTGCAGCAGCTTCTGCTCTTTCTTCTTTCACAATTTTCCTTGAATCCATTTTTTTTTTCACAAATAATAAAACACTGCTAATATTTTTGTTAATATATTTTTATATTTTTTTGTACTTTCGGAATGTGATGAATGGATTGGGGTATGGTTTATATGTTGAGGTGGTAAAAGAAAATTGGATTGGACACGTGGAGGAAGGGAGAGTTTATGAGGTGACACGTGGATGGTGTTGTGGGTGTTTGACACGTAGCAATTGAGAGGTGTACTTGTAATGTGTAAGGAGAAAGCTTTAATATGTAGGATATGGTTCATGACTCGAGGTGGTTGGATAAGAGTAGAAGTTTCTAGGTTATGGTAGAACGGAGTCGGACAGAATCGAAAGGTTCATAAAAAAAAAAAAAAAAAAATTACACCATTTTTGATCTTGATAAAGGTTTTAACTTTGTTATTTATGTTAGATTATTGTATTATAAAATATTAATTATTGATTACAAATGTTATAAATTCTACTCATAAACTAATATTTGATATAAGAAATATTGAGTTTGATTAAATTTATTTTTGCATCACTAATAATTGTAGGGAAAATTGTATAAAATAGCAAACTAATAACCTAAATTAAATGGAATAGCTAGGGTTTGATTTAATTGTGCTCCATAGAAAACATTATCTAAAATTTGCCAGCGTCTCTCTCCCAGGAATCTCGCTCGCCACTCTCCATTCTCGCTCGCCTCTCTCGCTTTATACACAGAAGTGTATAATTCTGTTTCTGTTTTGTATAAAGCGAGAGAAAATTGTATATACACATGCAAAAATGTATATCTTCGTGTTATACACTTAATTATACAATTTACAAACATTTTACTTCAAAAATTGCAGAGAAAAAGGCCAACAAATTATACAATTGCGAATTATACAATTGCAGTGAAATATACAACAGAAGTGTATATATTGTGTTTCTGTTTTTGTATAAAGCGAGAAAAACATATATCTTCTTGCTATACACTTATAATTATGCAATATACATACATTTTAATTCGATTCAACTATATGCAAAACAAATTATACAATTGCAGCGAATTATACAATTTAGTCCAGCGAATTATACAATTTAGGCCAGCGAATTATACACTTGTATATGTATAGCGAATTATACAGTTTTTATGTTTGCTATGGAGCGCAATTATGCAAAGTTTGCTATATTATACAAATATAAATTTTTTATTTGCTATATGTGAAAGTTGTCCATAATTGTATTGGGTTATACAATTACATGAAGTGGGCTAGCTGGCCTGAAATTGTACATGAAGTGGACTGTTTGTAAATAGGCCCAAATACAGTATAAGAAGCCCATGAGGGATTGGGCTGGAGGGAGTATGCGATTGAAAGTTTGAATACGGAAAAATTACATGAATTAATACATTTTTAAAAATAATTATTGATTTTAGCGATAGCTTTTGCTTATTATCATTTATAGCAATATTGTGATAAATCTGTAATATGTATTAAAAGTGAATTATAATTGTTTTTGAAATATATTATGTTTGTTTGTTAAAAAATTGTCACATTGTATTATAAGTATATTAAAATGTGTGATAAATGTATTATTCATCATTAGAACTTGTATTATTTTTGAATAATAAATTTATCTTTGTAATATGTATTAAACTTGTATTATAAATAAATTAAAAGTGATCAAGTGAAAAAAATAATATTACTGCTATAAATAGTAAATATTTATTTATTATAGTATATCTATATAAGTTTCCCTTTGAATATTTACGATAGATAAATCTAAAATATTTTTATTGAAATCGTGATATTGTGAATATTAATTTTTTAATTTTTTTCCTAAGATATACTTTGACATTTTAAGCTAAAGTTTAGTCTGTCTTTTGTTACTTTTTGGGTTATGGGTACTCAACTCATTTGAATTTGCTAATGATGATATCTTTAATTTCTGTCTTAGTTGACTAACAACTTTGATTTGATACTATTTGTTTTGAGTACTCATTTAATATTCATAATAATTGAATCATGGTATATGAATAAACATTGTGTAATATGTACATTAAAACGATTCACTCGATATAAGTTGATAGGAATGAGACTATGAGTTATCGTACCACCTCTCATCTTATTTTAGATGCGTGTAATGTAATTTAAATATTTATGTCCGACCTCTAAATATTTGTACATTAATTTTTCAAATCAAATGTTTATTATTATAAATTTTAAATAGATTTTTTAAATCTAAAAATTTTAGTACATACCTAAAAATTATTATTTAAATTTTCCTTATGTCGATTTTTTTTTTGTGCTATAATAATTAGTGTGCTCAAAAAGTATGAAATTTTCCTAAACCTCACAATTTAATGGCACTCACTTGATTGTGTAAAACCTATTAGTTTGTATTCACTCTTGCCACATTTTACCTAAAGCCATATATTGTCTTTTCTCTAAGTTCTTGTTTTGTTTAAGGAGCGATTCGATGATTCGTTAAAAAGTTATTTAAATTGAAATAAACTAATAAATAAAAAAAAGTATCTTCTTTAAAAAATAAATTTATAATTTAAGTTTGATTGCGTTGGACGGCATGTCATTGATATGCCCAAACTTGATTGGGTTAGAGATGTCAATTTTTTCATGGGCTACATTGGCCACCCCTAATTTGTCTCTTTCACATGTTAATCCAATTGAAGAAAATAGTGAATTACTTAACAAATTACAAATTAACATAAATTTAGGAAATACAAAACATCTTAAAGAAGGAAAAAAATAAAATAAAAGCAACTTCATCAAGTATTTGAATTGTGATATCTCCCATTTAGATATTCCAATTCAAATTCTTGGTCAACTCACAAGTAATAAACATGAAGAAATAATTATAAGTTTGCAAACTTTCATATGATTTGAACCGCGCTTGGTGAAGTAAGTGTCCCCGGGCTAAAGAGAATAGAAGAACACCATGCAAAAGAAGCGGGCGATAGAGGAAAATTAGCCAAGGGACTACACGATCCAAAATAATTTTCTGATGGAATCCGGGGCGTTACATGTGATCTTTCTTGTGCTTCAAACGTTGTTGAATCAACACACATCTCAATTTGGTTGTTTGTAGAAGAAGAACGAAGAAGGTAATCGCGCCATTGTTCAAGAACATCATCATTATTATTATTATTGTTATTATTGTTGTTATTGTTACTTCTTTGTAATGAAACCGGTGAGAGATCAAGTGGAGGAGGAGCAATATCCTGTAAACGCCTCGAATTGAAAGAGCTAGAGCCAGAGCTACAACCAGAGCCAAAACCATAGCGAGAACCAGAACCAGAATCAGAACGAGAGATAGAATTATTAGAAACAGATTGAAACTCGGGAGATGAAGTTAGCATTTGGACAACATCCTTGAAATCATTAGGTTCAACTCTATATATTTTAGGAGGTGTTGGTGGCAAAGGTGCAATTGGTAGTTTAGTCATTGGTTTTAATGGGAGCCTTCTAACTCCATGAAGTGAGGAATGATATGAAGCTAATTTTTTATTTTTCTTCACTTCTTGTGCATATGTACAAGAAGTATTATTATTAGAAGAAGAAAAAGAAGAAATATCATATGAATAAGAATCCATTTTTTGTAAAATTCTTTTTTTTCTATGTTTCAAGTTTGTCTTATGACATGAAATAGTACTTTAGTTAATTGCTTCCTTCTATATATAGAGAGTAAGGTGACAAACTAGAGCAACTTGTCTTAAATGATATTTCGTCCGTCTAAATTTATGTGATATATTTTTTTTATTAATCTGATTAGATAATAAAAAAATGATATATTTTCATTTTAACTACTAGTAATAACTAAGCTTTAAGATTCTAAAACCTTAATTAATGAAATAATTTATAACATAATAACTTTATTTTAAATCACTTCTTATTTTTTTCTTAAATTCCGTATCGAAAATAAAATTTGTTTTTAGCGTCGGCTATGGATGAATATTGATGTAACATTACAACTTGCAAATGTCTAAGTGTCTAGTCTATGAGAAAAAAAAACTGTTTATTATATTTGACCTATATTATAAAATTGCCTCCATTTTTGTTTAATTCTTCTGTTAATATCTGTACTACTAATTGTTAATTCAACATTTATTATTTTTATGTGCATTAATTATTATTTTTTTCGCCAATATGGGGGAGAGGTGTTTATTGATTGTAGTGTTAGTTTTTTTTTTTTTTTTTGGTAATAAGTGAAATAAATAACATAAAATAAGACAAGTAATATGTTATGATAAAATTACATTTGTAGTGTATGCAATATTTATAATATCATATTATCAATTCTTCTATTTGTACTTCTTTTTACATTATATATTTTTATCTGATATTTTTTTAATCATATAGTTTTTGTTAATGTTGATGCTACTATATAATTTGAATATGATATGGTACAAGAACCTCAAAACACATCATTAAAATGAACTACTATTAAAATAAAATTATTTACCTATTAAAAAATATTTAGTAACTATTTTCATAAAATATATATTTTAATCGAATCAGTAAGAAAATTTAAAAAAAAATAAAAAGTTTTCCACTATTCTTTTATACAATTTTTTACATTAACCAATTCGATAAAAAATATTGGAGAAAATTTATATTTATAGTATAAATTTCTTAGTAATTTGCGATAAAAAATCTTTTTTTTTTTTGGGATGATTGCTTCTACACTACTTGTATTGATCATAGTTCAAAATTGGAAATAGCCAAAATAAGAAATCAACCTGTTGACTAAATCAAACATAGTCATTTTCCCTTGACCAAAGACTAAAGAGATTGCTTGATTAATTAAATTTATTTTTCGTGTTGCGAAATATCTGGATAGTAGGAGATTCATTTGATCTGAATAATATTAACTGTGAATTTATCGAGAAATATTATAATAGTATTTATATTAATTATAACTATCTTCGCATATACTAAAGAGTTTCAATTGTAGATTATTTGTTATGCATTGTAACTTTCATGTAGGATGTGTTAGGGTTTATTATTATTTTCCTATTGTTATTAACTATATACAATTTTTTTTTATAAAAAAAATCATTCAAAAAGATGAAAAAAAGATAACAAATTATTAAAAATAATTGACATTACAAAACTTTAATTATTATTATTATTTAGCATCGACTATAGATGAATGCGATGTAACATTACAACTTGCCACGTCTATCTAAAATATATTTGACCTGGACTATAAATTTGCCTCTATTATATTGTTTAATAATTTTTTACATAATATTCGATATTTAATTTGAATCAACTTTTTATGAAAAGAAAATTAAATTAATCAAGTCTATTCATTTTAGGTTTAATTAAAAAACAAATTTTATTTATATAATTGATTGAACATATCAAAACACATCGAATTGATAAAATTTAAATATTAAATCCGTCTCAATCTTTAGCTGATGGCTAAACATTTCAGCAATCACTTTCATGCATTAAATTTTGTAATGTTTGAGATATAATTGTTGGTATAAGTTTCTAGTTGTATCATAATAAGTAGTTAATGTACCAACATGGGCTGCGGTGCATTAGTGCGAGTGTTTATCTTTAATCAGATGTCTCGAGTTTGAGATATGAAGAAAATTTTATTGGAAAGCGCCATCCTCGAGTGGGTCCTGCAAAGCGTGATTCGAATTTAGTTAAAACTTCAATATGGATTTCGTATACCGAGCGAATAACAAAAAAAATTAGTTAATGTTCTTCAAGTCTATGATTGTATGACTCCTAAATTATGAACATATATTATAATTGTATATTTGCCAATGGGACAAAGTCTAAATATATTCAAACTTGATATTAGCCATTCAAACAAATTAAACAACAATATTAATGACTTAGGTAAGCTTGAAACCCTCAAATCCTACCAAGATTTTGTTAAATATTATTTTATGTTAATTATGGTACTGACGTCCATTAAAAATTTGTTGCTAATTCTATTTAATAATGAAGTAACGATAATTATCGAATTTTAGCGTATCAAGTGGGTATTTAATAACAAATTAGCGACATATGTATAACTATATTTTTTTAGTAGGACATTACTTGAAAAGTAAAGATTAATTTTCTATAAACATATTGAACAAATAAATAAATTTATTATGTTAAATGAGTGATGGTAAAACTAGTCAAATATATAGGTAGACATTATATATAGATAGTGTTGAACTATGGATGATTTTTTTTTTTTAAAAAAATTAATCAGAAAATTTAAATTTGAGTTTTAGTTTGTTAATTATCAATCGCGATTAACATTATATATTAATTACGTGAGCTAACTTTGATTTTGTAAACTTAGTCATGTTTGTATATATATAATTCGCCAGAATATACAAAATACATACGTATGATATGCAATTATTTATCTGATACACATATACGATTCACCTCTGTCCTATTTCTGCCCTCTCTTGCTCGCCTTTCTCCTCCCTCTCCCAATTTCGCTCGCCTCTCTCTTTCCTCTCCCAATTTCGCTTGCCATATATACAAATTCATATGTATAATATGCAATTATCTAACCGATATACATATACAATTCACCTCTCTCCCACTCTCTGCCCTCTCTTCTCTCTCTCACAATCTCTTTCTCCTCCCTCTCCTAATCCCAATTGTTATATATACAAATATATACGTATAATATACAATTATATACTCAATATACATATACAATTCACCTTTCTCCACTCTTTTCCTTCTCTCTCACCTCTCTCCTCTCTCTCCTAATCTCGCTCGCCTCTTTCTTCCCTACTACATGTAGGAACGAATAGTAATCATCAAACTATAACTATGGATAATAATTAGGCTATTTTTGAGTGGCTATATGTGAAAGTTTCTTTATAATCCAATTACTTAAATACACTATGTTATAATATTATGAATCTTACTAGATTTTGATACGTCTAGATATATGTATCTCGGAGTATATGAACTCAAAATTAGGTTTAGTTGTTCTAGATACACTCTATCCAAGTAGATTTGCATGTATTTAGGATACATAAACAAATCTCGTGCCCTCACTTCACTCACATCTTGATTGTCACTCTCTTATCTCGCTCGCGCTTCTGGTATGCGAGATACATGTTAATTGTACTAGATTTTTTGTTAGTGTTACTGAAACAACGCCATAAAAACCGATTTGGATTAAGAATTTTCAGCCCTTCCAAATGAAGGGCCGGCACGCTTTACCCTTTCAAATTCCTTGGGCCTCGAGGCTTGGGGCCATGTGAGACTGAGCTAATCCTTTTTAGCAACTCTAATTATAAATATCAAATACGAAATGAAAATATATAACAACTAGGCGGCTAGTTTTGTCGGTTTGTCACGTAATTAAATTTGTTTTCAAGCTAAAATTGAATTTATTGTACAAAATAAATCGTGGGGCACACGTGAACTGATGTTCACAATTTCTTTTATCATATATATATATATATATATATATATATATATATATATATATATATATATATATATATATATATATATATATACTATTAAATTTATCAGTATATTTATAAGGAAAAATTACATAAATTAATACATTTTAAAAAATATTTACTGATTTTAACGATATTTTTTGTTTATTATCATTTATAGCAATATTGTGATAAATTTATAATATGTATTAAAAGTGATTTATGTATGCAATATATTTGAATTATAATTGTTTTTGAAATATATTATGTTTGTTTGGTAAAAATTTTGTCATATTTGTATCATAATTGTATTAAAATGTTTGATAAATGTATTATGCATCATTAAAACTTATATTATATGTGAATAAGAAATTATTCTTTGTAATATGTATTATACTTGTATTATAAATGAATTAACAGTGGTCAAGTAAAAAAATGTTTTTAATATAAATGGTAAATATTCTTTTTATTATATTATATTTATGTAAGTTTCCCTTTTTATATTATACGTTTTCATAGAAACTAATAACCTTGAATTTGACCATATAATTTCAAGCATTTTTAATATAGCCAAGATCTTAATGAATATTTTTATAATGGTGTAACAATATTTGCACAATTATGTAAGTAACTACATGTTACTAAATTACTTAGACTAATATTAATTGGTAATATATAAAATTTACTATTCTTTTATAGCGTTGTTTTTTATCTTCATGTATAATCAGTATATATAAGTTATAACGTAAATTATCGCAAATTTGTCACATTTAGTTGCTAAAAGGACACATGATAGTATGATTTAACTTGATGTAACATCATTTTTGTCCCTAAGTTAATTTTTTATGAAGAAATGGACCATCATGTCCTCAATATTTATGATATAAATAATAATGGTACATAAAATTAATCTACCATTATTAATTTGGTATTTAATATAATTCTTTAGTCAAAGTAGAGACCTTCACTATCAAATTAATTACATCAATTTTTTTTTGAATAAATTAAACCAAATGACTTCCAGAAAATTTCATAACAATAGAACAAGAAAACTTTTTCATTAATTATGAGGTTTTATTGAGCTTGAGCATATTTGTTAGAAATTTGACATTATACTTCGAGAAGTAGAAAGAATTAAATTTCTCTTTTCATTTTAAATTCGTTAAAGTTATTTATAATTAAAAATTTAGTATAGATTTATCAATCAGGTAAAGAAAGAAGGGTCGTAGACACGACATGAAATGTCAATTTTCTTAAGTGGCAAATTAGTGAAAGTATATTTTTGGGAGACGTTACATTATAAGAATATATAAGGAAATTATAATTTTAAGATTAAATATGAGATTTTATATTTGATAAAATTAAGAAAAATAATCTTGAAAATATATTAATTATTATATTTTTATGTATGAATCCAGATAATTATATATACATTGTACGTATATATGTATATTTGTATATATGGATTCAGATATCTTTATATATACATTGTACGTATATATTATATGTACATATGAAACACTTATAACGATCGATTTTATTGTTGTAATCAATAATCTTTAGTGACTAGAACAACACTAATTAGCAAATGAAAAATAGGTTGCTCAAAAAATAGATATAATGATCGAACTTCAAATTCAATCGTTTCAACGATATAGTAAACTCTCCCTAGAAGCATTTTAGATGAGCTACATGATGCATGTCATGGATTTTGGGATGTACCTAGGACCAATAAGGGCGGAGCTAGGGATATCGCGCAATTCGTCAAAATTCAAAATTATATTACAATATACATATAATGTCAAAATTATAACATAGACGATATTAAATTTTTTTGATTTCTTCTTATATTTATCTTTTTCTCGTAAAAATCTTGATTCTGTATACTAATATAGAGATGATTCCTCCACTTTATTTCTGAAATCATCTGGAAGGTTAATTTGTTCCTTAAAATGATTGGAGCAAAAGAGTCTTAAAGATTGATAATGAAAGTTTTTATTTTGACTTGAAAAAATATTTTTGAGAACATACATGAACCAAATTAAATGCTATCAATATCTAGCCTTGCCAAAAGACAATAAATATTTGGATGTACTATATGGTCTGTTTCTTTATAATCAAACAAAATTATGTTCGAGTCAAATTAATATATGTCACGATGTTTTAAACTCAACTCACGTTTTTATTGTTTTTTATTGTTGGATTAACAATCTAACACACTTGGTGAATTTCATTTCATAATGATAGGTTGAGCCGTTATCGAAGGATAAAAAAGTAAAGTCGCTATGAACGCTTGACTGCCATAGGCCATTTATTTTGAGTCCGAAACTCAAAGGGTACAAATTTTTTACAAAAATTCCAAAACGGTATATAAAATTTTATATTAACCAAAACGGTAAAATCGCTGCAGGAGCAGCGATTTACAAAGGTAAATCGCTGCTCCGGCAGCGATTTAGCAAAATTTTTTTTTTATTAAATCGCTGCTCCGGCAGCGATTTAGCAAAATTTTTTTTTTTTTAATAAAAAAATGAAATCGCTGCCCAAGCAGCGATTTCAAAAAAAAAAAAATAAAAAAAAATTATTACATAAATCGCTGTTGGGAATTAAACACACAACACACACAAATAATCTAGAGAAAAGAGAAACGGAACGCAAACGGGACACACAAGAATTTAACGTGGTTCGGTTTCCCTACTCCACAACTGTAACAGGAGGATTTTATTTCACTTGTGCTCCTTTAGAATTACAAATACAAGGATCATATTTATAGGAAAACCAAATAGTTAACCTAGGGTTTCAGTAATGGGTCGGGCCGGCTCACAAGCCTCCACAAAGCCCAACAATCTCCCACTTGGAGGCTTGAAGAATTTCAACTGCCATCCACTTAGAACACTTGTATGTCTAGTAATCTTTTTCAACTTTCTCCTGCTACAGCGGCCTTCTCATCAGTCAACTGAAAGGCCCGTTGAAGCTCCCCGAAGCTTCAACACATCAGTCACGGCTGAAACTGCCCTTGACTCGTCCTCGGTCCGTACCGGCTCCCACTTGAGACACGAACTGCCGGATCCTAGAACTCCCTGAGAACAAACACTCTCCATACTCAGCAAGATATTTTCTGGAGACGTATCAACAGCTGGAATACTGGTTCTCTTGACCCACTGTCTTCTAGGAGCCTTGGCTGAAGCACGGCCGGTGCTCCCACTGCCACAAACGCCTCTGACTGGTCTTCCTGAACCTTTCCTTGCTCGTTCATCCTGAATCTGACCTGTGGCTCTGGGTTTCTTTCTTGCAAAGACAACCTTCTTCTGCCCACGAGATTCTGTGAACCGGACTTTGTTTTTCTTCTGAACTGGGACGGTCACTCCCTCAGACGGTAATCCGACAATATACAACGATCCTCTTTTTGTTCCACGAGCCATGACAAGATTGCCCCTCACGACCTTCCACTGCCCATTTCTGAACTTCACATGATGTCCCTGTTCATCCAACTGCCTAACAGAAATCAAACTTTTCGTCAAGCTTGGAACAACTCTGACATCCTTCAAGGTCCAGAAACCGACTGGCGTCTTCAGCACCATGTCACCCATGCCCGTAACATCAAGAGCTCTATCGTCTGCAAGCCTTACCTTTCCAAAGTCTCCAATAACCAGATTCTGCAATGCTTCACTGCTGTGGGTAGCGTGAAAAAAAGCACCAGAATCCATGACCCAGGAATCCACATTGCTCTCCGCGCAACAGATAAACAAATCCTCGTCGGCGCTGTCTTTTGCAATGTTGACTTGTTTGTCTTTCTGGCATTGATTCCTGAAATGCCCCACCTCCTTGCAGTTCCAACATGTTACACCTGAGCCATCCCGAGCCTTCGACTGACTCCTTCTTCGGTTCCTGCTCCCACTACCTCTGTTATTTCCTCTGTCTCTGACGACGTTTAGCATATCACCTGATGATTCTCCAGAAATCCTTCTTCTGACATCCTCGCCAAGAACGAGATCACGAATCTTCTCAAAGGTGAATCCATTAGGTCCCACTGAACTGGCAACTGCTGTAACCGTTCCGGACCAACTGTCAGGCAATGATGATAACAGTAGTAAAGCTTGAACTTCATCATCGAACTTAATGCCAACTGACAAAAGTCTGGCTAAGATCGAATTCAATGAGTTGATGTGCTCGGTAACTGAACTGCTTTCCTTCATCTTTGTGTTCACCAACTCTCTAATCAGAAAAATTTTGTTTGCTGCAGATGGCTTCTCGTACATGTTAGACAAGGCTTCCAAGATGCCTTTCGCTGTCTTCTCCTTAAGAATGTTGAACGCAACATTCTTGGTCAACGAGAGTCGGATAACTGACATAGCTTTCCGATCCAAAACTGCCCACTCTGCATCAGACAATTTTCCTTGCTTGTCACCCAACACTACGTCCAAATCTTTCTGAACCAGCAAATCTTCAATCTGCATCTTCCACCAACTGAAATCTGTACCATCGAACTTCTCAATTCGGAACTTCCCATCTTCTGTCATCTCAAAGGACTAAATGAGATACTCGGTACAACTAATTTCAGATCTTGGTAATTTCGTCAGAAATATTGCACCACAAAAAAAATCGCACACACCTTCGGCAATTCCCTTAACGGCGTCTTGCACGGCTGTAGCTTGCGAACGGCGGCGGCACACTCCTTCCTGCACACAGTTCTTCACACAAGAACCCTAGGTGACAATTTCTCACAATTTGTGTTACAGTGTTGTTGAAACCTCGCTTTGATACCAATTGTTGGGAATTAAACACACAACACACACAAATAATCTAGAGAAAAGAGAAACGGAACGCAAACGGGACACACAAGAATTTAACGTGGTTCGGTTTCCCTACTCCACAACTGTAACAGGAGGATTTTATTTCACTTGTGCTCCTTTATAATTACAAATACAAGGATCATATTTATAGGAAAACCAA